>CM060362.1:19114374-19714374 GCA_030545235.1 Helianthus tuberosus | reverse complement strand
AAATGAAGCAACCCGCCAATTGAGAAAAGAGCTGCTGAAGAAAGAGTTTGATGGCTTTATATGTATGGAGAATGAGTCTTTAGGAGACTTGACAAGTAGGTTTAATCATCTACTGACTGAATTGTCGAATTTTGAAGTTGTTGTAACTCCAGCAGAAATTGTAAAGAAGTTTGCAGATGCGTTGCCACCTTAGTGGAATACATTCTTGGAGATCATGAAGTACAATGGTACTTTAGCTACTACGAGTTTCAATGACTTTGTTCAAATCCTGGAAAACAAGAACCAGGAAGAAACTCTCAAGGCGAAAAGAGTTGCTGTGCCACAAAATCCTGAGATGTATTATGGAACTTTGGGTACTTCTGCAAAACCTGCTTCACACGCTCCAATTCAAACAGCGTTTGTGTCTACCACAGACATGTTTGGGAATACTATCCAAGTTCCAGTCAAGCCTGCACGAACAGATATGTATGGAAATCCGCTCGATCCAGTTCCTCAACCAGCACCACAACAGCAAAGCCAACAAATCATCAGAACAACCGACATGTATGGAAATCCACTTCCTCCTCCTCCTGTTCAATCTACCGTACCAACAGACATGTACGGGAATCCACTTCATCCTCCACAGCAAGCATGTTATGGAAGTACATCATCTGCTAGTCAGCAATCTAAGCCAAATACAGTACGGCTCGATACTTCAAGCTTCTCAAAAGTCAGTGTGGAAGTAGCCAAGGAACACATGGAGCTACTAAACACTGTGGTGAGCGCATACTGTGGATTAGTGGAAGGTCAGATTGGCAACATTAATCTGATGCAAGAAGACTATCAGCAGATAGATAAAGAGGAGATGGAGATGATGGATATCAAGTGGGCCTTTGCCAGTGCTGTTAGGCGAGCAAAGGACTTCATGGAGAGAACCGGCCGAACCAGCTTGGAAAGCAAGAAAGACACCAAGTATGGGTTCGATAAACAAGCTGTTAAATGCTTCAACTGTGGTGAACGTGGTCATTTCAAGCGTGAATGTACAAGACCATCTCAGCATGGAAACCAGAATCCCTTCAGAGGTCAAGGCAACCAGCAGAACCAGAATAGGAACAATGTTCGCACATTGGTGCCTGTCAACAATCAGACTCAGGCAGGACCATCAAATGCCAATCAGGCACTAGTGGTTCAGGTAGACGAAGGTTGTGATTGGTCAATCCAGTTGGGAAACGATGCACCAGATGGAACCGCTTGTTTTGCTGAAGTGGTTAATGATCTTAAACACGCCAGTGGTGGAGAATCTTCCACCAATGGTGATGTATCTTCTGAGGATGAAGACTCTTCCGGTTACAGTGGAAGCTCGGATGAAGAATCCTCAACTTCAGGCAATGATCAAGTGGATGACACAACAAGTGCGTCAGTCGATGCTGCTGATTTTGATGAGCTTTTGGAGGAAGCTGCAGCAGGAATTCAAAGAAGATCTATTTTGGTGGATCAAGCTGCTTATTCTTCGTCTTCTCTCCATTCAGCCTTTATGGCGAATGTCGACAGTTCATCAAGTCAGGTATGTGTCGACGAACCCACTTCTGTTAGCTGTAATAACTGTGATAGTTTGCATGTTAGATGTGCTGAGTTGGAAGCAAACATGTCTGAGTTGCAAGGCAAACACGATGCTTTACAAGCTAGTTTGTTTGAATTGCAAGACAAACATGTTTCTGTGAATGATAGGTGGTGTGAATTGCAAAGCAAACACGAGGCTTTGCAAGAGAAATATGATGTGACATTTATTCATAATCAGAAATTGACAGTTGATATTTCAAAGTGCACTGAAGCCAATATGTTTTATGAAAACCATGAAAAGAATTATAAATCAATGATTGAAACATTAAAGAAAGATAAAACAGAACTGACAAAAATGGTTTCCAGAAAACAAACTGACATTAATTTGTATATATCTCGTCTTGAGGTGATGCAAAAAGAAATGGCTTGTGTTAAAACAGAAAGTGAGGCGATCCGACTTAAGTTAGACAGTTATTTGAGTTCTAGCTATGTGTTGGATCACATCATTGATGTTCAAAAAGAGAAAAAGGATGTCACATGCATAGGTTATAAGAAATGTCCACCACCCGTGAGAAACAATTATGATGCCATGCCTGATGAGGAGTATAGGACTCACTTTGAGCCATCTGTTCCTTTGGACGTTGAGGAATTTGCAGCAGGGCTCGGATACAAGAAAGAAGTATCGTTAGATTCAGATGTGTCAGCAGATACCTTTGTAACTGCTGAACCGAATCAGGATCCTCCAGTTGTGATTGAGGATACTGATTCTTCTGATGATGAGTCTGATGATACCGATTCAGCAAAGTCTGATGCGGTGATAAAGGATGAGGACATACCTCTTGAGAATCACATCCTGTGTGATCCTCCAGCAAAACCCGCTAAGACTATTGCAACTGAGTCCTCGTCTGAGAAAGAGTCGGAGAGTGTGGATTTACTGTACACTCTTGTTGGTGATGATAAAATCTATTCAGACAAAGATTTTCCTATTAAAAATGTTAATCAATCTTTAATCAGTAAAGTCTTTGAAAATTCTACAAGTAAGTTCTTGGGAAAGACAGGACCGCATGTTACAGTCACACAGTGTCCTCCTATCCCAAAGGCTGAAGTTAGAAAACAGTTTGGGAACAAGAAATTACCAACAGTGCCAAAACAGCAAAACCATACCAAAACAAATGGTAAGGCACCGACTCAAACTCAAAAGAAGCCGAATCAGAAGAAGAAGAAGAATGTGAACTTTGTGAAGTCGAAGGGAACGGACAAAATTGAAAAGTTTGCAAATCAATCTAATTTAGATTTTGTCCAAAAAGCAACTGTGATGAAAAGGAATGAACCAAGTTGTTCAAAACCTAGTACCTCGGGATCACAAAGTTCATCATCGGCAAGACGACCACATGATACTTCGGGGTTTGTTGAACGAAGATCATGTTTTGAATGTGGAACAATCGGGCATATTGTTCGAAATTGCCCGTATCTTCATAAACAAAAAGGCATAGTTGATGATTCCCGTGGCCCAACTGACCGCAAGCGATCTGTTTCTGTAAAACAAGATCCCCGACTCATAAGAGAAAGGGAAAAGAAACAGAAACGCCAACAGGTCAAGAAACTTGAAAAAGAAATTAAAACCGATGTGGTTCACAAACCATCTGTTTCAGTTAAACCAGAAAATTCAAAGTTTTCAAAAACTTCAAACAATCAAACTGGTAACACTCAACAGACCTGGAAACCAAAAAGGGTTATTGAATCAGGGGGACCATCACAATTTCCAAATCATCAAAAAGTCGAAGTTATTGTTGTTGATAAAAATGGAAGACCCAAGACCACAATGGCTTGGGTCCCCATCTCCAACTAATCATTTGAGTTCATGTGCAGGGTGTTCCAGGAGGAACTATCAGTAGTCATTGGATTGTTGATAGTGGGGCATCCAGGCACATGACAGGCGACATGAAGCTTCTCTACGACGTCAAATCTATTAGAGGAGGTTATGTTGCTTTTGCTGGAGATAAGGGCGGATATATAACGGGTGAAGGAATGATTTCCAACGGGGTTGTTAGCTTTGACAAGATTAACTTTGTGCAACAACTTGATCACAATCTTCTTAGTGTTTCTCAAATTTGTGACAAGCAGTTCTCAGTACACTTTGATGCTAATGGATGTTATGTGCTGAAACCCGGCTTCAAAATTCCAAAAGAATGGATTCTCTTGTCGGCTCCAAGGATAAATGATCTGTATGTCCTTGATATGAGCCAAGCTATCACAACGTCTGCACAAGCAACATGTTTCGTTTCTAAAGCCACAGAAAAAGACACAATCTCTTGGCACAGACGAATGGGTCACATTCACTTACGTAAAATGAATCATTTGGTATCAAATGAATTGGTGAATGGTGTTCCTCTTAAAAATTTCCATCTTCAAGACGTCTGTGTTTCGTGCCAGAAAGGAAAACAAACGAAGAAGCGACACCCTACAAAGAAAGTCAACACGGTGGCTGTTCCTCTTGAACGTTTGCACATGGATTTGTTCGGTCCTGTCAAGCACAAAAGCATTAGGAATGATCAATATTGCCTCGTGATTACTGATGATTATTCAAGATTTTCTTGGGTGGCGTTCATGGCACACAAGAGTGAAACCTTTGGTATTATCAAAAACTTGATCATTCAGATTGAGAATCTCTACAACTTGAAGGTTAGGCGGATACGTAGCGACAATGGTACTGAATTCAAAAATCATGCCATGGCGGAGTTTTGCACTTCAAAAGGTATTCTTCACGAATTTAGTGCAGCTTATACTCCTCAACAGAATGGTGTCGCTGAACGTAAGAACCGCACATTGATCGAGACTGCTAGGACTATGTTAGTAGAGTCGCAGCTACCCATTCCATTCTGGACTGAAGCTGTGTCCTCTGCATGCTATACTTTGAACCGAGTCCTTACAGTCAAAAGGCACAACAAGACCTGCTTTGAGCTTATCAACAAACGGAAACCAGACTTGTCTTATCTTGAACCGTTTGGAGCTCCTTGCACAATTATCGATCCTCAGGGAAAGTTTGGGGCAAGATCAATCGAGGGATACTTTCTTGGGTATTCCACCCCAAACTTAAGAGTCTGGAATCTAGAGACTAAAAGGGTCGAGGAATGGTCTGAAGTCAGAGTACAAAGGCACACTTTACCAGTTAGAAATCCTGGTCAGCCTTGGATGTTTGAGTACGATGACTTTTTCAATTCGATCAATGTTGAAGCCGTTGAAGAAAGTGCTGCGGCAAGGATGTTTTTCGAGAGCGACAATGCAACAGATTCACCGTTGGTTCGTCCCATTATAGTCAATCAAGAACCATCTTCAGTGAACAATAATGCTCTCGACAATGAGGATTTTCAAGATGCTTCCGAATTGAACGAATCTTCAGAGGATGACGAATTTCTTGATGCAGATCAAGGACCAACAGCAGCAGTTCATGGTATTTCAGAGGGTACACCTCCAGTGGATGTCCCTAGAACAGCTGAAACTTCTGCATCATCCTCTTCGTCAATTCCGGGACTTGAATTGATTGTTGATCTGAATCTCAACAATCTGGGTACAAATATTCCAGTTCCAGATTATCCAGAAACAAGGATTCATAATACCCATCCTCAACAAAACATCATAGGAAATGTACAAAGTGGCGTTCAAACAAGAAACATGTTGCGGAACAACAACAATGCAGGCTTGTATGCAACTATCCGAGAATCTGGTCAACAGAATGATTGGTCTTTCGCGTGTTATGTCTCACAGGAAGAACCAAGAACTTGGAAAGATGCGTTGAAAGATAGCTCATGGGTTGAAGCAATGCAGGAAGAACTGCAACAATTCCAGAAGCTTGGTGTCTGGAAACTCGTAGAGAAACCTGCTGGATACAAGAAGATTGGTACCCGTTGGGTGTTTAAATGCAAAAAGGATGACCGTGGGATCGTTATCCGGAACAAAGCAAGGCTAGTCGTTCAAGGTTTTCGTCAGATTGAAGGGATCGACTACAACGAAGTGTATGCACCTGTTGCACGTCTAGAAGCAATTCGGATCTTTCTGGCCTATGCCTCATTCAAAGGTTTCAAGGTATACCAGATGGACGTGAAGAGTGCTTTCTTACATGGTGTGGTGGAAGAAGAGGTGTACGTCGAGCAGCCTCCAGGTTTTGAAGATCCTATCCATCCCGATCGGGTTTGGTTGCTCAACAAAGCTCTATATGGTCTACATCAAGCACCGCGAGCTTGGTACGCAACCTTATCTAATTATCTGCTGGAGAATGGATTTCGCAGAGGTCTTATCGACTGCACTCTTTTCATCAAAGAACAAGATGGAGATCTTGTACTGGTACAGGTATACGTTGATGATATTATATTTGGTTCTTCTAACGATGTTTTGTGTAGGGATTTCGAGCGTGTAATGCAGGATAAATTCGAGATGAGTGCTATGGGGGAAATGACTTTCTTTTTGGGCCTACAAGTACAACAAACAGAGTCTGGGATATTCATCCATCAGACTAAATATGTTGGTGACGTCTTGAGCCGGTTCCAGATGTCTGATGCAACGCCCATCGGTACCCCATTGCCACAAAATCACGGAATTACTCCAGACTTGAAGGGTCAAGATGTTAGCCCCTCACACTACCGCGCGATGATCGGATCTCTTATGTACCTCACAGCATCAAGACCAGATATAATGTACCCAACGTGCCTGCTTGCCAGATATCAAGTCAACCCGAAGGCCTCACATCTTGCAGCTGTAAAAAGGATTTTTCGTTATTTGAAGGGTTACCCTGACACCGGTCTATGGTACCCTAGGGATAATAACTTTGACTTGATCGCATTCAGTGATTCTGATTTTGGCGGATGCAAAATCGACGGCAAATCCACAACGGCTGGATGTCAGTTTTTGGGAAATCGCCTAGTCACATGGCAGTGCAAGAAGCAGACATGCGTCGCTACATCAACATGCGAAGCTGAATACATTGCTGCCTCAAGTTCTATGGATCCAACAACAAATGCGTGATTACGGTTTTGAATTCCTAACTACTCCTATTTATGTTGATAATTCTGCTGCCTTACAGATCACTAGAAATCCTGTGCAGCATTCAAAGACTAAGCACATCGAAATTAAGTATCACTTCATACGTGATTGCTTTGAGAAAAGGCTAATCGATGTTGCTTACGTCCACACCGATGACCAACGTGCCGACCTTTTTACCAAAGCTTTTGACAAATCAAGATTTGACTACTTATTATTGGTAAACGGCATTAAGGTCAAGCAAGAGTAATCCAACATCGGAAAATCATTTTTGTAAATACCTTTGTGTTTTAAATTTGTCTTAGTTTATTGATTTTAGGGGGAGTAAATCCAAAATTTGAAAATCCAAAAACATTGAAAAATTTCAAAAACACAAAAACAATAGAAAAGCAAAAATGAGTTTCCTGGCGAGCAAAAGAGAAAATGATAGTACATCAGTGGTCTGTCTAAACCTCTTTAAACCCTTAAATGAAAAACGATAAGCAGCTCTATATAAGATGTATCGGTAGGCTCACAATCATTTTAAAGTGTGCAGGGTGATATAAACTTAATCCGACTGAAGACTGGGTGGGAACCATTCATTGGCATATGGTCTTAGTACCGAAATTTCGTTTGAGAGATTGCCGAGGTTCTGAGATATTCGGTCTTTATGCTGCTTATCATCTGGGTATCATGGTTGTATCTTTTACCAAAATATAACGGGGACGCAAGTCTAGATCTTCCATGATACTATACATACGTGTACATATTGCATACGACCTCAATAAGTGATCAACAATCACATGTCCAAACAAAATAAGTGATAAAATATCACAAATTCTTTCCGGGTGTCAAGTTCGTCTCTCTGCTGTACGAAAGTACTGACCTGTTCACGGACTTGCACCTGTGCCCTCATGCATCGAAAATCAAGTTCCTCATCAATAAGTGATTATATCACATAGGGCTTGTTTTCAAATCAAAATAAGTGAGAATCTCACATCATATACGGTCAAACAGATGATAATCGGTATACTCACCGGTAAGATGAACCCTCGTGCATACCTTGATACGGGAATGTGTCGTGATGTGGATGAACACCGGTCGGTAAGTATAAATCATACCTTAACGTATCCCCTCGCCATGATTACATCTGATAAGTTGAGCTTAAGTGGACAACAATACCGATAATTGTTATAGGATGCTTATCTTAATGTTAACTAATTGAACAACAAGAGCGTTTTGGCATGACCGTACACTGATATGATTCTCTTACCCTCGAAACTCGCAAAAAGAATGTCTGTATATATTTATTTACTGCTTTCAGTCTTTACATTTGAAATATTCCAATATACCAAAAAGATTTTAGGAGTGTTTTAATATAAACCTTATAAAAGCCAAAAAGATTTTATTTCTATTTTATTTTCGATCGTACGATGTTGGAGCTCGAGTCTTCGTTACCTGAAACCTGAACGAAAACCAAAACGACTGAATCTTCATAAACGGTCGAAATTTGCAAAGTGTTGAAAGTTGAAATTGATAAAATTTGTTAAACTTTCAAACTGTCGGACGGTGTTTGCTTAAACAATGGTCACATGTGTATTTTTTGCTTATGATATTCCAAGCAGTTGTTCTCATTACGCGTTTAGATCTCTTGCATGTGCAGATTCTAAAGGCAAGGAGAACATGGTCGATGACAAGCTTCGGAATGAAGACACGACGTGAAGGCACTCAAATGATGAAGATGATCGAGTTGCCGCTGACCATCATCAACACCACAAGGATCTCACTTCATAAAGATAAAGACTTTCACGAGCATAACTCAAGGGGGAGCTTATGTTAAGGGGGAGTTTGTCAACACACTTCCTACGTGATACGGGGAGTTTGTTGATACACTTTCTGCTTTCAAGACGTGAAGACTTTAAAGATCCTCCGACATTGAAGACGTGAAGAGACGTCAAAGACTTGAAGACATGACATATCCTTCGAGGTCCATCTTCATCTATCGATGGATATCTTTCGAGCTCATCGAAGGATATACACAATCCTTCGATGCCTTATCCTTCGACACCATTATACAACCATAATCTAACTGTTTGTCTAGCAAAACCCACACGGTCAACCGAATAACCCTCTCGTTTGACCATTTCAAACGAGCGGGTCTATACACGTTCGATAGACCGTTTCACTAACTATTACAAATTCAGCGTAAAATAAAACTAATCCTATTCGACAAGCATCGGACACAAATCTGCATCAACAAATTCCCCCTTGTCCGTTGCTGTCGAATGCTGAAAATGCAACTGCAATCGATCTTCAGTCAAGTATTCATCTTCTCTGTGTTAACAAATTCCCCCTTGACCGATGATCCAGGTAAGTAGTATCTTGACGCTCCTTGTAAAATATTTCCCCCTTAAAGTACGCGTATCCGTGTTGGGTGTTGTGCAATTTCCTCAATTGACCGATCTTCCGCTGATCTTCCAATACTCCAACCGGCATTTGATAAGGGTTCCAATCTTTAAGAACTGCATCAAGTCTTGATCTTGTCATAAGAACTCTATTTCATACAAGCATACTACATCGATAGAGATTTCTGGTGAACTGTCTTCTGTAAACCGTCTTTGTGGAATCGACCAAGTAATGCACTTTAATCTTCAGCATCAACACTCAGGAAAGTCAGCTAGACCAAGTGTATCCCTTGCAAGCTCAACCAGCATGCTTAGTTGAACTACATCCAGATCTCATTGTCTCGCCTTTGTGAAGTTGACCACGTAATGCACTACGGATCTTCAGCATCAGTACTCAGGAAGTCAGCTTGACCAAGTACATCGTTTGCAAACTCAACGAATTGAGTTACCCCCAGATCCCTGTAAAATCCCAAGGAAACATCAAACCCAAAACCGAATCCTGCAGGTCTTCAGTCTTGAACTATCAGCTTTCAGAAAGATTCCCCAGGTCTTCAGTGAACAGCGCTTTTGTAATTACTGTAGACTTTAGAAACCTGTATTTTTCCGTGCAAAACCCTTCACGCTGGCTGGAGAATTAATTAAAATCCTCAAATATGTGTATGTGCAAAACATTCCACGCCGAACCGTTTGTATCACCAGAAAATCACAAACTCTACCACCTGTGATTGCGTTTAGAAATTTACCGAAGAAATTCAACATACGTTTCCCCTATTTCTTTGGTAAGATTTCTAAACCTTAACAGATTCTCTCCACTTCAAAGAAACTGTCGTCAAATGTTCACCAGTTCCCTCCACTAAGCGGAACTGTCATCAATCTCCGTTGAATGTTCTTGGTTTTTCGAAAAATCACGAAAACGAATTTCTTCTTTGCATATGCTAGTTGAATAAGACCGTCCCCTAGTACCCCGTAGGATCCGACTTGTATCCCTCCAAAGACTTTGTGAACTCGTTAGGACCGGTGTTAACATTCTAGGTTCATTCATTCGTTACCAAATGCGAGAATATGACAATAAACAAAAAGGATTTCTTCGTTGCATATTCTAGTTGATAAAGTAATATCGCCTAGTACCCCATCGGATCCGACTTGTATCCCTCCAAAGACTTTGTGAACTCGTTAGGACCGGTGTTGGCGTTCAAGGTTCATACGTTCGTCTTCAAATGCGAGAATATAATAACAAAGTGCTTTCGAACATTTTCGAATAACCGATAACACTCATAAACAATCGACGTGCGGAAGTGAACATACCGTTCTCGTTTTTGGTTTTTGGCCCATAATAGTCGCGTCACCATTTTTGACATTTGCATCGGTAACCGTGACTACCCCACAATTTTTCAACCATCAAGTATCATCAAATTTTTTTTTTTTTTTTTTTCGTCATGCCTCAACATCCCGCGATCAGACATCCAGGTCGAAAGATATATCCTTCGATGATGTTTCTTAACCTCGACAGATGAAAGGCAAAATATCTTTCGAATTGAGACTCGAAAGATGTTAAGTTTCTCGAAGGATTCATCCTTCGATTGATCAGACCTTTCGAATGATCAAGAATTTGAAAGATATTTGATTTTTCGAAAGATGATCCTTCGATAAGGCATTTCATCCTTCGAGGAAAGTAACATCTTTCGAACATGTTGGTGCACTTGTGTCTGTACTTTGTCTGTATTTTGTCTTGTTACTGATCGATGTCTTTATTAGTCTGTAAGTTTGACCAAGTCAACCATCCTCCGGTTTGACTTGGCCAAACAGTAAACATTATGTGTGTAATTTGTTTGGTTCGAAGGATGTGTCATCGAAGGATCACTTATATCCTTCGATGATAAGCTCGATAGATAGCTTTCGATAGATGGACCACGAAAGATCCCATCTTTCGTGGTACATGTTGATCTTTCGAGCTGTTCCTGGTCGAAAGATGATCTTTCGACCAGTCTGCATGATCCTTCGACCAGACCTGCTTGTTTGGGTATAAATACCCGTGTGTTGTGTTCACTTCGATAGTTAGACACTCAGACAGATAGAGAACACACACACACACTAGAGAGAGTTTGCAAGTCTGATTTGTAAACATTGAGCTGTAACTGAACCTTTCATACGTTTAATACAAGTGGTGTTAATCGTTGAATATTGCGTGTCGTGTTATTGCGTGTTCTATCTCGGTTTGCTATTTCGGTTGGATTCCGCACAACCGGAGTGGTTAGTATACAAGGATTAGGCGACTAGATCCTCCCCTAGCCGGACCTACAGAACAGTCTGTCATCCTTCGAACCATGTTTCAATCTTTCGAGCACAGTTTCATCTTTCGGGAGTGGATCTTTCGAAATATGAAGCTGCCAAGAACATCAAGAACACAGCGCTGTTTATTTTGCAGGTTTGACAAAAACGTTGTATTTTTTATTTTTGATGATGATAACTTGATTATATAGGTGAAAAACATAAAACCCAACACTCGTTCCAGCACAGATCTGAATATTCGGGTCCAGATCTGAGTTTTTCTTGATTTTCACCATTTTTACATCTTGAACAAAAAGCACAAAAATCACAGATCTAGAGCACATGTGACTTAGTAAACGGTTAGATTTACTAAATCGGGCACCATGGCTCTGATACCAATTGTAGGACCGGGTTTCGGGACCGAAACCGTGATTCTTGTGATTATGTTCAAAGACGGAAGAGATTAGCAATGATAAACAAACAACTTTGTATTAATCCGGTAGTAAAACGTTACATATCGGCCCGATTACATGATAGCCGAACTAATACCAAAGGAGTATACATTCCGGGAGAGATCAAGTGGTGATCTCTCCCTGGGTGAGGTCTCAAACCTTCTCTAACTCTCTTGATCTTGCAAATGACAAAGTGTTGGTATTTATACCCAACACAGGTTGTATGGTCGAAGGATCTAACTGATTGATCGATAGATCATCTGTCGATCATCCAGCTATCGAAAGATACACATATACCTCGAAGGATGACATATCCTTCGAGGTCCATCTTCATCTATCGATGGATATCTTTCGAGCTCATCGAAGGATATACACAATCCTTCGATGCCTTATCCTACCATTATACAACCATAATCTAACTGTTTGTCTAGCAAAACCCACACGGTCAACCGAATAACCCTCTCGTTTGACCACTTCAAACGAGCGGGTCTATACACGTTCGATAGACCGTTTCACTAACTATTACAAATTCAGCGTAAAATAAAACTAATCCTATTCGACAAGCATCGGACACAAATCTGCATCAACAATATTTAAAACCAAAGCTGATGAAAAAATGTATTTTTTTTTCCTTGGATTTCCTGTCCATGTCCATTGGTAATCTATAGTTGAATATTGAAGATGATTTTTACAATGTCATGCTCCAATTTCATAAAGATGGAAAAATAAACTGTGGGAGTGGGTCGTCCTTTATCACCTTGATTCCTAAAGTTAAGGACCCAGTGGACTTGAACATGTATCGACCCATTAATCTGGTAGGCATTATTAGTAAGGTTTTATCTAAAGTTTTAGCGAATAGGTTGAAGGAAGTTATGGGTGAGGTCATATCGGAGTTCCAGTCGGCGTTTATCAAAGGGAAATTCATTCTTGACGGTCCGCTTATGGTCAATGAACTTATCTCGTGGTGCAAAAAAACTAATAAACAGGCGTTTTTTTCTTAAAACTGACTTTGAAAAAGCCTACGATAACGTCAACTGGAACTTTGTGATCGACACTACGAGACAAATGGATTTTCCTAGTGCTTGGTGCGACTGGATTTTCGGTGTATTAGCTTCGGCCAGGTCCGCGGTTCTAGTGAACGGAGCGCCTATATTCGAATTTCAATGCTTCAAAGGTATGAGACAAGGTGACCCTCTTTCCCCCTTTTTATTTCTTTTTGTTATGGAAATTTTGTCGTGCATGTTTTTGAAAGCTAGGGAAAACGGAGCGTTGCAAGGCTTAAAAACCCCAAATAATGGTCCTACTATCTCTCATCTTCTGTACGCAGACGATGCCATTATCATTGGGGAGTGGGAGGACGAGAACATTAGAAACGTTGTGAGAATTCTGCGGGTTTTTTACATGTGCTCAGGGCTGAAAATAAATTTAAATAAGTCTTGCCTTTATGGTATTGGAGTGAATTCCTCGGAAGTGATAGATAAGGCTAGCGATATTGGTTGCATTGCGGGGGAAACTCCGTTCGAATATCTTGGCCTAATGGTGGGAGCGAATATGAATCGTATCAATAACTGGAAGCCGGTGTTCGATGTGTTTGAAACTAGATTGTCTTTTTGGAAGGCGAACTCTCTTTCGATGGGAGGTCGGGTGGTCATCATTAGATCTATTCTTGAGAGTCTTCCAAATTATTACTTCTCCTTATACAAGGCGCCCTCAAAAGTTATATCGGAGCTGGAAAAACTTATAAGAAGGTTTCTTTGGGGAGGTTCAGAAGGGGTTAGAAAGATGCATTGGATTTCATGGGATCGGGTCTCAATTCCTAAGGAAGATGGGGGCATTGGTATTTGTAAAATTAGAAATATCAACACGGCTCTTTTAGTCAAGTGGGTGTGGCGTTTTAAAAATGAAAGAGATCATTTATGGAAGAAGGTGATTGAGGCTATTCACTCCAGTAGTCGGAATTGGGATATCTTACCGGTGAAAAAGTCTTTTAACGGTGTTTGGAACAATATCGTCAGAACGTGCAATAAAGTAAAAATCGAAGGTGCCCCGATCAGGAACTATTTTAGAGGGGAGCTGGGTAACGGTCGAGACATATACTTTTGGATCGATCCTTGGCTGGAACGCGAACCTCTAAAAGACATATACCCCAACTTGTTCAAGCTGGAGTCTGACAAAAGATGCAAAGTGGCGGACAGAGTTAAAGTCCAGGAAGGGAGACATCATGTGGAGTGGAAATGGAGGAAAGGGCCTGAAACTTTTTGTTCAAATTACCGAATTTAATTGGTTTTGCAGGTCTTTGGATCAGGTGCAATTCAAGGAGGAGCGAGACAAGTGGAAGTGGCTTGGAGATGCGGCTGAAGAATTCTCAGTTAAGGCGGTGAAGAATTGTCTAGCGAAAGAGGAGCTTCCTTCTGTTGACTCTGTTCCGGAATGGAGCAGATTGGTTCCTCTTAAATGCAACCTGCTGGTTTGGAAAGCAGAGATGGGTAAGATACCCACTCTTGCGGCCCTTGCCAATCGCGGTGTTGATATAGAGGATTTGACGTGCTCTATGTGCAACTCGGCCGACGAAAGTGCTGATCATATTTTTGCCAGATGTGCTATTGCTGCCCAGGTGTGGTTCGCTATTTCTAGGTGGTGTAAAATCGCCCCGGTGTTCTCCACTTCTGTTAAAGAGATCCTGGAAATTCACAATCATGTTGGGCTGAAGAATTCTGCCAAAGATATATTCTGTGGGATCGTGAGAGTGGTTTGTTGGTGCATATGGCGGGCTCGTAACAAACAGAAATTCGAAGACAATCAGGTCAAGGTGGCTGACATCATTAGCGATATTAAAGTGCTTGGCTTCCTTTGGATTTGTAATAGATATAAAGTCAGGAATATCTCGTGGGTAGATTGGTGTGGTTTTGTAAATATGTAGTCCCTCCGTTGTTTGGCCCCCCGTTTTGGGGTTTGGTCGGTTCGTTTTAATGAAGTTCTCTTTTCAAAAAAATAGTTGAATATCCACGCAATATAAAAATTATTTTTTATACATGGGTGATACGTCGGTAAAAATTCAACAACAATTTTTTTTTATTAATTTTAGGGATTAGCAATTGGTAGGTTATCTAATAAAAACTAAAATTTATTTTTCCATTTTTGGTTTCTGGAATCACAGTAATTTTCCTTCTATGATATTGGTTTGGGAAGTAGTGATTGCATGATATAATGTTGTGTGATATCATATGAAATGATATAATATTCTCCACCGGGCATCGATGTGACGGAAGTAGCCGTCTAGATTCAATGGTAAGTGCTCTATAATTCTTCGTTTGTATTCTTAAGATTTATTAATTACACTGACATATTCCTGGTGCAGGGAACTGAAGAATGTGTAGTAAAGGTTGATAACATGTTGGTTGTCCATAGGCTGATGCAGGTAACTAACCTTTTATTTAGAGATATTTATTCCTGCATCGTAATGATCTATTCCATGGCTGTTTAACCTTTTATTTAGAGATATTTATTCCTGCATCGTAACGAACATTGAAACGTTCTTGTTCTTTCTTGTCTGATAGCTAACTGGTTGATGCTTTGTGATCTCATGAAGATGCTGAGCTTCGACTTCTGAGAATATTTAACCACAAGATTAACAAGGTATTTGAGTTTTGATGCTTTTTTTCTTTGTTTTTTATTGATGGTTCTACTGGGCCTGCAAAACAAAACACACCCTTCAAAATTTATCCAGAAAAAAGGACCTGTTTGTTACATAACATTTTCTATTTTTTAGTGGAAGTTCACGTTTTTTTCTTTGGGTCGTTTTACATACCTTCACGACATGGATACTGTCTCCACCCGCTTCCAGGTCTGCATATTTTCTCTCGTTCTCTTAATTTTGACACACACACACTTAAGAAGTTTCGGTGTTTGTATTATCTATATGTGTTAATATGCATTATTTTGTTTCTTTTGGTTTTAATTAGAGTAGAGATGTTTATAGTGCTTTGGAACAATACCTGGGATTGGAGCATCCTGATAACCCTCAAGTTCGTTGAATGCTGCAAATCAGGTACACGAGTCTGATGATTCTATAACAACCACATCTTGATGTTAGTGATCTGAAATTTTGAACCACCTATATTACAATTTCATTCGACTTGCAAGTTCTTTTTATTTTTATATCCAAATTATATGTGTTTTAGTACTTAGTCAATGATTTTCGCAACTGAGGAAAATGTTTTTGGTTTTAAATTCAACTCATTTGACATACAACAGTCAAATGTGAACTCTTTTTAAGGATAACTTTAGTTAAAGAAATAGAAATGTAAACCTCTCTGGTGAACACTCCTGTCCAGATGTATCCATTTCGACCCCTTTACTAAGAAACGGTCGATTCGGGTTATGTTTCATCTCTAGTGAGTCAAAACGGCAAGAATATTCCTAAACAGGAAACAAGTCAGACAGATGGGCATGTAATTTATTGAAAATATATCTGTAGGTCCGGCTAGGGGAGGATCTAGTCGCCTAATCCTTGTGTACAAACCAACCCGGTTGTGCGGAATCCAACCGAGATAGCAAACCGAGATAGGACACGCAAATAATCAACACACAAGACTCAACGATTAACACCACTTGTATTAAACGTATGAAAGGTCCGGTTACAGCTCAATGTTTACAAATCAGTCCTGTAAACTCTCTCTAAGTGTGTGTGTTCCTTATCTGTCTGGGTGTCTCTCTTTTCTGTCTGTCGTCTCTCGAAGTGAACACAACACACGGGTATTTATACCCAAAACAGCAGGTCTGGTCGAAGGATCGGGCAGACTGATCGAACGATCATCTGTCGACCAGAAACAGCTCGAAGGATCCACATGTACCACGAAAGATGTGATCTTTCGTGGTCCATCCATCGAAGGCTATCTATCGAGCTTATCATCATCGAAGGATATAAGTGATCCTTCGATGACCATCCTTCGACTCAAACACATTACAATCATAATGTTGACTGTTTGGCCAAGTCAAACCAGGAGGATGGTTGACTTGGTCAAACTTACAAGACTAACAAAGACATCGTTTGGTATCAGACGAAATACAGACAAAGTACAGACACAAATGCACCAACAAACTCCCCCTTGGCTGTAGCTTTGTCGCTGTAGCTTTGTCTCGATCTCGATCTTCAATCTTGTAGGTCCTTCGTGTCTTCAAGTCTTTGACTTCTTTTCAAGTCTACAATGTCGGAGGATCTTCAAAGTCTTCACGTCTTGAAAGCAGAAAGTGTACCAACAAACTCCCCGTTTCATGAAGGAAGTGTGTTGACAAACTCCCCCTTAACATAAGCTCCCCCTTGAGTTATGCTCGTGAAATACTTGTTCTTTATGAAGTGAGATCCTTGTGGTGTTGATGATGGTCAGCGGCAACTCGATCATCCTCATCATTTGAGTGCCTTCACGTCGTGTCTTCATTCCGAAGCTTGTCATCGACCATGTTCTCCTAGCCTTTAGAATCTGCACATGCAAGAAATCTAAACGCGTAATGAGAACAACCGCTTGGAATAGTAAACATAAACAAACGACACACGTGTGACCATTGTTTAAGCAAACACCGTCCGACAGTTTGAAAGTTTAACAAATTTTATCAATTTCAATTTTAACTTTCAACACTTGCAAATTTCGACCGTTTATGAAGATTCAGTCGTTTTCGGTTTTCGTTCAGGTTTCAGGTAACGAAGACTCAAGCTCCAACATCGTACGATCGAAAATAAAATAGAAATAAAATCTTTTTGGCTTTTATAAGGTTTATATTAAAACAGATTTTAGGTGTGTTTTAATATTAGAAATGTAAGGACTGAAAGCAGTAAATAAATATATACAAAGATGCAGAAACTGAAGTCATTAAATAAATATTTACAGACATTCTTTTTGCGAGTTTCGAGGGTAAGAGAATCATATCAGTGTACGGTCATGCCAAATCGCTCTCTTTGTTCAATTAGTTAACATTAAGATAAGCATCCTATAACAATTATCGGTATTGTTGTCCACATAAGCTCAACTTATCATTTGTAATCATGGCGAGGGGATACGTTAAGGTATGATTTATACTTACCAACCGGTGTTCATCCACATCACGACACATTCCCGTATCAAGGTATGCACGAGGGTTCATCTTACCGGTGAGTATACCGATTATCATCTGTTTGACCGTATATGATGTGAGATTCTCACTTATTTTGATTGAAAACAAGCCCTATGTGATATAATCACTTATTGATGAGGAACTTGATTTTCGATGCATGAGGGCACAGGAGCAAGTCCGTGAACAGGTCAGTACTTTCGTACAGCAGAGAGACGAACTTGACTCTCGGAAAGAATTTGTGATATATTATCACTTATTTCTTTGGACATGTGATTGTTTATCACTTATTGAGGTCGAATGCAGTATGTACACGTATGTATGGTATCATGGAAGATCTAGACTTGCGTCCCCGTTATTTTTCGGTAAAAGATACAACCATGATACCCAGATGATAAGCAGCATAAAGACCGAATATCTCAGAACCTCGGCAATCTCTCAAACGAAATTTCGGTACTAAGACCATATGCCAATGAATGGTTCCCACCTGTTCAGTCGATTTAGGTTTATATCACCCTGCACACTTTAAAATGATTGTGAGCCTACCGATACATCTTATATAGAGCTGCTTATCGTTTTTCATTTAAGGTTTAAAGAGGTTTAGACAGACCACTGATGTACTATCATATTCTCTTTTGCTCGCCAGGAAACTCATTTTTGATTTTCTATTGTTTTTGTGTTTTTGAAATTTTTCGATGTTTTTGGATTTTCAAATTTTGGATTTACTCCCCCTAAAATCAACAAACTAAGATAAATTTAAAACACAAAGGTATTTACAAAAATGATTTTCCGATGTTGGTTTTACTCTTGCTTGACCTTAATGCCGTTTACCAATAATAAATAGTCAAATCTTGATTTGTCAAAAGCTTTGGTAAAAAGGTCGGCACGTTGGTCATCGGTGTGGACGTAAGCAACATCGATTAGCCTTTTCTCAAAGCAATCACGTATGAAGTGATACTTAATGTCGATGTGCTTAGTCTTTGAATGCTGCACAGGATTTTTAGTGATCTGTAAGGCAGCTAAATTATCAACGTAAATAGGAGTAGTTAGGAATTCAAAACCGTAGTCACGCATTTGTTGTTGGATCCATAGGACTTGGGAGCAACAACTTGAGGCAGCAATGTATTCAGCTTCGCATGTTGATGTAGCGACGCATGTCTGCTTCTTGCACTGCCATGTGACTAGGCGATTTCCCAAAAACTGACATCCAGCCGTTGTGGATTTGCCGTCGATTTTTCATCCGCCAAAATCAGAATCACTGAATGCGATCAAGTCAAAGTTATTATCCCTAGGGTACCATAGACCGGTGTCAGGGTAACCCTTCAAATAACGAAAAATCCTTTTTACAGCTGCAAGATGTGAGGTCTTCGGGTTGACTTGATATCTGGCAAGTAGGCACGTTGGGTACATTATATCTGGTCTTGATGCTGTGAGGTACATAAGAGATTCGATCATCGCGCGGTAGTATGAGGGGCTAGTAGCTTCACCCTTCAAGTCTGGAGTAATTCCGTGATTTTGTGGCAATGGGGTACCGATGGGCGTTGCATCAGACATCTGGAACCGGCTCAAGATGTCACCAACATATTTGGTCTGATGGATGAATATCCCAGACTCAGTTTGTTGTACTTGTAGGCCCAAAAAGAAAGTCATTTCCCCCATAGCACTCATCTCGAACTTATCCTGCATAATGCGCTCGAAATTCCTACACAAAACATCATTAGTAGAACCAAAAATAATATCATCAACGTATACCTGTACCAGTAGAAGATCTCCATCTTGTTCTTTGATGAAAAGAGTACAATCGATAAGACCTCTGCGAAATCCATTCTCCAGCAGATAATTAGATAAGGTTGCATACCAAGCTCGTGGTGCTTGATGAAGACCATAGAGAGCTTTGTTGAGCAACCAAACCCGATCGGGATGGATAGGATCTTCAAAACCTGGAGGCTGTTCGACGTACACCTCTTCTTCTACCACACCATGTAAGAATGCACTTTTCACGTCCATCTGGTATACCTTGAAACCTTTGAATGAGGCATAAGCCAGAAAAATCCGAATTGCTTCTAGACGTGCAACAGGTGCATACACTTCGTTGTAGTCGATCCCTTCAATCTGACGAAAACCTTGAACGACTAGCCTTGCTTTGTTTCGAATAACGACTCCACGGTCATCCCTTTTGCATTTAAACACCCAACGGGTACCAATCTTCTTGTATCCAGCAGGTTTCTCTACGAGTTTCCAGACACCAAGCTTCTGGAATTGTTGCAGTTCTTCCTGCATTGCTTCAACCCATGAGCTATCTTTCAAAGCATCTTTCCAAGTTCTTGGCTCTTCCTGTGAGACATAACACGCGAAAGACCAATCATTTTGTTGACCGGATTCTCGGATAGTTGCATACAAGCCTGCATTGTTGTTGTTCCGCAACATGTTTCTTGTTTGAACGCCACTTTGTACATTCCCGATGATGTTTTGTTGAGGATGGGTATTGTGTATTCTAGTTTCTGGATTATCTTGAACTGGAATATTTGTACCCAGATTGTTGAGATTGAGATCAACAATCAATTCAAGACCTGGAATTGACGAAGAGGATGATCCAGTAGCTTCAGCTGTTTTAGGGACATCCACTGGAGGTGTACCTTCTGAAGTACCATGAACTGCTGTTGTTGGAGCTTCTTGATCTGCATCTAGAAATTCATCATCCTCTGACGATTCGTTCAATTCGGAAGCATCATGAAAATCCTCATTGTCGAGAGCATTATTGTTCACCGAAGATGGTTCTTGATTGACAATAATGGGACGAACCAACGGTGAATCTGTTGCGCTGTCACTCTCGAAAAACATCCTTGCCACAACATTTTCTTCAACGGCTTCAACATTGATCGAATTGAAAAAGTCATCGTACTCAAACATCCACGGCTGACCAGGATTTCTGACTGGTAAAGTTTGCCTTTGTACTCTGACTTCAGACCATTCCTCGACCCTTTTAGTCTCTAGATTCCAGACTCTTAAGTTCGGGGTGGAATACCCAAGAAAGTATCCCTCAATTGCTCTTGCCCCAAACTTTCCATTAGGATCGATTATTGTGCATGGAGCTCCAAACGGTTCAAGATATGACAAATCTGGTTTCCGTTTGTTAATAAGCTCAAAGCAGGTCTTGTTGTGCCTTTTGACTGTAAGGACTCGGTTCAACGTATAGCATGCAGAAGACACAGCTTCAGTCCAGAATGGAATGGGCAGCTGCGATTCTACCAACATAGTCCTAGCAGTCTCGATCAATGTGCGGTTCTTACGTTCAGCGACGCCATTCTGCTGAGGAGTATAAGCTGCACTAAATTCGTGAAGAATACCTTTTGAAGTGCAAAACTCCGCCATGGAATGATTTTTGAATTCAGTACCATTGTCGCTATGTATCCGCCTAACCTTCAAGTTATATAGATTCTCAATCTGAATGATCAAATTTTTGATAATACCGAAGGTTTCACTCTTATGTGCCATGAACGCCACCCAAGAAAATCTTGAATAATCATCAGTTATCACGAGGCAATATTGATCATTCCTAATGCTTTTGTGCTTGACAGGACCGAACAAATCCATGTGCAAACGTTCAAGAGGAACAGCCACCGTGTTGACTTTCTTTGTAGGATGTCGCTTCTTCGTTTGTTTTCCTTTCTGGCACGAGACACAAACGTCTTGAAGATTGAAATTTTTAAGAGGAACACCATTCACCAATTCATTTGATACCAAATGATTCATTTTGCGTAAGTGAATGTGACCCATTCGTCTGTGCCAAGAGATTGTGTCTTTTTCTGTGGCTTTGGAAACGAAACAAGTTGCTTGTGCAGACGTTGTGATAGCTTGGCTCATATCAAGGACATACAAATCATTTATCCTTGGAGCCGACAAGAGAATCCATTCTTTTGGAATTTTGAAGCCGGGTTTCAGCACATAACATCCATTAGCATCAAAGTGTACTGAGAACTGTTTGTCACAGATTTGAGAAACACTAAGAAGATTGTGATCAAGTTGTTGCACAAAGTTGATCTTATCAAAGCTAACAACCCCGTTGGAAATCATTCCTTCACCCGTTATATATCCGCCCTTATCTCCAGCAAAAGCAACATAACCTCCTCTAATAGATTTGACGTCGTAGAGAAGCTTCATGTCGCCTGTCATGTGCCTGGATGCCCCACTATCAACAATCCAATGACTACTGATAGCTCCTCCTGGAACACCCTGCACATGAACTCAATCGATTAGTTGGAGATGGGGACCCAAGCCATTGTGGTCTTGGGTCTTCCATTTTCATCAATAACAATTACTTCTATTCTTTGATGATTGGAAAATTGTGATGGTCCCCCTGATTCAGTAACTGTTTTTGGTTTCCAAGTCTGTTTTGTTATACCAGTGTTATTCTTTAAAAACTTAACTTCATGGTTGTCTGAGGTTTTTAAATTGTTTGGTTTGACAGAAACAGATGGTTTTTGAGCCACATCGGTTTTAATCGCCTTTTCAATTTTCTTGACCTGTTGGCGTTTCTGTTTCTTTTCCCTTTCTTTTACAAGTCGGGGATCTTGTTTTACAGAAACAGATCGCTTGCGGTCAATGTGGTCACGGGGAACATCAACTATGCCTTTTTGTTTATGAAGATACGGGCAATTTCGAACAATATGCCCAATTGTTCCACATTCAAAACATGATCTTCGTTCAACAAACCCCGAAGTATCATGTGGTCGTCTTGCCGATGATGAACTTTGTGATCCCGAGGTACTAGGTTTTGAACTACTTGGTTCATTCCTTTTCATCACTGTTGCCTTTTGGACAAAATCTAAGTTAGATTGATTTTCAAACTTTGCAATTTTGTCCGTTCCCTTAGATTTCACAAAGTTCACATTCTTTTTCTTCTTCTGATTCGGCTTCCTTTGACCTTGAGCCGGTGCTTTACCTTTTGGTTTGGCATGATTTTGCTGGGTTTGCACTGTTGGTAATTTCTTATTCCCAAATTGTTTTCTGACTTCAGCCTTTGGGATAGGAGGACACTGTGTGACTGTAACATGTGGTCCTGTCTTTCCCAAAAACTTACTTGTCGAATTTTCAAAGACTTTACTTATTAAAGATTGATTAACATTCTTAATAGGAAAATCTTTGTCTGAGTAAATTTTATCATCACCAACAAGAGTGTACAGCAAATCCACACTCTCCGACTCTTTTGCTGATGTGGACTCGGTTGGAACAGTCTTAGCAGGTTTTGTGGGAGGATCACATAGGATATGATTCTCAAGAGGTATGTCCTCTTCTTTGATTGCTGCATCAGACTTTTCCGAATCAGTATCATCAGACTCATCATCAGAAGAATCAGTATCCTCAATCACAACTGGAGGATCCTGATTCTGTTCAGCAGTTACAAAAGTATCTGCTGACACATCTGAATCTGACGATACTTCTTTCTTGTACCCGAGTCCGGTAGCAAATTCCTCAACGTCCAAAGGAACAGATGGCTCAAAATGAGTTCTATACTCCTCATCAGGCAGTGCATCAAAATTGTTTCTCACGGGTGGTGGACATTTCTTGTAACCTATGCATGTGACATCCCGTTTTTCTTTCTGAACATCAATGATGTGATCCAACACATAGCTAGAGCTCAAATAACTGTCTAACTTGAGTCGGATCGCCTCACTTTCAGTTTTAACACAAGCCATTTCCTTTTGCATTACCTCAAGGCGAGTGATATACAAGTTTATGTCAGTTTGTTTTCTGGAAACCATTTTAGTCAACTCAGTTTTATCTTTCTTTAACGTTTCAATCATTGACTTAAATTCCTTTTCATGGTTTTCATAAAACATATTGGCTTCAGTGCACTTTGAAAGATCAACGGTCAATTTCTGATTGTGAATGAATGTCACATCATATTTCTCTTGCAAAGCCTCGTGTTTGCTTTGCAATTCACACCACCTATCATTCACAGAAACATGTTTGTCTTGCAATTCAAACAAACTAGCTTGTAAAGCATCGTGTTTGCCTTGCAACTCAGACATGTTTGCTTCCAAATCAGCACATCTAACATGCAATCTATCACAATTATCACAGCTATCAGAAGTGGGTTCATCGACACATACCTGACTTGATGAACTGTCGACATTAGCCATAAAGGCTGAATGGAGAGAAGACGAAGAATAAGCAGCTTGATCCACCAAAATAGATCTTCTTTGAATTCCTGCTGCAGCTTCTTCCAATAGCTCATCAATATTTGCATCGACTGCTGCACTTGATGTGTCATCTTCCAGATCATTCCCTGAACCCGAAGACTCTTCATCTGAACTTCCACTGTAACCTGAGCTGTTTTCATCTTCAGAAGACTCATCACCATTGGTGGAAGATTCTCCACCACTGGCGTGTTTAAGATCTTTGACAATCTCAGCAAAACACGCTGTTCCATCCGGAGCATCATTTCCCAATTGGATTGACCAATCACAACCTTCATCTACTTGAACCACAAGTGCCTGGTTGGCATTAGATGGTCCTGCTTGACTCTGATTGTTGACAGGCACCAATGTACGAACATTGTTCCTGTTTTGGTTCTGCTGGTTGCCTTGATTTCTGAAGGGATTCTGGTTTCCATGCTGAGATGGTCTCGTACATTCACGCTTGAAATGACCACGTTCACCACAATTAAAACACTTTACAGCTTGCTTGTCGAACCCATACTTGGTGTCTTTCTTGCTTTCCAAGCTGGTTCGGCCCGTTCTTTCCATGAAATCCTTTGCTCGCCTAACAGCACTGGCAAAGGCCCACTTGATGTCCATCATCTCCATCTCCTCTTTATCAATCTGCTGATAGTCTTCTTGTGTCAGATTAATATTACCAATCTGACCCTCCACTAATCCACAGTATGCGCTCACCACAGTGTTAAGCAGCTCCATATGTTCTTTTGCTACTTCAACACTGACTTTAGAAAAGCTTGAGGTGTCGAGCCGTACTGTATTTGGCTTTGATTGTTGACCAGCAGATGATGTATTTCCATAACAGGCTTGCTGTTGCTGTTGAGGAGGAAGTTGATTTCCGAATATATCAGTTGTTCTGATTTGCTGTTGCTGTTGTGGTGCTGGTTGAGGAGCTGGATTAAGCAGATTTCCAAACATATCTGTTGTTGGAGGAGGAGTGCCATACAAGCTCGTGCTAGACACAAATGCTGTTTGAATTGGAGCGTGTGAGGAAGGTTTTGTAGAAGTGCTGGAAGTTCCATAATAAATTTCAGGATTTTGTGGCACTGCAACTCTTTTTGCCTTGAGAGTTTCTTCCTGATTCTTGTTTTCCAGGAGTTGAGCAAAATCACTGAAGCTTGTTGTATCCAAAGTGCCATTGTACCTCATGATTTCTAAGAAATTATTCCATTGAGGTGGCAGTGCATCTGCAAACTTCTTCACTATCTCTGCTGAGGTCGTTACCACCCCAGTATTTGCCAATTCAGTTAGCAAATGAGTAAATCGACTTGTCAAATCTCCTAGAGATTCATTCTGCATACAAATAAAACCATCAAACTCTTTCTTCAGCAGTTCTTTTCTCAATTGACGTGTCGCTTCATTTCCTACGCCCCTTGTCTTCAATGCGTCCCACAACCTCTTTGTCGTCTTGTAACTGACAAATTGATGATATATATCTTTACTTAAGGCCTGAGTGAGAATGGCGTATGCCTTCTTTTCTAGATCATAGACCTTCTTCTGATCTTCCGTAAGATCTGCAAATGTGGCAGCAGATGATGCGACAACCTCTATTGTTTGATCGAAATCTGTAATGAACCGCAACCACAATTCTGTATTTTGACCAAGAACGTATGTATGAAATCTACCAAACCATCCCGGATATTCACTTAAGTGCATCAACTTTGGAGGCCTATTCAAACTTCCTGTTTCACTTTCGCTTAGCAAAATGCTTTGAACACTTGGAGCTTGATTTGATACAAATGCCCATTGACCGGTAGATGTAGCATTAGCTTGCGAACCCGAATCCGGAGCTGGAGTACCAAAATACATCTCTGCATTTACCGGAACACCCCACATCGAATTCATTTTTGATCAACCGAAGGATACCTGTTCGAAGGACTTGAACAACACAAACTGTTAAACACAAACAGACTAAGGATCGAAAGATTAACACCTGTTCGAAAGATCAACAGGGTTCGAAAGATTACTGTTGAGTTTCGAACAATGTTTTCGAAAGATTCTCCAACGAAGGATCCTTATCCTTCGAAAATGTACTGTAGACCGAAAGATGAACACAGTCGAGTGTCGAACAATGACTTCGAAAGACTCCCCAGTCGAAGGATCCTTGTCTTTCGAAAATGAGCAGTAGACCGAAAGATGTATGTTTCGAAAATATTCCTTGGAACGAAAGATAAGTCTCACACTTCGAAGGATGCTCGAAGGATGACTATCTGTCGAACCTCCTTTGGTCGAAAGATGATCTTTCGACTTCGAAGGATATCCTTCGATCTTACTGACACGGTTGACAAATGTGACAGGTTGGTGAAAAGTTGACGGGTTGGTGAGAACTTTCGGCAGAAAGTATGTTCAGACCATATCTTTCAGGTCTGAACATGCAGGTTTTTCACCAACCGGGTAATGATCCCAATATTTTAATCAAAATAACAACTTCCAACACAAACAAACACTTTGTAATTCAAAATTTTAAGATCAAAAGTGTAGTTTTATGAAGAACACTATGAAGACTTCAATAACACTTATAAATTTTCGGTGAAAATTTAAACTTCCAAACACAAGATTTTGCTAAAATGTATAATGAAAACCAAAAACTAACATGAGAACATGATGAACAACAAGGTTTTCAACAAAACACCAAGCAAAAATACAAGCTAACACCCGATTTTAACAAGTTTTTCCAGAAAAATATAAACTTCAAACACCCGAAAAACACCCGAAAACACTCGGTTTTAACAAGGAGAAGAGCCAAGGCTCTGATACCACTTGTAGGTCCGGCTAGGGGAGGATCTAGTCGCCTAATCCTTGTGTACAAACCAACCCGGTTGTGCGGAATCCAACCGAGATAGCAAACCGAGATAGGACACGCAAATAATCAACACACAAGACTCAACGATTAACACCACTTGTATTAAACGTATGAAAGGTCCGGTTACAGCTCAATGTTTACAAATCAGTCCTGTAAACTCTCTCTAAGTGTGTGTGTTCCTTATCTGTCTGGGTGTCTCTCTTTTCTGTCTGTCGTCTCTCGAAGTGAACACAACACACGGGTATTTATACCCAAAACAGCAGGTCTGGTCGAAGGATCAGGCAGACTGATCGAACGATCATCTGTCGACCAAAAACAGCTCGAAGGATCCACATGTACCACGAAAGATGTGATCTTTCGTGGTCCATCCATCGAAGGCTATCTATCGAGCTTATCATCATCGAAGGATATAAGTGATCCTTCGATGACCATCCTTCGACTCAAACACATTACAATCATAATGTTGACTGTTTGGCCAAGTCAAACCAGGAGGATGGTTGACTTGGTCAAACTTACAAGACTAACAAAGACATCGTTTGGTATCAGACGAAATACAGACAAAGTACAGACACAAATGCACCAACAATATCTCCTAAATGAAAATATTCATAAGGTGTAATCATATTGGATTCATGAATGTGTTTATAGAAAATTGGTTCTTGTGAGAAAAAAATGGTGTTTAGGTCAAAAGAAACAAAAAAATCACATGTTTTTGACATTATTTTGACCCATTACCTGATTGATCTTCCCACTTGTATATACTCTAATCTAAACAAATTATGAAGTCTAGCAGCTAACGGTTCGTATATGCAGAATGGAGACATGAGAAAGCTGTAAGAATGTACAGCTAAGCATGTGGAGATGATCGTATGGTTTTGCTAGTTGTATATTTCTTTGTGAAGAGAAGTTATCCAGACCTTTGACATAGAAACTTACATGTCGCCTCACTTACGATCGTCGGACGCGCAGCGTCAGCGTCGTCGGACGCGCTCAGCAGCGTCGTTAAGTGCACACAGCAGTCGGACACGCGCAACAATGTCGTCGGACGCACAGGCAGCAGCGGCGTCGGACGCACAAGCAGCAGCGGCGTCGGACGCACACGCAGCAGCGGCGACGGTCGCGCGCAGCAGCTTTGTTGGATCAAGTTATTGGACCATGCTCACCCCTAATTTTTATTATTACAGCACTGGAACACCGAAAAATGGCAAAATAAAAAGTCAGAAGCTGGGAGAGCAAACCGCAAAAATGAAAAAAATGGCAATTCAGAGAGTTAGTTGTGATGATTCATTCAAGATTTGAAGTTTTCGAGAAAGATAATCTTGTAATCGATTCCTATAATACATTTATTGTATAAATAGTTATTCAAGGGTTTAACATTTGCCACGTTTTTTAATACCTTTAATTATTTTATAAGTTATGACGATCAAGGAAAGAAGTTTAAAGTAATTATTTGTTGAATCTTTGTATTTTCTTAAAAAAGGTTTAAAGTGATTAATTACGTAAAGTCTTCGTATTTTTTTATTCCGTTACATCAAAGAACAATTTGATAAACATGTAGGTTTGTTCGTGAGTCGAATCCAGCCATAACTAGGTACAAGCTCGGCTCGAATTGTAAAAGAAAAAAAATTTAAAAAGAAAATTTGTTTTCTTTAAATTTTGAATTACATAGCCACCGTAAAATTCACATAAAAATATGATTTTCAATTTTTGGCTTCTGCAATGACGATTATTTTCCTTCTATGATACCGGTTTGGGAAGTAGTGATAGCATGATATAATGTTATGTGATATGATGACATGATACGATGTATCTACGTTACAAATCGTATGCCGTATCTTACTTTATCATATCATATTAAATAATATCATATCATATGGTATCCAATCGTATCATAGCATTTATATCATTTCATATCAAAAGGAATAGAATACCATACACTACAACATAACACAATAAATATCATGCATTACGGTACAATCTAATGTGTAATATAGCAAAACATAGTATATGATATGATATGTTATAATATGGTTTCATAAAATGTAATATAGTATAATTTTGTATAATATTATCTTATTTAACCAAAGTAATATTAAGTGAATCTTAAATAAATATAGAGCGAATTACAAGTGTTGTACTTTATTTATTTAGAAAATTTCAGACCTTGTCCTTTATTTTAAAAACTGATAAGTTTTTTACTTGATGTTTTAAAATGTTATACCTTATATCCTTTAGCCCAAACGCAACCTATGAGAAGACAAAACCAAATATCTAACTGAACTCTTGTGCGACATATTTAAAACCAAAGCTGATGAAAAAATGTTTTTTTTTTCCTTGGATTTCCTGTCGATGTCCATTGGTAATCTATATGTTGGTGTAGTTTTTGTGTCCGATGTTGTTCGAATAGATTAGAATTTTTTTATGCTGATTATGTAATAGTTAGTGAAACAGTCAAACGAATGTGTATTGATCCGCTCGTTTGAAGTGGTCAACGAGAGGGTTATGTGTTTGACCGTGTGTGTTTGCAAGAAAAGGGTTGTGGCTATAAATACCACCACTTGTTCATTTGCAAAGGGAGAGAGAGCTCTGAGAAAGAGAGAGTTCTCAGAGAGTTTGAGCTAAGGTTTTAGTGTTAGGGGGAGAGATCACCATTTGGTCTCTCCCCGGATGTATACTCCTTTGGTATTGTTCGGTTATCTTGTAATCAGGCCGATTTGTTATGTTTTACTACCTATTATTTCAAGGAAGTTGTTTGTTAATCTCTAATCTCTCCCGTCTTGAACATAATCACTCACTAATCACGGGTCATGGTCTGAAATCTTGAACCTACAATTGATATCAGAGCCATGGTGCCCGATTTAGTGAATCTAACAGTTTGCTAAGTCACATGTGCTCTAGATCTGTGATTTTTGGGAATTTTTTTTTTGTTTGAGATGTAAAAGTGGGTAACATGAAGAAAAACCCAGATCTGGACGGGTCTAGGGTGAATCAGACCATACAAGAGGGTTAAAATTTATGTTTCACACAAAGAAAATCAAGTCTTCATCTTTCTTTATCATGTTTGAGGCGTGTTTCGTCAGATCTGCAGACTTGTTCTCCGCTGTGTTCTTGAGGAGTGTGGCGGCTGCTTGAAGAGAAACTAGGGCTTCCCAAAAGTGAACCACGAAGAATCCCTGATGAAGACTCTCTTGACGAAGAACCTTGGGAGTGCCGAAGACTTAGTGCCTTCACGAAGATTGATTCTTTGTGCCGAAGACCTTGTGCTGCCGAAGAGTCCTTCAGTGAAGACTCTCCACGAAGAATCAAGAGTCTTCGTTGGAGTCCCTATCCACGAACAATCTGAGTGTTCGTCCAGATGATGCCTAACGAAGAATCTTCATTGTTCGTCCATGATCTCTCACGAAGACTCCTTTTGGACGAACTCCCTATGTACGAAGACTCCATGTGAGTCACGAACACTATATATGACGAAGACTGAAGGCTCTCTCAACGAAGAATAAATGGTTCGTCCAGGTCAATACATCAACGAAGACAACACCTCACGAAGATTGAAGGTTCGTCAATGTGGCTATGATTGTTCGTGGGCAGGGGCAGAGAATGAATGTAAGTGGCTGTACCAGAAAGGATGAACGGAGTTAATTCCAGCGACAACAAAGCGGTTTTCCGGCAGTCTTTGAGAAAAGAGAAGGAGAGACTTGGAAGATGATTGGCGGCTGTACTATAGTGTCTGCCGGTTGAAGATGTTTTCCGGTGAAATTAGAGGATTTAGAAGAAGATGACAGCTGCTGCTTGTTGTTTATCGAAGAAGAAGAAGAAGAAGAGGTCAGACAAGGTTGCTGGGTTTGTTGATGTCCAGTGGCGGCTGGATAATTGTTATGTCGGCTGAGGTTGAGGAGGATGTTTGATGATGGCTTGTTGCTGGGTATCGAAGAGAAAGAGGAGAGAGATCAGATGATGTAGCGGCTGATAAACAAGTTTAGGATTGTTGACTTCTGGAGTATAATGGGCCGATGACATCACATTATAAATTGAATTGAATTTTAGTATGCAACTTGGGCCAGCTTCAACTTATTCATTTTACATTGGACCTCATTGGACTTCATGATTTATTGGACTACATTTGGGCCTACTTGTTTTCACATAATGGTGGGTAACAATTGTTATGGCCATAATTTATTTACTAGGCCATGCAGAGCATTTTGTTACCAAAAGAATTTTAAATGATCTGCAAAGTGGGGGTCAGGTGTTCACAAAATTTATCTGAATCAAGCTTAAATTTTTAATGTCAATTTCGGTCGGGTTCGGGAATGCACGGAATGATGAGGATGATGAAAACATGATTTTTCTTTTAAACGTGGGTAGTCACGGTTACCGGTGCAAATGTCAAAATTGGTGACGTGACTATTATGGGCCAAAAACGGTAAATTTTTCTTCCGCACGTGAAACTTTGTTTTGTTATCGGTGGTGGTACATGCTCGAAATAATTTTATTTATTGTCATATTCTCGCATTTGGTAACGATTGGAGGAACCTAGAGAGCCAAGACCGGTCCTAACGTGTTCACAAAGTCGAAGAGTTATGCCTATGATGGAAGCTTTCGGATTAGGTCTTAGCAGAACTTTGGGGGGATACAAGTCGGATCCTACGGGGCTAGGGGACTTTCATTATCAACTAGAATATGCAAAGAAGAAAGTTTCTTTGGTGATTTTTAGAAAACCGAGAACGTTTGAAAGATTCTGCTCAGTGGAGAGAATATGTTCAGTGTAGTTGACGACAGTTCCACTCAGTGGAGGGAATATGTCAAGGTGTGGACATTTTACCAAAGAAATGGGGGGATAAAAATTTTCATATGTTTTGGAATTTCTTCGGTAAATTTCTAAACGCAATCACGGGTGGTGGAGTTTGTGTTTTTCTGGTGATACCAAAGGTTCTGCGTGGAATGTTTTGCACAGACACATATTTGAGGATTTTAATAATTCTCCAGCAAGTGTGAAGGGTTTTGCACAGAAACATACAGGTATCTAAAGTCTACAGTAGTTTCAAAGCACTGTTCACTGAAGACCTGGGGAATCTTTATGAGATTTTACAGGGATCTGGGTGTAATTCAATTCTTTGAGTTCGTAAACGATGTACTTGGTCAAGCTGACATCCTGAGTACTGATGCTGAAGATCCGTAGTGCATTACGTGGTCAACTTCATAAAGGCGAGACAATGAGATCTGGATGTAGTTCAACTAAGCATGCTGGCTGAGCTTGCAAGTGATATACTCGTTCTAGCTGACTTCCTGAGTGTTGATGCTGAGGATCAAAGTGCATTACTTGATCGATTCCACAAAGATGGTTTACTGAAGACAGTTCACCGAAAAACTCTACCAATGTAGTATGCTTGAATGAAATGGAGTTCTTATCACACGATCAAGACTTGATGCAGTTTTTAAAGAATGGAACCCTTATCAAATGTCGGTTGGAGTATTGGAACATCAGCGGAAGATCGGTCAATTTAGCCTTGCGAGGAAATTGCACAACACCTAACCGGATACGCGTACTTTGAGGGGGAAATAGTATACGAAAAGCTTCAAGGGTTTGGTATGAAGATTCAAATGAAGATACTACTTACCTGGATCATCGGTCAAGGGAGAATTTGTTAACACAGAGAAGATAACATCAACAAATACTTGACTAAAGATCGATTGCAGTTACATTTTCAACATTTGACAGCAACGGACAAGGGGGAATTTGTTGGTGCAGTTTTTGTGTCCAATGCTGTTCGAATAGATTAGAATTTTTTTATGTTGATTATGTAATAGTTAGTGAAACAGTCAAACGAACGTGTATTGACCCGCTCGTTTGAAGTGGTCAAACGAGTGGGTTATGTGTTTAACCGTGTGTGTTTGCAATACAAGGGTTGTGGCTATAAATACCACCACTTGTTCATTTGCAAAGAAAGAGAGAGAGCTCTTCAGAGAGTTTCAGATAAGGTTTTAGTGTTAGGGGGAAAGATCACCACTTGGTCTCTCCTCGGATGTATACTCCTTTGGTATTGTTAGGTTATCTTGTAATTGGGCCGATTTGTAACGTTTTATTACCGATTAATACAAGGAAGTTGTTTGTTAATCTCTAATCTCTCCCGTCTTGAACATAATCACTCACTAATCACGGGTCATGGTCCGAAATCTCGAACCTACACTATAGTTGAATATCCACGCAATATAAAAACATATTTTTTATACATGGGTGATACGTCGGTAAAAATTCAACAATTAACAAATATTTTTTTTATTAATTTTAGGGATTAGCAAATGCTAGGTTATCTAATAATAACTAAAATTTATTTTTTCCATTTTTGGTTTAATGATAATAATTTTCCTTCTATGATACTGGTTTGGGAAGTAGTGATTGCATGATATAATGTTGTGTGATATCATATGAAATGATATAATATGATACAATACAATACGACATGACATGATATGATACATGACGATGTGATTGCATGATATAATGTTGTGTGATATCATATGAAATGATATAATATGATACAATACGACATGACATGATATGATACATAACGATCACATGTCATATATCATATCATAACATATCAATTAATATCATATGATAACCAATCATATTATATCATATCATATGGTAGCATTTATGTAGTATTGTATTGTATCGTATCATATCATATCAAATAGGTTCTATATGTTAATCACATGCCCACAAGGTTTTTATACGCGATTATTTTTTTAAATTACACTAAAAAACTATAAAACGAAGCGTTTCTTATCTCTCAAATGAGTATACTATAGCAATATTTTTTTACGGAAAAAAGTGATATAAAAAGGTTGTTTATGAAGGTGGTTTTTTATTGTATTTTTCTAAATATGTATTTATGTATTGTTAAGGTCCACACCGACTACCAACATGCCGGCTCGTTTACCAAATCTTTGATAACTTGTGTTCCGATTAATTACTTTTGATAAGCAGCTCTATATAAGATGTATCGGTAGGCTCACAATCATTTTAAAGTGTGCAGGGTGATATAAACTTAAATCGACTGAAGACCAGGTGGGAACCACTCATTGGCATATGGTCTTAGTACCGAAATTTCGTTTGAGAGATTGCCGAGGTTCTGAGATATTCGGTCTTTATGCTGCTTATCATCTGGGTATCATGGTTGTATCTTTTACCGAAATATAACGGGGACGCAAGTCTAGATCTTCCATGATACTATACATACGTGTACATACTGCATACGACCTCAATAAGTGATCAACAATCACATGTCCAAACAAAATAAGTGATAAATTATCACAAATTTCTTTCCGGGTGTCAAGTTCGTCTCTCTGCTGTACCAAGTACTGACCTGTTCACGGACTTGCTCCTGTGCCCTCATGCATCGAAAATCAAGTTCCTTATCAATAAGTGATTATATCACATAGGGCTTGTCTTCAATCAAAATAAGTGAGAATCTCACATCATATACGGTCAAACAGATGATAATCGGTATACTCACCGGTAAGATGAACCCTCGTGCATACCTTGATACGGGAATGTGTCGTGATGTGGATGAACACCTGTTGGTAAGTATAAATCATACCTTAACGTATCCCCTCGCCATGATTACAAATGATAAGTTGAGCTTATGTGGACAACAATACCGATAATTGTTATAGGATGCTTATATTAATGTTAACTAATTGAACAAAGAGAGTGTTTTGACATGACCGTAAACTGATATGATTCTCTTACCCTCGAAACTCGCAAAAAGAATGTCTGTAAATATTTATTTAATGCTTTCAGTTTCTGCATCCTTGTACATATTTACTTACTGCTTTCAGTCTTTACATTTGAAATATTCAAAAATACCAAAAAGATTTTAGGAGTGTTTTAATATAAACTTTATAAAAGCCAAAAAGATTTTGTTTCTATTTTATTTTCGATCGTACGATGTTGGAGCTCGAGTCTTCGTTACCTGAAACCTGAACGAAAACCGAAAATGACTAAATCTTCATAAACGGTCGAAATTTGCAAGTGTTGAAAGTTAAAAACTAAAATTGACAAATTTATTAAACTTTCAAACTGTCGGACGGTGTTTGTTTAAACAATGGTCACACGTGTGTCGTTTGTTTATGTTTACTATATTCCAACCGGTTGTTCTCATTACGCGTTTAGATTTCTTGCATGTGCAGATTCTAAAGGCTAGGAGAACATGGTCGATGACAAGCTTCGGAATGAAGACACGACGTGAAGGCACTCAAATGATGAAGATGATCGAGTTGCCGCTGACCATCATCAATACCACAAGGATCTCACTTCATAAAGATAAAGACTTTCACGAGCATAACTCAAGGGGGAGCTTATGTTAAGGGGGAGTTTGTCAACACACTTCCTTCATGAAACGGGGAGTTTGTTGGTACACTTTCTGCTTTCAAGACGTGAAGACTTTGAAGATCCTCCGACATTGTAGACTTGAAAAGAAGTCAAAGACTTGAAGACACGAATGACCTACAAGATTGAAGATCGAGATCGAGACAAAGCTACAGCGACAAAGCTACAGCCAAGGGGGAGTTTGTTGGTGCATTTGTGTCTGTACTTTGTCTGTATTTCGTCTGATTCAAAACGATGTCTTTGTTAGTCTTGTAAGTTTGACCAAGTCAACCATCCTCCTGGTTTGACTTGGGCAAACAGTCAACATTATGTTTGTAATGTGTTGGGTCGAAGGATGGTCATCGAAGGATCACTTATATCCTTCGATGATGATGATAAGCTCGAAAGATGGTCCTTCGATGGATGGACCACGAAAGATCACATCTTTCGTGGTACATGTGGATCCTTCGAGATGTTTCTGGTCGACAGATGATCGTTCGATCAGTCTGCCTGATCCTTCGACCAGACCTGCTGTATTGGGTATAAATACCCGTGTGTTGTGTTCAAGACGGGAGGACAGACAAGAGGAAAGACAGAAAAGAGAGACACCCAGACAGATAAGGAACACACACACTTAGAGAGAGTTTACAGGACTGATTTGTAAACATTGAGCTGTAACCAGACCTTTCATACGTTTAATACAAGTGGTGTTAATCGTTGAGTCTTGTGTGTTGATTATTTGCGTGTCCTATCTCGGTTTGCTATCTCGGTTGGATTCCGCACAACCGGGTTGGTTTGTACACAAGGATTAGGCGACTAGATCCTCCCCTAGCCGGACCTATAGTAATGAAATGCAGTAAAAAAATATTTACACACACTATTTTTGTGAGCTTGTGAAAGAGGATCATATCAGTTTATGAGACCAATCACCAACACCGTTAAGCTTTAAACATTTTAAGCTCTAAACGATTCACATTGATTGACGATATTGTTGTCCACTTAAACTCAATCTAAAAACTTTCAAAAAGCTTACCGATACGTGTATATTAATTTTGCACTAAGTTCTTATGGACCCCAAGATCTCAGCATATCCCCTCATCATGCAATACACTGACTCAAGTAATGCCTTTAAACTTTTATCAACTGTGATTTGTGCGAAAACAAAGCAGAATGTTTAAACATTAACAATCAGGTCGATACTTCCGTATACGCAGAGAAAGTCCAATGTTTAAACAAAATAAGAAAATAAAAATAAGTTGAAGTTATTTAGGCTTTAACCACAAGGTCGATACTTCCGTATACGCAGAGGTGATCCAAAGCTTAAACGAAACACCAAAGAAAATAAAGCAGAACGTTTAGGCAATAACATCCAGTTTGATACTCACGTATACACAGAGGATGTCCAATGCTTAAACAAAATAAAGAAATAAAACAAGTTTAAGTCTTTGCAAAATGAAATGCACAATCACAGTGATTTTTCAGCAAAGTTGTGAAAGTTCACAAACTTAACCAATTTTATGTCTTTTGACAATCAGCGATTACTGAGTAGGCACACAATCAAGAAGGACAAAACTAAGTACTATGCTTTTGACCATGTTTCCCACTAGAACTAGGCTTTTTCATTTAGGTTTGTATCGTTATCGCAAATCTACTAGTCTAGCTGAGCCTATCGTCACATCATTAGTGAGACCATTTATCACATTTTGACTTTACATTTCTTTAGCATGTTGTGACAGTCCAACTGATCTACTATCATTTCCTCTTTTTACAACAAAACTCATTTTTGCATTTTTCAAATGTTTTTGAATTTTCAAATTTTTACTCCCCCTAAAATCAAAATATGTCTCAATTTTGATTTTCTGGGAAAATTTGAAAACAAACTGTACAAGAAATGTGACAACATGATGAGAATCACTTCAATTCTCCATTCACTTGGCTTAAACAATCAGAACTCCCCCTGACACCAAAACATTTTCCCATAGTGATTTCAAAACACTTAAGTTTGTTTTAATCAAAATGGTTTATCCGAAAAATAAGTTTTGTAACTCATTTTTCAAACATGGGGATCTTTCATCACCTTGTTCTCTTTAACCACTTGTATGATTTATCATTTCCAGATTTTTCAACACTATCATTTGTAGAAAATCAAGTACACCTTAATGTCCCTGATTTACCACATGTCAGACGAAATCACTTTCATGAATTTCTCAAGAAAGATGCCGATACCTGCTCCACTCTTACCAACCTGGGAGCTCCGGCAAGTCAGGTTTTTCTATTTAAACAGATTCACCCAAGACTGACGGTCCTTGGGTGATTTTGAATTCTTGTTCAACAATGGTGGAAAATTTGCATCATCCATTGTTAGACCAGAATTCTCATTTTTTACCTCAACAGGTGGCTCTTCTGGCTTTACCACGCCAGATTCATCGCCTGTACGTGGCTCGTCTGACTTTGAAGAGTCAGATTCATCGCCAAAACGTGGCTCCTTTGTTTCTAAAGAAACAAATTCATCATCACCACCAACTTTCTCTTTCTTTACTCTCTCCTCTGTCCTCAGATTTGTATCTGATGAATTCGTTTTGCTTGATTTATCATTCTTTGGCGAGCAAGATGATTTATCAGAACTTTTATCTGTTTTACCAGTTGTATCCGAGGACAAAATCCTTACGAGATACTCTCTCGCTTTCTTCCTCTTTTTCCTCAGTCTGTCTTTTTGCCCTTGAGAAAGCTTTACTTTCTTTTCTTGAACTTTCTGTTCTTGAACTTTAGGTTCTTGAACTTTCTGTTCTTTGGGCTTACCTTTGACCTTAACTGGTTTCTTTGACACTTTCTGAGATTCAGCCCTCGATATTCCCTTTGATCTCATTGGGCAATCCCTGGCAATGTGTCCTTTGATATGGCAGTTATAGCATCTTCTCGTCTCATAACTCCAACTTTGGCAGTTAACAGCAATGTGTCCTCGAACACCACAAGTGTAACACACTCTGTTATCGTACCAATCACCACTTTCAGTCCAAACATTCAGATCATATCACTGTTTGGCTTGGTGATAATCATTTCTCCTCTTGTTTGCTGGATTTGACTTTTGAGCACTGTGGTCAAACCTGCGCCACTTATTACCAACAGTTTTTGAGTTTTGATTTTCTAATTTTTGTGATTTTTTATCACGATTGGATGATTGAACTGATGAGCTTTTATTTTCTTTTTGAACATTTTTCGGTTTTTTATCCTTTTGTTTTTGTTCCACATTCTTCTTTACAGGTTTTTGCGTTGAGCATTCACCTTTTTCAGTAGAATGTAGAACAGTTTCTTTAAACATTTCATTTAATTTCAAAAATATTTTTCTTTTTTCAACTCCATCATCAGTTTTCTCATCACAATCTTCAATTTTGACTTTGTCAAAATTTGTGACATTGTCACTTATTGGAACAGAATTGATCGGTTTTGGACAAGGAATCAAAGAAGTATTCTCAAAACCTTTCAATTTCTTTTCAAGCTCTTTGATTTTATTCCGAGCATTTTCAGCTTCTTTTTCAAGTCGAATAATCGTCTGAAGATGAGAATTGATTACTTTTTGTTTTTCAATATTATTTTTGCTAAAAACAGATCTCCCATCTTCAAGAATCTTTATTTGACTTTGAAATTCTTTTTCAGTTTTTACTTTTTCATTTTCAAAATCTTTTTCCTTTTCTTTCAAAAATTTGTTTTCCAATGTCAAACTGTCCAAATCACTTAACAGTTTGACATTTTCAGATTTCAATATCTCAAAATGTTTCTGCAGTTCAAGAATCTGTTTATCATCATATTTCTTTTCATCCTTCAAATTTTTGATCTCCAATGTCAAACTCTCCAAATCCTTCAAGAGTTTGTCATTGTCAGCTTCAAATTGAACACATTTTGAGCACACAGATTCAGAATTTGAAGATCCAAGCTTTTATGATTCTTCAGTTTTTGAAATTTCCTTTTTCTCTATCTTGTATGTTCCTGCACAAAAAATTTTAACGAAATCAAGAGGATTCTCATTCTCATCAATATAACAACCCCTCTTGTTATCATATGTTAAAACATTTTTTGCACTAAGACATACATCAACTCTTTTGTTCATTTCGTCAATCACTTCCAAACTCACTTTATCAAATTTTCCTCTTATTTTATTCATCAATTCTCTCTTTTTCTCATAAATTTCATTCTCATGAGTTTTAAGTTTGCTGATTAAACCTTTTAGATGTAATTTTGAAAAACTTGAATCCTTTTTTAAATTTTTCAAAAATTCAATCCATTCAACAGGTAATGCATCTGCAAACTTGTCTATTTTTTCAGCATCTGTCAAAAATATATCATGATCTTTTAAACGATCAAGTAAGACTTCATATCGGTTTATCAGATCATCCAATATTTCATTTTTCAAGCACACAAAGTATTTATATATTTTCACCCAACCATCCTTTCTCACATTTCTATAACTATCGTCCAAATACCCTCGATACCAATCATTCAACCTATCAAGATCATGATTTTCCATCTCATCAAACTCTTTTGTCATATTTCAAAACAATCTACAATCAGTCACCTTCAAGCGAAATCAATAACTAGACAACTTCAAACGAAATCCCAATTCAAGCGGGATAACAATCTGAAGCGGAATCAACACCTTGAAGTGAAATACCCTGATTTCGCTTGAACGGTTTCAAGCGGAATAACTACCTGAAGCGGAATAAGGAGCTTTCAAGCGGAATAAGGACAATTTTTCAAGCTGAAACACAATTTCAAGCGAAATACCTTATTGTGGGGTGCATGTGAGTCCCAGTGAGGCTTAACAAGTGAAGAAGGGGTTCTGTTCTGTTATTTAATCAGTGAGAAACGTAACAAATCTAAAGGAGTCCTAGCAGTGACTGCTTCCTACACGGATGTGATCTTTTCTTTTCCCTCTGAAACCTTTCGAATCTCGATGCTATCGAGTATTATCTGAACACCCATCTGAACGCCTAGCAAACTGTCTAGAATGTTGGTGCTTGTACGAACATCCTTGAGTTGGATGTTGCAACGACAATGATTGATCTATATCCTTCTCACCTTTCTTCGTTTGCGGGAACTTAACGTATTGACGTCTTAAATCCCGAAGTGCGAACACTTTTGCAACACTGTTGGATAAGAGGGTAAACGTAGTACTTTACTGACTTCAGCATTTGAACGACCCTAGTTACCGGCAATGAACATCAGCGATATGACTCCAATCGAATCCTTAACCCTAGTTAGCGACTCATGGGAGACAACTCTTACGAATCAATCGGGACATAATCGATCGATGACGATAGACTGTAGAGCGGAATGTGTAATCGCCCGCACCACGAGTAGTGCCTCAGGACGTGACACAGAATGTGAAAAGATGGACCCTGTTGGTGAAAGGATGCAGGACACCGTTACAGGCAACAACATTAGAGGCAACAGTTACGGCAACATCAAGGTACTCGTAATCATAGCCTACAGCATGGAAGATGGAGGTACCTACGACATGGACTGGCCGTTGTTAAATCAAAGACGACACACAACCAAGGGAACGACGACAGTACTGGAAAATTCTCGTGACAAAAACAACAAACACTGGGAATGATGCTCATGGAAGGGCATTTAGGATTGGCGTGTCGACACAAGGATATTAACAACGTGGTAGCTTGTATGGGTAGCAAATCGCTTCATCTCGGTTCTGTTTAACTCTGATGCTTCTCAAAACCGAACCTGTTGTGGAACCGGCTGATGGCAAGTCAATTGGTGTTTCGTGCGTTCATTAGGATGCAAACTCGACCTTGTGGGACAAGTGTTCGACATCGACCTTCCTTCTACTACCCTTGATGGTTACAATGCAGTAGTTAGTGTGGATGGGTTATCCAGAAATCGCGCGTATATACCCAGTGAGGAGAAAATTATGTGTGGAGAATCGTTATTTGTTCTAAAGCATCAGAGTGGTTCAAAGGTTAGCACCATTTCAGCTATGAAGGCGAGAAGCGCCTACGGAGGCATTACTTCGTTACGTTAGCAACCACTATTGATGTTAGGGCTAAGGAAAAGAGGATCGAGGATCCACCAATTGTTCGTGATTTTTCTCGGTGTGCTACTCGAGGAACTTTCAGGTTTACTTCCACAACTGTTAGGTGAAATCTCAGTCTGATCTCATGCCAAAGGTAGCGCCGACTACACGTACTCTTACCGACTTGCACCAGGAGGGTTGCAAGAGCTGTCTAATCAACTGCAGGAATTGTTGAGCAGGAGTTTTGTCGGACCTAGTTTTCTCTCGCTTTGGGAGCCCAGTTATATCCGTGAAGATAAGCCTTATCGTTGGACATGTGTACTGATTATCGAGAACTCAACAAAGTAGCAGTCAGGAACTGTTTGCCTCGACCATGTACTGCCAGCCTGTCGACCAGTAGCAAAAAATCAAGCTTCCATTCGAGGATTGAGTAACGAACGAACTATTGTCAGATGTAAGTCTAAGGGGAGAATGTTCCTACAACGGCACATCAAGCGCGGTGTGGCCATTATGACGTTGTATTCCATGACCTTTGGGTTAATCCTCACACCAGCAGCTTTATGGATCACATGAATCGACAATGCTTATTGACGACGTGTTGAATTATTTCCAGAAGAAAGGAACATCATGGACGGCATCTGTATCTTATTTTAGCGCTCCTGAGGGAGGAGCCATTACGTGCGAAGTCTTGTTAAATGTAACATCTGGATTCGAGAGATACGTTTTGAGTATGTAAGCAACGAAGTGGGAACACACGTGGAACTTGCTAAGATCCATTTCGTTAGAAACTGATCGACACCAAAGATCCCTTCGAGGATACAACAATCCCTTGGTTTCGCTAGATACTATCGCAGATTCATCACAGGGTTTTCGAAGATCACGTAGCCTAAACCTCTTTAGCACAGTAGGGTGCTGTGTTCGTGGAAGACAAAACAGGAGGACGTCTTATCAGCCTTTGAATCCCAACCCTGCAATACACTGAGCATCGTATCCACCCTAAGGTTCGGGTGATCTAGTGGTATACTTTAATGGTTCGAATCAAAGTCCCAGTTACACATCGATGCAACATGAGAAAGCGATGGCTTACGTATAGACTTACGAGAAGAACTGCACGATACACAACCTGTGATGGAAATCCTGATCCTCGGATTTAAGTTGGAGGCATTACTTGGACGGTACCAAATGTGATATCTAGACCGATCACAAGGGCCTCCCGTGTACCTTTATTTCAGAAGAGCTAAACATGTAGTAGCATCGTTGGATGGAACTTTTGATTACCATTGTGAAACCTGAACGTGCATGACCTTTGCAGCTCACCATCGACTCTAACCTACCAGATCAGATTCGCTCAGTTCAAACTGGAGAACGGAAGAAAGAGAAGTTTCAAGTTGAAGCCATGCGGGGTATGGGGAAGCAACCTTTGGTAGGTCGGACGATATGCGCTACCTCATGGAACGAATGTGGATCTTGTTATATGGCAACCGTAGGTAACTTGAGTCAAGCAAAGCACACCTGCCTTGATATTCTAGTCGTCTTTGTTTTGGTGGGAGATAATAGGATCTATAAATCCTACATTAGTGATCAGGCATGAAGGCTCACCTGGCTATGTATATGAATAGTGCTTGACTTGTGGGAAAGTCAAGGAGAAGAATCAGCAACTAGAAACACACATATGGAAATGAGAATAGACTACCATGGATTTTGTTGCTAGTCTGCTTACAACTCGAAAGGGAAATAATATCACCTGGGTGATCGTTATTTGTCTCACATTACCAGCACCTTTTCTTACAATCAAGGAAGCTGACGACTCATCACAACTGTGAATGTTCCTCTGAGAGAGGCGGCTTTTAGGCATGAGGTGCCAACTCCCTTTACCCCTGGTTTTGATCAGGCACCACACAACACTCTCGACTCACGTCTAGACATGAGCATTGCTTATCACTGCAGGATAAGCGGTCTGAGTAAGCGAGCCATCCTGACACTCGAAGACATGCTGTGAGCATATGGGTGATTGACTTTAGTAAGACTTAGAATGACATTTACCTTTAGTTGGGTTCTACTACCGCAGTCACCGTATTAGTAATTAGACAGCTCTGTATGAGGCATTGCATGGACAATAATGCCATTAGTGTTGGGTTAACGTGGGTGACAACCTAACCACAGATCCAGAATTAGACTCGAACCAATTGGAAAGATTGTTGGGAAACTGATAAGCTTAGGAAACACTGGGATTTAGTGGTAGGCGATTGTATCTTGTCAAAAATCTCACCCTGAGAGGGTGCGGTACACTATGGAAAACGTGGCAACCTTAGTTTACGATGAGTTTGGACATCTAGATTTCTGGAACGGATCGGCAACATACTCACAAACTCAAGTTACCTGATGTATGACGGGTGGTCCATAGGACAACCCTTAATGATGTTAAAAGACGAGTTTATCCTACATTTAATCGGGTAATTGTCTAGAATTAGATAACTATGGTTGTTTGTGTTTCAGGTACAACTGGAGCTTAAAACGGAAGGAATACGGAGAATAAATGAAAAAATAAATTATTGCAATTGAAGAATTAAGATGATGACATGATAGGGGATGAAATTACGAGAACGTGGGCGAAAACGGCGAAGAAAACGGAGTTGAAACGAGAAAGTTATGCTGAAAACAAAATTCCATGCTGAAGCCCACCGTAACCTACGGCTGGGAGGCGTAGGTTACGGCGCCAACCCCTGCATAAAAACTTCTACCGTAAAACAGAAGCTAGTCACCGTAAAGAATGATGTCTGCCGTAACCTACGGCACCCTGGCGTAGGTTACGGCCCTATCTGACGTTTTTTGTAGTTTTCTCATTAAATACTGCTGGGGAATCTTCTATAGGGGCCTATCTTTGGACTCTAGTTGCAGCTGCATGAAAGGGGCGAAATTGGGAGTAATTACCAAGACTTGGGGCCTGTGAACATCTATAAAAAACACATGTCATTGAGCTTATAATCATTCTCTTTTTCTTTGATCTTGGGAACATTATTACTATGAAGAACAAGTATGGTAGTGCAGGAAATGAGTAGCTAAAACTCTTGGTGATCATCCTAGATGTAAGGTTTGTTTTGAAACACTATGTTTGTGCTTGAATTTCTAGAATAATAACTTTGAATGTTTGTTTGAGTTATTATGGTGTTTGAATGTTTGTTTGTAAAGTATTGATTCTTGTTTAATGTTAATCTAAACCATACGTTCTGGGTTCCGTTGGTAATCAAGATATTGTGGGCGGATTAAGGGTAAGATAATTGTCAATTGATCATCGAATAACAACCTCGCGTTTTATCACCCGAGTACTTAGTTCTCTTTCATCACAAACAATTGATCATCGAGTAACAACCTCGCGTTTTATCACCCGAGTACTTAGTTCTCTTTCATCACAAACAAATGATCAAACACGAACCATGTCTATGTGGTTCTTTCTAGTAAAGCATAAACATTAGTGTGGATGACAACCTGAAATCTAGGATGGTCACTTGTTCTTAATATGTTTACAAAACCACTCTTTGATTTGCAATTTTAATTAACTTAATATTAGTTCTTAAAACCAAAACAATCAACTCTTGAATTTAATTTTCTGCAATCTCTAGTTTATTTTTAGTTAAACACAAGGCTATAGAATCGACACACGTTCCACATACTCCCTGAGTTCGATACCCACTTACCGCTATCTATTTAGTAGTAATTGGATTAAATTTGTGTGTACCACGACAGGCACGTCAAATTTTGGCGCCGTTGCCGGGGAGTAGTGCGCAACGTGTGTTATCTTGTGTATTAGTTTGAAAAAAAAAATTAAAAAAAAAAAAAAAAAACAAAAAGATTTCTTTTGTGTTCATGATTTACACTTGGTAGTTGAGATGTGTTGTGCAGGATGACAGGGCATTACACAAATTTCAGCTTGTCTACGTGTAGATTGTGCGGGGGTCCAAGTCATCCGTGTATCGGTTGCCATGAGGCTCACTACAGGAGGGCACATGGAAAACCGGTGTCTTATGTTTCACAGCTTCCACCTCCATCATACGTAGACGATTATGAATCAGAAATGGAGGATGACTATTATTCATATGGATACGATCGGGACGAGGAAGTTTATTATGAGGCAAGGATGGATGGTCTATGTTTTTGTTGCGGTCGTGATCATACTTATGATTATGATGTGTGCACGGTGTATTCAGAAAACCCGAAGTATTGGGATAAAAAGATGATGGATGCGCACATCTTAAGATCGTATCAAGAATATCGACAACATCATCCCGAAGAATATTCTGAGCCCGAGGGTGTTTATGTTTATGAGACCGAGGAGGAGAAAGAGCTTGCTGTATTGGAAGTAACTTTGTCCAAACTCGAGCAATATTTAGCAACACCCAATCTGTCCGATGAAGACCAAATCAGCTGCTTAGTTTCTAAGTGTCATACTTTAAAATTGAAGATAGAGATAGAAGAAAGCCTCTCACCATTACCTGACGATATTAGAGATTGTTCTCACATGAAGGAGGAGGTTGTGGAGGTTAATACCACACCAACGAATCCTTTATCTGATGAAGAGTCACTGGTGGATCAGATGGTGTGTGAGGATGAGGAGGCAGAGCAGGCTGAGGAGATGAATATGTGTATCGAACCTCTTCCCATATCAATCATTCAAAATAACAAGTGTGGGGAAGAGGGTTCGAGGAAGAAGATGAGAAGGGTGAAACCACAAGACATCAGGGTATACATTTTGAAGTGGATTAGTGAAACCCGCATGTGCTTCCTGAACATGCCAATTATACTGACAAACTTATGGAGATGGCATGTAAATTTCCGGGCATTCGTTGGAAATGTTTTGGGTAAGTGTGCATTGAGACCACCATAACGCATGTTCAGGTATGAAGTCTGGCTGAAGACTCATAAACTTAGCGCTCTCGGGAGGCAACCCGAGATTGTGTGTCAGTGTCTGTTTTGTTCTTCACCATGGCAGCAAGCAAGTGTGGGGAAGTTTCGTTTGATCAGGTACATGTACTCTTTCCTTTATCTTAGTTTGTTGTCTGGTGATCATGTTCTTTTAGGTGTGTTTTTGTACTTGGTGGTGTTAAACTTTATGTGCTAGGGAATGTGTTTTTGCTATTCGTGTTAGGGATTGGTCACTCATGGGGTTTGTTGGTTGGTATTCCCGGGTTTATTTTAAAAGCACCATACATTGGGGACAATGTATCCCAAGTGTGGGGATAAGGGGAAATTTTTGAGATTTTTGAAATTTTTTTGAAATCAAGCAAAACAATGTGAGAATTTAAACGCCCTAGATTAACCCCAAATGATGCACCGGCAACCCTTAATACCCTTTTATTCTTGGTGAGAGTTGAAGCCACATATGTTAATAAATAGTAATTATCTTTGATGAGAGTGGCAACGGGTGGAGGTGCACTAGAACTTGTGCCTTGATACGATTTGAGTCCTTAGTTGGATATGAATGCAAAAAGGATAAGGGTATTTAGGTAGCCTCGTCTTTAGCGTGTGTGAGTGTGGGATTTGGGGGGTTGGACCTCATAAATTATATATATGAGCATGGTAGTGAGAGGGGAGGGGGTTTGGACATTTAGTTGCCCAATTTTGTGCCTTAAGCCTATCATTTGTTACCCCTTAGCTAGTTACCTAAAAATTTACCCAACTTGACCCGGTTTTATAGTGTTAGTGATTGTTCAGTAGTATGTAATTTTATTTGATGTTATGTTGCTATGTTCATTGAAAAAAAAATCAGAAAAAGAAAGAAAAAGAAAAAAAAAATGGAAAAAAGCAATGAAAGAAAAGAAAAAAAAAAAGGGAATGATGTTTGGTTATCTTGTATATAGAAGTTAAAGTTTAGTAGTTGTTTGTTTGTTTCGTTGTGTAATAAAAGTCCGGGTTAAGTTTTCGCTACTTCATATATATTCCATTTCCTACCTATACACCTAGCCACGTTACAACCTTTAAAGTCCCTTTGATTTGCATTCATGTTTGGCACTTGTAGGAGGAGGATCGATTTAGGTACAAGCCTATAGTTGTGCAACCGCCCGTTAGCCTTTGTGTGTCTAGCTCACAATTGATAGTGTTTACTTGTAGCCAAGAGGAGAGACACAGCGAGGGGTGCGTTATTTTGGGTGTTAAAAAGGGGTTAGTAAAAGGACTACATGTTTGTGCTTGGTTCTTGTGATTGCTTGTTGTGAAAATGGTTTGGATGAGTTGCTTGAGGGCAAGCAACGGTTCAGTGTGGGGATGTGACGGGTGGTCCATAGGACAACCCTTAATGATGTTAAAAGACGAGTTTATCCTACATTTAATCGGGTAATTGTCTAGAATTAGATAACTACGGTTGTTTGTGTTTCAGGTACAACTGGAGCTTAAAACGGAAGGAATACGGAGAATAAATGAAAAAATCAATTATTGCAATTGAAGAATTAAGATGATGACATGATAGGGGATGAAATTATGAGAACGTGGGCGAAAACGGCGAAGAAAACGGAGTTGAAACGAGAAAGTTATGCTGAAAACAAAATTCCATGCTGAAGCCCACCGTAACCTACGGCTGGGAGGCGTAGGTTACGGCGCCAACCCCTGCATAAAAATTTCTACCGTAAAACAGAAGCTAGTCACCGTAAAGAATGATGTCTGCCGTAACCTACGGCACCCTGGCATAGGTTACGGCCCTATCTGACGTTTTTTGTAGTTTTCTCATTAAATACTGCTGGGGAATCTTCTATAGGGGCCTATCTTTGGACTCTAGTTGCAGCTGCATGAAAGGGGCGAAATTGGGAGTAATTACCAAGACTTGGGGCCTGTGAACATCTATAAAAAACACATGTCATTGAGCTTATAATCATTCTCTTTTTCTTTGATCTTGGGAACATTATTACTATGAAGAACAAGTATGGTAGTGCAGGAAATGAGTAGCTAAAACTCTTGGTGATCATCCTAGATGTAAGGTTTGTTTTGAAACACTATGTTTGTGCTTGAATTTCTAGAATAATAACTTTGAATGTTTGTTTGAGTTATTATGGTGTTTGAATGTTTGTTTGTAAAGTATTGATTCTTGTTTAATGTTAATCTAAACCATACGTTCTGGGTTCCGTTGGTAATCAAGATATTGTGGGCGGATTAAGGGTTAGATAATTGTCAATTGATCATCGAATAACAACCTCGCGTTTTATCACCCGAGTACTTAGTTCTCTTTCATCACAAACAATTGATCATCGAGTAACAACCTCGCGTTTTATCACCCGAGTACTTAGTTCTCTTTCATCACAAACAAATGATCAAACACGAACCATGTCTATGTGGTTCTTTCTAGTAAAGCATAAACATTAGTGTGGATGACAACCTGAAATCTAGGATGGTCACTTGTTCTTAATACGTTTACAAAACCACTCTTTGATTTACAATTTTAATTAACTTAATATTAGTTCTTAAAACCAAAACAATCAACTCTTGAATTTAATTTTCTGCAATCTCTAGTTTATTTTTAGTTAAACACAAGGCTATAGAATCGACACACGTTCCACATACTCCCTGAGTTCGATACCCACTTACCGCTATCTATTTAGTAGTAATTGGATTAAATTTGCGTGTACCACGATAGGCACGTCAATGTATAGGGTAATGTTTACGATGTCATTATGTATCGAATCTAAGGCAGTGTTTGACCGACGAAACGCTTGTGATACCCTTACTAGAGTCTGAGGATAATGACAAGTTGTAGTTGTTGAGGAGTCTACTGGAATCATGGACTGGGACGTTAAGGTTCGTTAACATAGTCAAATTCCAATTGTGAGTGCTCGTTGGAACTCAACACGTGGACCGGAGTCCACATGAGAATGCAAGGATCAGATGAAGCTTTATTATCCTCGGTTATTCAAAGTTGATCTAACTTCAGATGACATTGTCGAATTTCGGGACCAAATTTCTTTCAAGTTGGGGATGATGTGGCACCTGGGGAAAATCCACAGTCACCTTGATCTAACACCGTACTGTTTTGGATTGCTTATCAAATTTCGGGACGAAATTTCTTTCAAGTTGGGGATAATGTGACAACCCGAGATTCCAAGACCTTCCCTTTGCGCGTCATCTATTTTACAATCCTGTTTTACATTTTGTTGTGCGATGTACCGCGTGAGGATGAGCATATGAATACCAATACCGATCCCATACCGATCCCGTACCGATCCCGTACCGATCGGTATCGGTATCGGTATCCCGATCGGTATCCACATTTTGGCGATTTCGGTATCGGTACGGTACGGTATCGGTATTATACCGATACCGACCCTCAAAATACGGTATAATACCGATACCGTACCGTACCGATACCTAACCGACATGTTTCGGTATCGGTATCGGTACCTAGTTTGGGTGAAAATCGGTATCGGTATTAGTCGGTATCGGTATCGGTACGGGACGGAATACCGACATGCTCATCCCTAGTACCGCGTATTCTATTTTAAAATGATTTCAATATAAGGATTGGGCATTCATTAATTCCTATTAAAAGTAATGCGGATCATGTGAACATTCATTTGTGCTCTCGGCCCAATATTATCAAGGATTGCATCGGTCCAAGGTTTGCATGTGTTATTGTTTGAAGAATTGTCAGTGTGTTTGTCGGCCAATCTTGCTAAGTCATTTGAGCCGAGTGGATTCAAGGGTCCAATCAGATCACTTTTCCTGCTCAAGTAAGCTTCTAGGTCCAATAGAGATTTGGTGGCCCATGTGCTAGTTTAATTAGAAACTTCTTATAATAAAATTTGGTGTCCGACGAAATGCGGTACACGTGGACTCTACGAAAGTCCAGACTTCCATCCTCACCGGCCAACCGACGAAAGATGGGGTTTCGTCGGGGTGGTTATTCGCTGAGATGGGCTTCGGCCCAAACGGAACCAAGATACGTTACATTCATTATTTAAACCCAAACCTGCACAACCCTAGATCCCTTTAACTCAGCGACGGCAACGCTACCCCTCTCAAAGCACTATCTGATTCGATTGAGTTTATTGGGTTAGTAAGTCCTTATGTATGTAATTCTTATTGCTGATTCTATTTTTGTGTGATATTGGTCAATAAAATCTATATATATATATATATATATATGTGTGTGTGTGTGTGTGCATGTTCTATGAAATCATGATGTGAAATTATGGGTAAATTATGTGATGGATGGATATGAGTTGAGAATCAATTTGGATAATGATCACCTTATGTTGTCGGCCATGTTGTTATGTTTGCATGAAGAATCGTTAGAGGTCATGTGATTGTTTAGCCATTGTGTGTGCAACTTGTTAATGCCTTGTAGGTGTAATCATAGATTTGTATGATCTATTGCTAGAAACAATAAAGACAATGAGGATGTCTAGATTCGTTTTAGATAAACATGATGATTTGGTAAGTTTTAATGATAAGTGGTATTGCAAACTAGTTTTCTTCCTGAAATCACCTTCTCCATCAAAATCACTAGTTTTCTTCCTGAAATCACCTGATTTGGGCCTCTTGAAGATGGTTCTCACATGGTTGCTTATGCAAACTATTGTGTGACATCATCTCATCAATATTGGTTCAGATATAAGAGATTTCCACCATGATTCAACTAAGTTTTACAAGATTTCAACACTTTTCATCTCTTTTCAAACTTTTGTTCAACATTCTACACAAAACCGATGGAATCCTTACTCATTCAGACTCTCCACTCATTCTCTAGTTGAGAGCCTGCTTGAAAACGGATTTCCACCGGAGAGACGACCGATTTACGGATTGAACATGAAACTCCATCATGAACAGTGAGTCTGATCGAATGGGGGTGATTCCTATCCGATCGAACGAGCTGGACCTTGGTGTGTTTCTGTTGTTCGACACGTCATCACACCATCTCCGTTAAACTCAAAACTTTTACTTAGAAAATATCACAAGGATTTTCAAATACCAGCTCGCCCACTCGAAAGGCCATCCGATCGGATGACCATCTGATCGAATGACCATCCGACCAGGTGACCTATCCCTTATTATTCTTTTCAATAATTAACAATTTTCCAAAACACACATTCAGTCGAATAGCCATCCAATCGAATGGCCATCCGTCCGGATGACCATCCGATCGGATGACTTGGTATCCATACTTTGCATTATTTAAATGCTACAACGAAAAATTTAAAATTTTCAAACGATTTACAAACACCCACACCTCATTCGAATGGCCATCCGTTCGAATGGGTTATCCCCATTTGTTTGGTTCACCATTCGACACACTGTTACACGCTGTTCAGCGTTTACGCTACCGTTCTATGCTCAGGCTAAACTCCCACGCGCTCCCTTCAATCCAAGTCTGTGTTTACTAGCTAAACACGCACTGTGAGTATACTCGAACCCATTTTCTTTTAACGCACTTTTGGGTGTTACATACGTTCTCTATCAAAACACAACAACACACAACGCAAACACTTTACAACGCTAACCGCCCTCGCATGTTATACGTATACTTGAATGCTTGTACTATGCTTATACAGTGTTACACTATACCGCCTCTAGCAACGATAGTTCTATAGTTTGGACTCAGCACCTGTCGTGGACAGGGGTTGCTAGGGATCACAACTCTTTACTTCACTTATCCGCTGGACATGTGTCGCGCATACTCTACAACGCAGTCTTGTGGTTAAGTGTGAACATAGTTTTGATAGTTACTTGTTTCACCCGTTACGTGATACATGCTGGTTATGCGTAAACGCTTTTCGCTACTATATGCTATTCAAACTTGTGTACTCACCTTTACATTTTATGTATTGACTTTATTTTAACGTATGTGACATGCTAATAGGATGCTATGCTTGCTGAAACGAGTAGGAAGTCTGGAAACCCACAATAAAAATCTGAGTTGTCGGAACATTGTTATGTTTTTGAGACTTATATCTGTGATGACTGTCTTTGCTTTATATGTTAATGGTATGGGACATTAATGTTAAAGGGGAAGGTTCATTTGAGAAGAAAATTTAATTGAGAAGAAAAAGAACAAAGGGTAATTTTGTAAAACATTCAATAGTTTTTTCACTTATCTCATTTATTATCATTTTTTTACTAATTAATTAGTCATAAAGATTATTATCCTCCACACTAATTTTTTTTTTGCCTACACACATCAAAAGTTGTCCTACATATTTCGAAATTCATCCTACACGTTGAAATTTATCCTACACAACTCGTAATTTATCCTACACAACTTCTAATTTATCCTACACTTTAAATTATTTTATTTTATTTTTTTTGAATATATATATTTTGAAGATAAGTTACAAAAAAATTAATGTATTAGCTATTAAAGAGGAAGACTACAAATTAATGACATATGTAGATTTACCAATATACCCTTATAGTAACATTAAATACTTATATTAAATGAAGTAAAATAAAGCATTCTTATTGGTTGAAATTTGTTCTTTTTTCTTCTTACAAAAAATTTCTTCTCATTTGAACTCTCCACTAATGTTAAATATATTGTAATAAATAGTTGTTATGGATCCTCTTGGACAATCTGTTTCGCTCAGTGCCACGCCCCGATGTTTCCGCCATCGGTTGGGGTGTGACACCCCTAACCGCGAGTACATCTGATTAGTTGAGCTTATGTGGACAACAATACCGATAATCGTTATAGGATGCTTATCTTAATATTAACTAATTGAACAACAAGAGCGTTTTGGCGTGACCATGCTGATATGATTCTCTTACCCTCGAAACTCGCAAAAAGAATGTCTGTAAATATTTATTTACATCTTTCCGTTTCTGTATCTCTGTATATATTTATTTACTACTATCTGTCTTTACGTTTGAAATATTCAAAAATACCAAAAAGATTTTAGGTGTGTTTTAATATAAACTTTATAAAAACCAAAAAGATTTTATTTCTAATTTTATTTTTGATTGCCCGATATTGGATCTCGAGTATTTTCCTACCTAAAAACCTGATCGAAACCTAAAGCAATTGCATCTTCATAATCGGTCAAAATTAACAAGTTGTGAAAGTTAAAATAAAAAATTGATCAAATTTTTAAACTTTCAAACTATTGTTGGTCGGTAGTTGATTGAGAGTTGGTCACATATGTGTCGTTTGTTTATATTAACTATATTTCAAGCGGATGTTCTCATTACGCGTTTAGCTTTCTTGTATGTGCAGATGCGATATTTGAACCAGCTAAAGGCGAAGAGAACGTGTTCGATGACAAGCTTGGAATGAAGACACGACATGAATGCAATCAAAGGATCAAGATGATCGAGTTGCCGCTGACCACTCATCAACACCTTAAAGATCTAACATTTGAAGATCAACGTCTCACGAGCAACGTTCAAATGAGAGCTTGCTGATACACCTCTATGTCCGTGACACGTGAAGACTTTAAAGATCTGACAACTATGTGAAGAACGAACCCTCACAAGCAGCATCCAAGGGGGAGTTTGTTGATACATTTATTTGTGGATGCGGCTTGACTCGGTTCGACCACGCTATGAAATGCAGACCGAGACTCGATATCCTTCCTCAAGTCTTGGAGCGATCTTTGTTGTTCCGCATGTTGCTGATCAAATTGCTTGCTGTTGTGCTTGTGTTCTGCAATGGTCTGCATGTTTGTGTCTGTGTGTGTGCAGACAACCTCACGAAAGATCCATGTCCCAGGCATGAAGACCACGAATAACCTATCAGCCGAAGAACATACATTTGTAGGATCGATACGACCGATCAAACGAGTCAATTTGAGTAAAACACACTATTTAAGTGGCGGAAACACTTAAACAGTTTAGAATCAGAGAGAAAGAGTAGAAAACAGAAGATTGTAACTTTAATACTTGTTTCTCGTTCACTAATCACTTGAAAATCCGGCAGAGTAACAGTACATGAATGAGCTGACCGTTTGAAATGAGAAACATACAAGCCTATTTATAGGCAATACCCTTCCGTTTGAAACTGATATGATTCAGTTCAAACGGAACCCTTTCATACCCTTCCGTTTGAAATAAATTTACCACATTTCAAACGGAACCCTTAGAAAACATCCTAAAATTACATTTCAGTCCCCTAAACTATATATACTTGACATAATTAGACCCCTAGACTTAAGACGTAGGCTTTAGACATTCGTGCATCAACAAACTCCCCCTTGGATACAGCCGGAGTCTTCAGTCTTGGTCTTCACAGGGACTTGAATGTTTTTTCACGCGACTTAGTCTTTTTCAGCAACAACTTACTAAACTTCTTATTCTCATCAATTCTTTTCTTCTGTTCAGCAGCTTCCTAAGCTTCTCATTCTCTTCCTTTATGCTCCCCCTTTCATCAATCTTCCAAGCATTTGGGATCGACATCTAGATTACCAGCAACAAGCTTCCTTTTGTATCAAGCTAGACTCCCTCTAAGACTCTGCTATAGAGATCTTAATCTGGGACTTTCACCTGCAAATCTCAAACATTTATAAGAATAGACATTTTAAATGTCCAGAAATGATGATCTGGTTCTTTCACAATCCTATAAAGATTTGACTATATAAAGAATCCAACAACTAAACCTAACACTTTCAAAAATTTTAAACCTTTTAATTTTCAAAATTCTTTTCTTAATGACACATAAGCAAAATCAGAGTGTTGTTTTCAAAAATTTTTCATTTTGACACTTTTCAGATTAAACACCGTCACACCTAGTTAACTAAGTCCAAGTTAATGACCTTGGTCAACTGCTTGATCTATCAAGTCCAAGTTAATGACCTTGGTTGATCAGAATTATGAAGTACGTCTTTGTTTCATTCTGAAAATAGTTCAAATGAATGAACTTTTGCACTTTTCAAATTTTCAAACACATTTTAACTTTCAAACAATATACCAATCACTGTATAGCAATCTCCAGCTTACCCATCCCTCATCAAACACTGACATGTTCTGCACATAGGCTTTGATCTTCCGATTCACAATATCATTTGTCGAAAATAAAATGAGAAATAAAAATCTTTTTGGATTTTTTTTAACTGAATAAACTGAAAACTGTACACACAATCTTTTTGCGAGTGTGTTAAGGGATCATATCAGCTGCCGACAAAATACAAGTACCGTTAAGCTGTTATTTCATTTTAAGCATTAAACAATTCACGTAGATTGCCGATATACTGATCCTCTTAAATTCTCACAAAACTTTCAATCTGTTCGGGATACAGTATTAGTGTTTTAGGACTTAAACATCTACATGTGTCCCACCTCAGTATATACTCCCGTATCCAGACCCCAGTATTCAGTCTTACAGGTGAATATACCTAGATGATATATGTAATGGGTTAATTGCGAGGGCCGTGAGAGCTCAGGTCGATCTTTCGATACGCAGAGAGATGACGGCTTCGACTTTTTGGTGGGTCCCCTTTGGGGATCTTCTTTTCAACAGCACATGATTAACAATTTTGCAATGTGTTATCATTTTTTATGCTGAGGGGAGGCTTATATTTCAAAGCAGCGTAAAGTATTCTCCGGGGACTAGGCCATTGCTTCCGCAAAATCAGAAGTCCCGGGATAATACCCCAGATATCACTAAGCATAAAGACCTAGTATCTCAGAATACGGGACCCTTCAAACAGGATTTCAGGGGTTACCTATATATCCTGGAGGTGTTCCCCACTTAGACGCAAGTAAATTTTATGTTTATATCCCAAACTAATCTACTGATTTTGTGAAAACCTATCGGCACATCTTTAGTGAGACTGCTTAATTGCATTTTATACATTCCAATTCTTTAGCGTACTGCACCTGTCTAGCTGATGTACTATCATTTCCCTTTTATACACAAACTCATTTTTACTTTTTCAAATGTTTTTGGTTTTTATAGATTTTATCATGTTTTTGTATTTTTTTTTCAAACTTTCTCCCCCTAAAAAGAAAAACATATTTTTGTGTTTTTGTTTTTATCAAAAAACAGAAAATAAACTGTACAAAGAAAATTGACAACACGATATGATTCACGTCAGATCGCCGCCCAACTCGGCTTCACATTCAACAACCCTCCCAGATTGCAGATTTTTCATCCCATTCAATTTTAAAAGATAATAAAATCTCTTTTTGTCAAACGGTTTAGTGTAAAAATCAGCTTTCTGATCATCGGTGCCCACATGTTCAATCCGTATTAATTTCTTTTCGTGACAATCTCGAATAAAATGGTGACGAATTTCAATGTGTTTTGTTTTCGAATGATGAACCGGATTTTGAGTAACATTTATGGCCGCTTCATTGTCCACAAATATCGGAGTATCCAAGAATTGTAAACCGAAGTCGCGCATCTGCTGTTGGATCCAAAGGATCTGCGAACAACAGCTAGAGGCTGAAACGTACTCAGCCTCACACGTGGAGAGCGCAACTGCAGTTTGCTTCTTGCACTGCCAGGTAACGAGCCGAGTTCCGAAGAACTGGCACCCAGCAGTGGTGGACTTTGCGTTCTGTTTACAGCTACCAAAATCTGAATCAGCGAAACCGGATAAAGTAAAATCACCCGAACGAGGATACCACAAGCCGATGCTTGGGCAACCCTTCAAATACCGTAAAATGCGTTTAACTATCGTCAGGTGTAATTGCTTCGGATTCGACTGATATCGTGCACACAGACATGTCGGGTACATGATGTCGGGACGGGAAGCTGTGAGATACATTAAAGACCCAATGATCGATCGATATAACGTTTCATCCATCTTCACTCCCTGTTCATCCGGACAAATACCATGGTTCTGTGCGAGGGGGGTTGATGCAGGACTGCAATCTGTCATATCAAACTTATCTAGCACATCCTTTACATACTTTGACTGGTGAATGAAGATTCCGTCGGGCATTTGTTCTACCTGCAGCCCGAGGAAGAATTTCATCTCCCCCATCGAACTCATTTCGAACTTCTTCTTCATTACTCTCTCAAACTCTTTACACAAATCGTCGTTGGTGGAACCGAAAATTATATCATCAACATAAATCTGAACAATCAACAAGTGGCCTGCTTCTTCTTTCGTGAACAAGGTGCTGTCTATTGTTCCTCTTGTGAACCCGTTGTCCAGCAAGTAGGTCGAGAGCGTTTCATACCAGGCTCTCGGGGCCTGGTGAAGTCCGTATAACGCTTTATCCAATAGAAACACCTTGTTTTTGTGTTGTGGATCTGTGAACCCCGGCGGTTGTCCCACATACACCTCTTCTTTAATCGTTCCGTACAGAAAAGCAGATTTCACATCAAGTTGGTACACTTTGAAATCTTTCCATGACGCAAGTGCCAGAAAGATCCGGATAGCTTCAAGTCGAGCCACGGGCGCGTAAACCTCATCATAGTCGATGCCTTCTTACTAACTGAAGCCTTGTACCACTAACCGTGCTTTGTTTCGAACCACGACGCCTCGATCATCTCTTTTACATTTGAATACCCACTTTGTCTTGATCAACTTTTGATTCTCAGGAAGATCAACAAGTCTCCAAACGCCCAACTTTTCAAACTGTAGCAGCTCCTCCTGCATTGCATTCACCCAGCTATCCTCAGTCAATGCCTCTTTGTAGGTTCTGGGCTCTATCTGCGAAATAAAACATTTCAATGAGACTTCTTTTTGCATATCAGCAATAGATGAATAGAAACATGTAAGAGCTTGGTCTATTTGATGTCGGGTTTTGACACCACTTTGAAGGTCACCGATAATCTGTTCTGAGGGGTGATAAGACAAATTCCGTGGCATAACATTTTCAGGCACATTCACTTCCGATTCCAAACTCGATATGTTAAGATCAACGATAAGATCAATGGATTGATCCTCAGTTTCCGTTGTATCCTCATCAAAAGTCGGAGCGGGTTCCGCTTCTGAGTCGTCAGATTCGTCAAACGATGGAGCTGGTTCCTCTGGTGGTTCGTGAGCTGTTCCACTCGGTCCTGCTTCATCATCGTGAGTACCCACGGTGGGTTGAGAAACTTCTAGCGATCTAGATACTTGCTCCTCTGACACAGTTTGCTGATATAGATACATAAGAGCTAGTTCCTCCTCACTCGGCTCGACCGGCAAATGAAACGACTCCCAGAGCTTATCGTAGTCGAACAAGAATCTTTGTCCGGGAAGTTGTGCTGATGGAGTATGTTTCTGACAATCCACGTGTTGAACTTGAATCACCTTACTCAGACATGGTACGAACACTCTTTTCAAAGGACTTGCGTATCCCACAAAGAAACCTTCATTAGCTTTAGCTCCAAATTTACCATTTTCATCAATAAATGTGCAAGGAGACCCAAATGGCTCCAAAAACTCAAGATTCGACTTATAACGGTGCAGCAACTCAAAGCAAGTCTTTTTGTACTTCTTGACAGTTAGAACTCTATTCAATGTGTAGCAAGCCGCTGAAACTGCTTCACTCCAGAAGAAAATCGGAAGCTTTGAATCTGCCAACATAGTACGTGCGGTTTCGATCAGGGTTCTATTCTTTCGTTCAGCTACGCCGTTCTGCTGTGGTGTGTACGGGGCACTGAATTCATGAAGAATTCCCTTCTCGTTGCAGAATTCGTACATCTTGTTATTCTTAAATTCCGTTCCGTTGTCGCTCCGAATCCTCCGGATTGGCAGTTTATACACCGTTTCCATCTTTTTGAAAAGCACCATCAAAGACTCAAAAGTTTGATCTTTTTGTTCCAAGCACACTACCCAAGAAAATCTCGTAAAGTCATCAGTCACCACCAAGCAATATAAGTCTCCGCTGATACTCTTTACGTTGACAGGCCCGAAGAGATCCATGTGCAATCTCTCAAGAGGTAACCTGATTGTGTTCACCATCTTCAATGGGTGTGACTTCCGAGTTTGCTTTCCCTTTTTACATGCTACACAATCATCATTTAAGTGAAAATTCTTCAAATTAACACCATCAACTAAATCATTATGTACCAAAAAATTCATTTTTCGAACATGAATGTGGCCCATCTTACGATGCCACATTATTGAATCTTTTTCTGTAGCTTTAGTCTTTGACACAAAACACTGTTTCTGATGAGTTGTTGGTGTTGCGATGTTCATATCAAGATAATAAAGATCATACTCCCGTGGAGCACGCAACAACACCATCTCATCAGGGATTTTAAACCCTGGTTTCAAAATCACACATTCAGTTTTTGTAAAATGTACACTAAAATCTTTATCACAGATTTGTGAAATACTGAGTAAATTGTTTGTTAACTCTATTATGTAGTTCACTTTGTCGAATGAAATCACGCCATTTGACAGCGTTCCTTGACCAACAATCCTTCCACCTTGGTTACCGGCAAATCCAACATAGCTTCCATTTACAGATTTGACATCATATAACAAAGCAAGCGTTCCAGTCATATGTCGTGAAGCGCCACTATCCATGATCCATTTTGATAATATAGACTTGGGCAGCCCCTGCAAACATCATAACAAATTTATTCAAACAATGAACTCCATGACTTTTTGACTTCTGAAACACTCCCAAACACTACATCACACTTCTCATCAATCTTAGGAAAGTCAAATGTGACATTCGGAACATCAGTTTTAACTTTTTGTTTTACTTCATTTTTTATTGGTGGAAATTCTGACTCAAAATCTGCAAGAAACTTGTCAAGTTCAAATTCAAATTTATGATTATCATTAACACCCACCTTTGATTCATAAAATTCCTTTACTCCTTTGACTTTTCTGTCAACCATTTTTCCGAAAATATTTTGAATAGTGGGATTAAAAGCTTTTGAATCAAACTTTAACTCATTCTCCATTTTCTTCATCTCAACTGATTGTGATTTAGTTTCAAACACTTTTGTTTCATTCTTCAAAATGTTTTCCATCTTTTTCTCCTCGACGGATGGTTTTGATTTTACAACCCATAATTGATTTTCAAAAATTTTCGTTTTTGGATAAATCTTTGAAGTCTTTTGAGACTTGGAAGATTCGCCAATCTCAAATGTCGATTTCGGCTTATCTTCTGACTTCAATGATTCACCCCTCTTCAAAATACGGATTTGTGAAACTATTGGTTTTTTACCCTTTTTGTCAATTGATGACTTAGGTTGAGGTTTTTGAACAACATGTTTAATGACAGGTTTTTCGAAAACTTTCTTGCATTGTTTTGCCATGTGCCCAATTTCATTGCAGCGATAACAAACTCTCTTGTCATACTCGACAAAAGTTGACTTGAATGACTCTACTTTCAGTTTCTTAGCCGCATTGAAATCATCAACTGCTTTTTGACTAAAAATGTATTCCTTCTCATCATCCACACTTGGTCCAACAACAAAAACATCATTCATTTTATCTTTTGGCTTGACAACCTTTTTAGCCATATTTTTCTCAAAACCAATTCCTTTGTTTTTAAAGTTGTTACCATATTTCTTGTTACCATTACCAACCCATTCCTTTTTCCCACAGTTGTTGACACGTGTTGTAACAAATGACTTTTTAGATTTTGAAAAGAATTCTTTGTTATTTACCTCATCAATGTTCATTTCAACCAACCTAAAAACTTTCTCAACATTCTCAATTTTCACATTCTGAAGAGGATACTCGAAATCGAAATAAAGTTTGTCTGTTCCAATCATAGTATATACTACCATAATCGGATCATCATTCGCACTCTTGTCCGATTTCGTTATGAACCGTTCCAAGAAATTACTCTCATCTTCAGAATCTGTAACACTTTTCTCAGATTTTGACTTCTCAGAATTATCAATCTCTTCATCTAACACCTGATCGACAACGGTTTTGATAACCTGTGATTCGTTGTCGGTGTCGGATGCAGAGAATGTAACATCGATGCTTTCAGGCAAATCATCCTCAATTGATCTCAATTTGTTGATGCACGAATGTCTAAAGCCTACGTCTTAAGTCTAGGGGTCTAATTATGTCAAGTATATATAGTTTAGGGGACTGAAATGTAATTTTAGGATGTTTTCTAAGGGTTCCGTTTGAAATGTGGTAAATTTATTTCAAACGGAAGGGTATTGCCTATAAATAGGCTTGTATGTTTCTCATTTCAAACGGTCAGCTCATTCATGTACTGTTACTCTGCCGGATTTTCAAGTGATTAGTGAACGAGAAACAAGTATTAAAGTTACAATCTTCTGTTTTCTACTCTTTCTCTCTGATTCTAAACTGTTTAAGTGTTTCCGCCACTTAAATAGCGTGTTTTACTCAAATTGACTCGTTTGATCGGTCGTATCGATCCTACAATTGGTATCAGAGCTCAGGACGAGGAGTTCATACCGAATACAGCTGAAAATCATCGGATTATCTCACTTCTACCTTTCTTTTCTGATTTTAACTTGTTATCACGGTTAAAATGGCTTGAAACGATCACATAACAAACGAAATCTACTAATAACTAATCCTTGAAAGTTTGAAAACGAAATTCGACCTAAAACCGATCTAAATCATGTGTACCGTTTGAAAGTTTCACGAAATTGCTGACGTCATCGTTTAATATCAGATCTGTCGTTTGAAAACAGACCCTCCCGTTTGAAAATTGTTCCATCGTTTGAGAAATTGGTCTGTCGTTTGAAAAATCAGATCCATCGTTTGAAAAACTGATCCATCGTTTGAAAACTGGTCCATCGTTTGAAAATTATGTTCCATCGTTTGAAACTGATGTCAATCGTTTGAAGTTTGGGTTCCATCGTTTGAAAAACTGCTGATCCATCGTTTGAAAACTGATCTATCGTTTGAAAATAGATCTGTCGTTTGAAAATTCTGATCCCATCGTTTGAACTCCTTGTCGTTTGAAAGTTCATTGTTTGAAAGTCTATCGTTTGAAAGTCCATCGTTTGAAATCCTTGTCGTTTGAAAGTCCATCGTTTGAAAGTTCATCGTTTGAAATTCTTTGTCGTTTGAAAGTCCATCGTTTGAAAGTTCATCGTTTGAATTCTTTGTCGTTTGAAAGTCCATCGTTTGAATTCAAACGGAACAGTCCATTGTTTGAATTCTTTGTCGTTTGAATCCATCGTTTGAAACCAGATCTGAACAATTTGAAAAAGGGATTTAGTTTGAACTTGGGTATATTTGAACAATGACGATGGTATTCGATGAACAGGAAAACAATAAGCTTGAAGATTTTAATAATTGGTATATGAGAAATATGGATACCGATTATAGAAATGTGAGCTCGGGAATTTGGGCTAAAAGTTTTGAATTATTCATATGTCAAAAGGATGAAACGTTGAAGGAGATGGAAACACGGTTTAAAATTTTAACGGACAATTTGTGGAGAACGGGTATTAGAATGACAAATGATGAACATATATCGAAATTGACAACTGCATTAACTGCTAAATGGGATGAGTTCATGGTTGAGCTAAAACAGAAAGATTTTTTTCTAGAGCTTTTTCCATATCAGTTCTTTAATGAGGTTAATGCAGAGTATTATAAAGAAGAAAAGAAAAGGAGGGATTTTTTGTCCGAGATGGAAAAGAATTTAAATAAATTGGAGTTGGATGTACTTATTGAAATTGATAAAAGAATTTGTGGATTTCTTGCAACAAAGAGTACTCTGAAATATGATATCAAAAGGAAATGTTATATTGATGATAGTATGAATCCTTTTGATTTTGTTAAACTCTTTCGTGCAGGAACATACAAGATGGAAACAAAGGATACTCCAAAGGATGAGGAATCTGTAGAGTCCGGACCTTCAAGTTCTGCATCAGTGTGCTTAAAATGTGAGAGCTTCAAGACTGAAAATGACAAACTCTTGAGGGATGCGGAAAGTTTGACATTGGAAGTCAAGAAGTTAGAAGATGTGAAGCAGGCTGATGATAAGCAGATTCTGGATTTACAGGGAAATTGTGAAAAGCTAAAAGCTGAAAATGTTAAATTGTTAAATGATTTGAACAGTTTATCATTAGAAATCAAAATTTTGAAAGAAAACGAAAAAGTTTTTGAAAATGAAAAATCAAAGATTGAAAAAGATTTTCAAAGTCAAATAAAAATTTTAGAAGATGAGAGAGATTTATTTGGTAAAAACAATCTTGAAAAACAAATTGCAATCAATTCTCATCTTGAAAAGATTATTCGACTTGAAAAAGAGGTAGAATGTGCTCAAAAGAAAATCAAGGAATGGGAACAAAAGTTGAAGGTGTTTGTGAATACTTCAACTATTCCTTGCCCAAAACCTTTAAATTCTGTTCCAATAAGTGACGATGTCACAAACTTTGACAATGTCAAAGTTGAAGATTGTGATGAGAAATCTGATGATAAAAATGAAAAATTCGAAAAACAAAAATTGTTTTTGAAGTTAAAAGAAAAGTTTCAAGAAACTGTTCCACAATCAACTGAAAAGGGAGAATGCTCTAAGCAAAAACCTTTGAAGAAGAAAGTGGAACAAAAACAAAATATTAAAAAGGAGAAAATTTTTCAAAAAGATAATAAAAGTTCATCAGATCGATCATCCAATCGTAATGAAAAATTACAAAAATCGAAAAATGAAAACTCAAAAATTGTTGGCAATAAGTGGTGCAGGTCGGACCACAGTGCTCAAAAGTCAAATCCAGCAATCAAGAGGAGCAAGGAATATCACCAAGCCAAACAGTGCTATGATTTGAATGTTTGGACTGAAAATGGTGATTGGTACGATAACAGAGTGTGTTACCGATGCGGTTATCAAGGACACATTGCTGTTAACTGCCAGAGTTGGAGATTTGAGTCAAGAAGATGTTTTAACTGCAACATCATTGGCCACATTGCCAGAGATTGCCCAAGGAGATCAAATGAAAGATTGAGGGTTAATTCTCAGAAGATGGCGAAGAAACCAATCAATGTCAAGCCCAAAGAACAGAAGGTTCAAGAACCTAAAGTTCAAGAAATGAAAGTGAAGCTTTCTCAAGGGCAAAAAGACAGACTGAGGAAGAAGAGGAAGAAGGCGAGAGAGTATCTCGAGAAGATTTTGTCCTCGGGTTCACCGGATAGATCGAATAAGAGTTCTGATAAATCGTCTTGCTCTCCAAAGAATGACAAATCAAGCAAAACGCATTCATCAGATACAAATCTGAGGACGAAAGAAGAAAAGAAGAAGAAGAAGAAAATGGTCGGCGATGAATCTGATGTGTTAAAGTCAGACAAGCCACCATCAGGCAATGAATCTGATGTGTTAAAGTCAGACAAGCCACCATCAGGCAATGAATCTGACAGGTCAAAGTCAGACAAGCCACATTCAGGCAATGATTCTGGTATGGTAAAACCAGAAGAGCCATGTCTTGAGGTAAAAACTGAGAATTCAGGTTTAACAATGGATGATGCAAATTTTCCACCATTGTTGAACAAGAATTCAAAATCACCCAAGGACAGTCAGGCTTGGGTGAAATTGTTCAAATGAAAAACCTGACTTTCCGGAGTTCCCAGGTTGGTAAGCGTGGAACAGGAATCGGCACATTTCTTGAGAAATTCACGAAAGTGATATTTCGTCTTATAAGTGGTAAATCAGGGACATTAAATTGTACTTGATTTTCTACAAGTGATATTTGTGGATTGATCTTGGAAATGTTAAATCTTTACAAGTGGTTGAAAAGAACAAGATGATGTGATGACCCCGTACTTACAAGTGATTGGTAAACAAACTAATTTTTCCGGAAAAACCATTTTGATTAAAACAAACTTAAGTGTTTTGAAATCACTATGGGAAAATAGTTTGTTGTGAGGGGGAGTTCTGATTGTTCATGCCAAGTGAATAGAGAATTGAAGTAATTCTCATCATGTTGTCACATTTCTTGTACAGCTTGTTTTCAAATTTTCCCAGAAAATCAAAATTGAGACATATTTTGATTTTAGGGGGAGTAAAAATTTTTAAAAAATTAGAAAATTTGAAAATGTCAAAAACATTGTAAAATGAAAAAATGAGTTTTGTTGCATAAAAGAGGAAATGATAGTAGATCAGTTGGACTGTCACAACATGCTAAAGAAATGGAAAGTCAAAAAGTGATAAACGGTCTCACTAAAGATGTGACGGTAGGCTCAGCTAGACTAGTAGATTTGCGAGAACGATACAAACCTAAATGAAAAAGCCTAGTTCTAGTGGGAAACATGGTCGAAAGCATAGTACTTAGTTTTGTCCTTCTTGACTGTGTGCCTACTCAGTAATCAATGATTGTCGAAAGACATAAAACTGGTTAAATTTGTGAACTTTCACAACTTTGCTAAAAAGTCGCTGTGTTTGTGCATTTTATTTTGCAAAGATTTAAACTTGTTTTATTTCTTTATTTTGTTTAAGCATCGGACATCCTCTGCGTTGTAGGTCCCGAAATCTGAGGATCGATTACGAACCGAATCTCTTGTTTATAGTAAACACGGTTACGTGTGCGGAATCCACGTAACTATGCCAAATCAAACATATATAGCATAAATAACAACGGATTAATCAATGAAACACAATCTATTGATTAATGGGATGAGAACCGATTACAACTGATACAAACACAGTTCAGACGGAATTTTGGCAAAGTTTTGTTACTATGGTCTGTTTCTCATCTCTCTGTGTTCAAATGAACACAAAATGTTGCTTATATAGTCCCTGGGCCACAGATATCGACGAAACACAGAAGTGTTTGATGAATCTGAACATGGGCCAGACATTGGGCCTGGAACAGCCCAATACATGACGAATCAAGGTCTGATTCGTCATGACCTTCAACGAAACAGAAGTCTGTTTCGCCATGAAGTGTTCCGACGAAACAGAAGTCTATTTCGTCGAGGACTGCAACTGTTGTGTTTGTTCCTGTTATCAGACAGCAACAATCAGCAACACATAAACATAGTAATGACAAAACTACCCTTTAATGCAACATGCATTGTTCATAATACTTTACATATCAAAAGAGACAAATAAGTTGTACACAAGTAGATAGGAGGATATCTTACTTGGTCAACATAACATACAGACTCGATAATTAATAAAAGACCATACACAATACATCGTTTAAACAAGACTAGTTACAGACACTAAAAATGCATCAACAAACTCCCCCTTGTCTGTTACTCGTCTTTGGTCTTCTAATCTTCCATCAGTGTTGTTCGGACCACGAACTGCCCGAATGAATACCCCTGTAGTAGCAAAAACAAGCTACTCGCTGAAACTTTAACGCTTGACGTGCATCTTGGTCTTCATAGAAAATATCATGACGATATAATCTTCCAATATCAGCTTCAGACATGTTGACGATCCACATCGGATCCAACATCCGGTAATTAGCACGACCATCTCTGAACACAATAACAGCTTCATGAGTATCCGAGTCATAGCACCACAATGCCATGTCTTCCAGAAAATCCTGCTTCATAGGCATCAATGGGATTTTATCTACTACCCTCGGAGGCTGATATACCAGTTTATATCTGCAAGTGTTGGTGTCCGGATCAAGAGTAAACTTGATCGGTTGATAAACAGGAAATTGTGGCTTGTAGGATTCATCCTTCCAGCCTGTCTTCTTGTTTACTTTCACCAGACGCTCAAACAACGTAGCACCATCGTATTTTTCACGATTGATAAGCTGAAGCCTTGTCAACGCAGAGACATCATAGAATGGTAAGGAAAGAATGCTCAGTAATGAATTGAAATACAGAATTCCAAATTCACGTTTAATAGCAATGCAGTGAATATCTTGAACAAACATCCAGCATAAGATCCTTCCACTTGGCTTCTTTTCAAATTGCAAATAGTCTACTTGAGCTTTTTCAGGTAACGGCTTGGACACTTTGGATAAAAACTGTTTTCTCCATTCAGCAAAAGCATTTGTGTCTTTTTCAGAAGAATTTCTATTCTTCAAGTGCTCATCTATGTCATCAATGTTTTCTTTCATCCAATTTTCATCAAATGATGCAAATTCAGTACCATCTTCTCTGACATAGGTCGACTTTGGAGCTTCACCCTCAACCACAATTTCATCAATCTCTTCAACATTCGTTGTATCAGTCTCAGTAGACATTTTGTCTATCTCAGCATCATCTACTTCTCTCATAGACTGTAAAATACTCAATTGCTCCGGAGAAAGATCTTCTATTAACTCCCCTTCTTCAAGCAACTCTCCTGTAAATGGATGAACAGCTTGTAGAGCAATATCAGCACTGCTAAATATAGAAGAAGTACCTTCTATCTGTTGTACTTTTCCAGTAGACGTTCCCTGAGATGATTCAACAACGGTAGGTTGGACTGTAACAACTTCAGAAATAAGTGTGGTTGGCTGTTTCTGTGATGTACCAGAGGTATCCGGATTTCCTTGATCTTCCGTATCATCATCCTTTTTCTTTAACACCTCTTGTTGTTTACAATGATAGTCCCACAGAATGGCAAGCCTTCTCTCTTTCTCTTCATCAATAGCCTTCAAGCGAGCATTTTCAGCTTTAAGCGCATCAATTTCACCTTGTTGTCGCTCTATAACTGTTTGCTGTTGACCAACCACTGACTTCAATTTGTTAATTTCCACTGATTGTTTAAGTTGATCATGCTTTGTGAGATTTCCAAAATGAGATTGCCTTTGAAGACGATCAGCAGCCGCTTCAAGTGTAGAAAACAGATATTTGATCTTTTCATCTTGAGAAAATCCAGCAAATGTCCTATGACGTTCAGCACTGATTTCCGAAGTAGTTGCCCTGATTGCTGAAGCCATAGATCTTACAGGAACGGCCTGAGGAACAACAGATGGAGTAGCAGTAACTGGTGTAACAACTGGAGCAACTGGAGTTTCCATAGCTGAAATAACTACAGTAGGAGTTTCTTGCACAAGCTCCTGAGGTACCGATTGTACAGGCTCCTGAGCAATAGATGAAGACTCCTGAGGCACAGATTTCCGAGTATAAGTACTCAGATATCTCCTAGGTTTCTTCTTTTGTACTTCAACAGCTTTCTCTGCTCTTCTTTTTGTTCTCCTTTCACCTTCAGGATCTTCTGGAACATACTCTGGATCATCCTCTGTTCTAATCTTTCTGTACCTTCTTACTCCACGTATATCAATATACATTTCATAACCAGGTTCAACTAAATGATCACTAGAACTCGAATCAGTTCCATCATCACCACTTGCTGATGAACTACTATCTGATGTACCAGAAACAGCACCCTTGCTTGATGTACCAACAGCAGTACTAACAGCACCTGCATCACCTGCATCACTATCTCCACCACTTTCATCATCATCACTACCAGATTCATCTGAATCAACTGGGTCAGGACCAAATTTTTCTATCCTTAACCTTTCCAACTCAGGTTCTTCATTGTCTGATTGACTGTCTTCATGACGCCATTTGTCATTTGCAGGAGCAACATAATCAGGATTCACTAGAGCGCCAAAAAGCTTCCTTGGAGGAACACTTTCTGTGTATCTTTTGGCAGCCATAGTCTTGATTAGCCGTAAGGAGTTAAAATTCATCGCCTCTATTTTCAACAGATCATTTTCAGCTTTAGGAAGGTCTGGATGCTGAACATTCATTATCATTTGCAGAAACCGTGGATACATCCAAAACTTGTTCCCTGTGGTTCTACTACCAGTCCTTGTCATGTTTTCTTTCATGTTGCTAAAAATGTACTTCGAGATGCTAAACGGTTTGTTTAACACTAAAGCAACCATGAAGCCAACAAGATCATCTCCCGCCATATCGTATCCAGCTCGTCTATTGCTGAGACTCTGAATAAGCACATGTAATAAAAACTTGTATCTTAATGGAAGATCACCTTTGTTGATTTGTTTGACGAAAAGATCTCCTTTGCATTTCATCCTTAGTAAACAGCCTCGCGAACACATGATTGGTATTGAATATGGTGCATTCGGTTGATCTTGTAATTGAAGAACTTGATTCAATATCTCCGGAGTAACAACGACATACAGATCATTCACACGACCTCTGATAATATCCTTTCCATCGATTTGAACGACGTTTGCAGAATCCCAGAACGCTTTAATGAGAGATTTGTAGACGGGTGTCGAGTATGTAACAGCATAATTGATACGTGACTCCCTGATCCACTTCGTCATATCTTTAAATTCAACGAGCTTGTCTTCCGGATCCAAATATGCAACTTGATTATGGCATTTTTCTGACATAATCTCTTCTTCGGTTTTGTTTTCTTTCTTGATTGCCTTCTTGCGTTTTCCATTTTCTTGCTGTGCTTTAGGAGCCATCTGTACATGAAAATGTCCAGAATAAGTCACAATTTACATAACATAGCATTTAGACATGTATGAATACACTTTCATGTATTCACATATCAGATAACCTATTTAAACATGTCTACTGTGAACAAACAGCAACATCAGAAAACTGCTAAGGCATTGACGACGAAACAGAGTATCAACGACGAAACAGAACTTTGAACGACGAAACAGAGGGTTGACCATTGACTGGTTTGATTCGTCGACTTTTTGATTCGTCGAGTCTATTTCGTTCCTTTCTGATTCGTCATCTGTGATTCGTCGTATGATTCGTCGAATGTGTGATTCGCCGGAATTAGGGTTAAATCAGATTCGTCGATTTGGGGGTTTTATCAGTTTCGCCGTATTGGGTTTAAACACACATCAGATATGAACATAAACACATTCAATCAACATTATTTACCCAACCCATTTATAAACACCCATAAATGTTTTTCCGAACAAAAACCTTTGTAAAAACAGATAATACCATTATCAACAACAAACCCCTGTTTTTGTGATAAAAACCCACATCCAAATCAAAGCAAAACAAATATTGATAACCCTAAATCTATAAGATTAGAAGAAAAACATGAAACATGCACCATCAAAACATATTTAATCAAAGAAAAACAAGGTCTCAAAGGAGTTTTTGAGGGTTTCGGATGAAAATCCGTCGGTTCAAAGTGTTCGGAATGAGAATTAGAACATGTTACTACCTTTGATGTTTGTAAAATTTTGAGTAAAAACTGATGTTTTGAACGATTTGTGAGAGTAACCGTAGGTTTGGGTGTTTGGTTGTGTGATGAAGAAGATAACTGTGATGTTTTGAAAAAGTGAACAAGTGGGACCTATATATACTCCGCCCTGTCTCGACGAATCAGAGGATTCGACGAAACTGAAATGGGCCCGGCGAAACAGAAACTTGGGCTTGAACTTGGGCCTAAACTTTAGCCCATGACGAAACAGAATTGGGCTCCTGTGATTAGTCGTCTGTTATGACGAATCAGATTTGATTCGCCGACTAAGGTCTGATTCGTCGATGCTTGTGATTCGTCGACGAGTGTGATTCGTTGACAAGTCTGTTTCACCAACAGATTTTTCAAAACAGCAACACCCAGGCTGGAAATATTTTGCAGTCAAAACAGTAACACAGGCTGAAAATATTTTGCAGACACAACAGATTAGTAACACAATTCCATTCAGTTTGAATTTTTAAATGCAAGAACGTTTTTATGAAGAAGGTTTCAGGCTTCCGGTAGAAAACACCAAGCAACAACTTCGGCTTAATAAAAAACGAACTTTACACAAATATACTAAAAACAAATTTAAAGCAAGGTAAACTAAATGAAAATGCGGAAAACTGTTAAAAACACTAAACAACTGTACAAGTGCAACCTTTTTGCGAATCTCAAGAACAAGGAATCATACCAGCTTACGGTCTTAGTCAACATGATTTTGATTCTGTTTAAAGCTCTGGATAAGTATACTACCTAGATTATCGATATTGTGGTCCACATAAGCTCAAACTGATCAGACGTAATCATAATTTAAGAGATACGATTAACGGTAAGGATTATACTTACAAGTCGATGTAAATCCACTCACGACACATTCCCGTATCAAGGTATGCACGAGAATTCATCTTACCGGTGAGTATACCGATTATCATCTGTTTGACCGTATAAAAATGTGAGAGACTCACTTATTTGATTGAAAACAAGTCCTATGTGATAAAATCACTTATTGATGAGGAACTTGATTTTCAGATGCATGAGGGCACAAGAGCAAGTCCGTGAACAGGTCAGTACTTTCGTACAGCAGAGAGACGAACTTGACTCCCGCAAAGAATCTGTGATAATTTATCACTTATTTTGATTGGACATGTGATTGTTGATCACTTATTGAGGTCGAATGCAGTATGTACACGTATGTATAGTATCATGGAAGATCTTAGACTTCGTCTCCGTTATTTTTACGGTTTGATACAACCATGATACCCAGATGATAAGCAGCATAAAGACCGAATATTTCAGATCTCGGCAATCTCTCAAACGAGATTTCGGTACTAAGACCATATGCCAATGAGCAGTTCCCACCTGACTTGAAGTCTGTTAGGTTTGTATCATCCTGCACATTTTAGTCTGATTGTGAGCCTACCGATACATCGTTAGTAGAGATACTTATCATTTTTCTTTTTATTTTGCATTTTGAGCACATTGACCGACCACACCAGTGAATTTCATCATTTTCCTTTATCCAAGAAACTCATTTTTGGTTTTTCTATTGTTTTTGAATTTTTTTTTTTTAAGTTTTTCAAACGAAACGACAGAAAGTAAAGACATCTTTTTGGATTTTGAACTTTTGCAATGTTTTTTGTATTTTCTTGAAATATCTCCCCCTAAAATTCGCAAAGTTTACGAAAACTAAAATCTTTTTGAATTTTCAAAGTTTATAAAGAAAATATTTACAAAAACGATCAGCCAAAGAAGTTTACTCGGGTATCACCTTAATGCCATTGACCAAAAGTAGATAATCAAAACGTGATTTATCAAAAGCTTTTGTAAACAGGTCGGCACGTTGGTGATCAATGGGGACATGAACGACATCGATTAACCTCTTATCAAAACAATCACGGATAAAGTGATATTTAATGTCGATGTGTTTAGTCTTAGAATGTTGCACAGGATTTCTAGTGATTTGCAAGGCAGCATTATTATCAACAAAAATACGAGTAGATAGGAATTCTAAACCGTAGTCGCGCATTTGTTGTTGTATCCAAAGAACTTGGGAGCAACAACTCGAGGCAGCAATATATTCTGCTTCACATGTTGATGTAGCAACACACGTTTGCTTCTTGCACTGCCACGTGACCAAGCGATTTCCTAGGAACTGACATCTTGCTGTTGTTGATTTGCCATCGATTTTGCAACCACCGAAATCAGAATCACTGTATGCAATTAATTCAAAACTATCATCCCTAGGGTACCAAAGACCTAAGTCTGGGCATCCCTTCAAATAGCGTAGAATCCTTTTGACAGCTGACAGATGAGAGGCCTTCGGGTTTGCTTGATATCTTGCTAGTAAGCATGTTGGGTACATGATATCAGGCCTCGAAGCGGTAAGATACATGAGAGATCCGATTATGGCACGATAGTACGAGGAGTTGATGCTTTCTCCCTTCAAATCCGGAGTAATCCCGTGATTCTGCTGAAGTGGAGTACCAATGGGCGTTGCATCTGACATTTGGAATCGGCTCAAAATGTCACCAACATATTTAGTCTGATGGATGAATATCCCAGACTCTGTTTGTTGAACTTGAAGGCCCAAAAAGAAATTCATCTCTCCCATAGCGCTCATTTCGAACTTTTCTTGCATAACACGTTCGAATTGCCTGCACAAAGAGTCATTAGTAGACCCAAATATTATATCATCAACATATACCTGCACCAGCAGAAGATCTTCATCTTGTTCTTTGATAAAGAGTGTGCAATCAATAAGACCTCGTCTAAATCTATTCTCCAGAAGATAGTTTGATAAGGTTGCGTACCAAGCCCTAGGTGCTTGATGTAGACCATAAAGAGCTTTGTTGAGCAACCAAACCCGATCGGGGTGAATAGGATCTTCAAAACCTGGAGGTTGTTCGACATGCACCTCTTCTTGAACAATACCATGAAGAAAAGCACTTTTAACGTCCATCTGGTAAACTTTGAATCCTTTGAAAGAAGCATAAGCTAAGAAGATTCGAATAGCTTCCAGACGTGCAACAGGTGCATAAACTTCATTGTAGTCAATGCCTTCAATCTGACGAAAGCCCTGAACAACCAGTCTCGCTTTGTTGCGAATAACAACTCCACGATCATCTTTCTTGCATTTATAAACCCATCGTGTTCCAATTTTCTTGTAATTCTCCGGTTTTTCAACAAGCTTCCAAACACCAAGCTTTTGAAATTGCTGCAGTTCGTCCTGCATGGCTTCAACCCATGAATTATCTTTTAAAGCTTCCTTCCAAGATTTTGGTTCTTCCTGTGAAACGTAACACGCGAAAGACCAATCATTTTGTAGACCAGATTCTCTAATAGCTGAATACAAACCAGCACTCGGGTTGTTTCTCAGCTGATTACGTGTCTGCACACCTTGTTGGACATCTCCTATGATATTCTGCTGTGGATGGGTATCGTGTATCCTCATTTCAGGATTTTCAGGAACACGAGCATTAACACCCAAATTGTTAATATTAAGATCAACAACCAACTCTACACCTGGAATATGCGTAGAAGTGGATGCATTTCCTTCAGCAGTATCATCGACTTGCACATGAGGAGTATCAACAGAAACACCCTGAACTGGAACAACTGGAGATTTAGTGCCTTCAGTCGCATCCAAATTTTCTTCATCTTCTTCTGATGACTCATTGTATTCAGTAGCATTTTCAACTTCCTCATTTTGAACCGTGTTGTTAGACGAATTAGAACTTTGTGAGTTAACAACAACAGGTCTAACTAATGACGACTCAGCAGCATTGTCACTATCAAATATCATTCTAGCAGCTGCAGAATCTTCATCAAAAATAGGCAGGTCAAAGGAGTTGAATAGCCCATCATAATCGAACATCCAAGGATCACCTGGAGCTTTAACAGGATTTGTATATCTTTGAACCCTTACTTCACTCCATAGTTCAATCTTTTTGGTAGTCAGATTCCAAACACGAAAATTTGGTGTAGCATATCCAAGGAAGAAACCCTCGATAGCTTTCGCTCCAAACTTTCCATCCGGATCAATCATAGTGCATGGACCACCAAAAGGTTCTAGAATTGAAAGATCTGGTTTCCTTTTCTGTAGAAGTTCGAAACAAGTCTTGCCATGTCTCTTAACCGTAAGAACTCGGTTTAATGTGTAGCAAGCAGTCGACACAGCCTCTGCCCAGAACTGAACAGGAAACGCCGACTCTACCAGCATTGTTCTTGCAGTTTCAATTATCGTCCGATTCTTCCTCTCCGCGACACCATTTTGTTGTGGAGTGTAAGGAGAACTGTATTCATGAAGAATGCCTTTAGAAGTACAGAATTCATCCATAACACGATTTTTGAATTCAGTTCCATTGTCGCTTCTGATCCTCTTAACTTTCAACGAGTAGAGATTTTCCAACATTGTAAGAAGATCCTTGAGGATTTGAGGAGTATCACTCTTGTGTGCCATAAAAGCTACCCAAGAAAATCTAGAGTAGTCATCAGTAACTACTAAACAATACACATCTCCGAACGTTGTTTTGTGTCTCATAGGTCCAAAGAGGTCCATATGAAGACGTTCGAGAGGCATGCCAACAGTGTTGATTTTCTTCAAAGGGTGAGACTTCTTTGTTTGTTTCCCTTTCTGGCACGAAACACAGATATCTTGTAGATGAAAACTTCTCACGGGTACGCCATTCACAAGATTGTTTTTCACCAAATGGTTCATTTTTCTCAAGTGAATGTGTCCCATTCTTCTGTGCCAAGATATAGACTCCTTCTCCGTGGCTTTTGAGACAAAACATGTGACTTGTGCAGAAGTCGTAATCGCTTGACTCATATCAAGAACATAAAGATCATTGATTCTTGGAGCCGATAAGAGAATCCATTCATCAGGAATTGTGAAACCAGGTTTAAGCACATAACAACCGGCATCATCAAAATGCACGGTGAACTTTTTATCGCAGATTTGCGACACACTGAGAAGATTATGATCAATTTGACGAACATAATTGATCTTATCGAAACATACCACACCATTGGAAATCATTCCCTCTCCAGTGATGTAACCGCCTTTGTCTCCAGCGAAAGCAACATAGCCTCCTTTAATATTTCTCACATCATATAGAAGTCGTAAGTCGCCCGTCATGTGCCTAGATGCCCCACTATCAACAATCCAATGACTATTAATAGTTCCTCCTGGAACATCCTGCACATTTCATCCAATGATTAGTTAAGGATGGGGACCCAAGCCAAAGTGGTCTTGGGTCGTCCCTGAGCATCACGAATAGTGATCTCGATTTGTTGATGGTTTTCCAAACAAACAGCTCCCCCTGAACCTTCACTCTTCCTAGGTTTCCAAGTTTGTTTTTGTTTACCAGATTGAGTTTTGTAAACAAATTTTGAAATTTCTGGTTTTACAGGTGAACTTGGTTCCCTTGGAACATAATTTACCTTAGATTTTAAAGCCTTTTCTATTTTCTTCACATCTTGATGTCGTTGTTTCGATTCCTGTTCTTTAATAGTTCTTTTATCATGTTTAGGTGAAACAGGACGACATTTAGAGTGAATCGATTCAGGTGATGCTCTTTCAACAAATTTCGCTTTCGGAGTGTTAGCACAATCTTTGATGATGTGCCCAAACTCTCCACATTTAAAACACGTTCTCCTTTCAACAAACTTAGGAGAACTGGATCGACGAGCAGATGTTGAACTTGTATAACCCGAGGTACTTGCTTTTTCATCACACCCGTTTGAATGTTGAGTGTAATTGTTTTGACTATCACGTTTTAAAATTTTGACTTGTACAAAATCATTGTTTGACTTGTTAGCAAAAGTCTCAATTTTATCTGTACCCCTCGATTCCACAAATTTAACATTGCTGTTTTTCTTCTGATAACGAGCCCCTTTTGTTTCAAATTTTGATTTAGAAACATTTGACAATTTAGCTCGTTGATCTGATTGTTTACCCTTAGAAGTAATAGGTTGTTGCTTTGAAGGTGATTTCTGATTTCCAAATTTCTTTTTAATTTCAGTCTTAGGAATTGGATTACATTGAGTCACATTAACTCCCTGAATCGACTTTCCCACAAACTTACTTGTGTTATTTTCAAAAACATTATCAATCAATGAAGGATTGACATTTTTAATTGGAAAATCATTATCTGAATAGATTTTAGAGTCACCAACCAAAGTGTACAACACAATATTACTTTTAACAGTAGACACAGGATTTATCACTTGTTGAACAACAGATTTAACAGCAGGGGTACGAGGATCACACAGTATATGATTCTCAGTTGGAACTTCTACTCCTTTAAGTTTGTCAAGTGATTTATCCTGATTACTCACATCTGATTCAGATTCATCATCCGACGACTCATAGTCCTCAATGGTTGGAGGACCTTGTTTCGTAGATGTTGACTCTTTTTGCGCAGAATTTGTACTTGGAGAATTGTCTGATTTGAACCCTAGGCCAGTAGTTACTTCCTCATAATCAAGAGGCACACTGGATTCAAACCGTGGCATTTCTTCTTCATCAGGCATATAAGTATAATCATGTCTCAAAGGGGGCGGACACTTCTTATACCCAACACCTTTCTTGTTTCCCTTTAGTTGTTGAACATCAATAATGTGATCGAGCACAAATCGGGAGTTAGAGTAACTCTCCAATTTTTGCTTGATTGCATCATGCTCACATTTGGCAATGGCTAGTTTCTTTTTAGTTTCCTCAACAATGTTAATGTAATCATTTATACTAACTTGTTTATGATAAACAGTTTTTGTCACTTCGGAAACATTTTTCTTTTGAATTTCAATCATAGATTTAAGTTCTTTTTCGTTTCGAACCAAAGCCATATTCGCTTCTTTGCATTTAGCCATTTCAACAACTAAACTCTGATTGTGAATATGAATCGAATCACAGTGAAGCTTTATTCTATCAAATTCACTTTTCATATACTCACAATCTCTACAGTTGATAAGAATTTCAGATTTTACCTGACTTGTAGAATCTGAGACATTTGCCATAAAGGCAGTCTGATAAGAGAAAGATCCGTCTTCAGAAAAGAACTTCTCCATTTCTTTAGATACTACCTCAGCCTTCTTGATCAGAACTGATTTCTGACATTTCAACTCTTCTGCTTCATGCAATAAGTCGTCAAGATTAGAACTTGCTTCTTTGCTCACATCAGATTCAGAACTCGAAGTAGAACTTTCTTCATCAGAACTCCCGGTATGACCAGAACTGTCGTCACTATCAGAAAATTCTTCCTTATGAACGTGCTTGATGTGATTGATAATCTTAGCATAACACGCCGTTCCTCCTTTACCTTGATCACTTTCCCCAAGTTGTAAAGACCAATTAAACCCTTCATCAGCTTGTACGGTTAATGCACGACTTTCATTTGATGGTCCAGACTGATTCTGGTTAGTGGTGTTGTTTACAGCCACTATCCCTTTTCCACGATTGTCTTGATTAGCATTTGAAGTACTCGTCTGATTACGGAATGGGTTCTGATTGCCTTGTCTGCTTGGTCGAGTGCACTCACGTTTGAAGTGACCCTTTTCCCCACAATTGAAGCATGTAACTGCTTCTTTATCAAAACCGTACTTTGTATCTTGTTTGCTTTCCAAAGAACTTCTTCCTGTTCGAACCATAAAGTCCTTCGCCCTTCTAACAGCACTTGCGAATGCCCACTTTATATCCATCAACTCCATTTCATCACGGTTGATTTGTAGATAGTCTTCGTTGGTTAAATTGATGTTTCCAATTTGACCGGCGACCAAACCGCAGTAATCACTGACCATGGTATTAATAAGTTCCATATGTTCCTTTGCTACTTCAATGCTAACATTTGAGAGGTTTGATGTATCAACTTTGACTGTGTTAGGGTTTGGAGTTGGAGGATTGTTGGTATAATGAGCTTGCTGTTGTTGTTGTGATTGGACTTGTGGTTGTGGTAGGGATGGATTAAAACCTCCTCCTGAATATGCCTGAGGTTGAGTAGAAACTGGAGGTATAAAAGGAATAAAACCTCCTCCAGAATAAGTCTGAGTTTGTTGAGGAAACGGAGAAGAGTTTGTATTTGATACAAACGCCGTTTGTAACTTTGGTTGCCTCAGACTAGCTCACGGGTCAAAACCTCCACCACAATACATTTCAATATTCTGAGGAGCAGCAATGCGTTTTGCTTTTCGGATTTCTTCATCATTTTTATGTTCCAGCTTCTGTACAAATTCATAGATAGTTATAGTGTCAGCATCTAGAATACCTGTATGCTTCAGAAGCTCAATGTATGGACTCCACTTTGGTGGTAGAGAATCAGCAAATCGTGCACAAACTTCCTTTTGAGATGCAGTAACAGCATAGGCAAACATCTCACTAATCAAATGATAAAACCGTGTGGTCATATCATTTAGAGTTTCGTTTTCCAAGAACTGAAACGACTCAAACTCTTTCTTTAATAAATCATGCCGTGTCTTTCTGGAAGCTGCGTTTCCTTCTCCTCTTGTCACCAAACAATCCCATAAGGATTTCGTGTCCGTACAATACGAAAACTGATGATAGATATCTTTATGAAGTGCTTGAGTAAGAACAGCAAATGACTTTTTCTCAAATTCATATGCTTTCTTGTCATTTTCCTGCATGTTAGTAAAACCTTCGGCTGTTGAAGCTGCTACTTCAAGAGCATCATTGCGTGGAGTAATGAAACACCTCCAAATATCAGTGCTTTGACCTTGAACATATGTAATGAAACGACCTTTCCATGATGGAAACTCGTTCATATGATTCAACTTTGGCGGGCGATTGTTGCTACCCGTTTCGCTCTCATTGATCAAAAGATTTTGAATGTTTTGGTTCTGATTGGATGCCAAAGCCCATTGTCCGGCACTTATAGTTGGTTGACCAAAAACACTCTTCACCCACGCTGCTGCGGACGTCGGATCTTCACGTGGTCTAGAATCCATACTCCAATCCCATGGACTAGTACAACTCATATTTGATGTATGTATGATAGTACCTGCACAAATTTCTTGAAAACAAACAGTAAGCTAGCTGTTATAAGTCTTCTGTTTAAAACAGATCTGTTTTCGACGAAACAGAAATCACGAAACAGGTTTGTTTCGTCTGAATGAATGACGACGAAACAGACTTTGTGATAATTGTGATTTGTGGCGAAACAGAATTTGTTTCGTCAAAGATGTTGTGGCGAAACAGACGTTTGATTCGTCAAAGGTGTTGCGACGAAACAGATGTGATTCGTCGGCTGTGTGTTTCGTCAAAACTGGGTAAAAGTCAGTTGGTTTAGATATTTATCTACTGACCAGTCAAAGGATAAGACCAGACAACAAGATATTTAAAACTGACACAAGTATGTTGTAACTTCTTATTTTCAACGAAACAGTGTGACCAATTATCAACTTTTACACAAAAGTCAAGATAGTATATTATAAGTTGCAACACTTTGATTTAATCAAATTATCAGATCAAATACTCAGCTTATTACAAGAACACTTATGAATATATGAAGAACACACTCAAGAACATGAAGTTTCCAATGAGTTTTCCGATCACCGATAAATTTCCGAAACACGAAAATACACTAGATTTTCACTAAAAACCCGGTTTAAAGCATAAACAAACAATCTAACTTAGGTTTTTGATAAAAATCTGTAGCAAACAACACTAAAACAGCAGATTTATGAATATTTTTCCAGAAAATATAATTTTTCAAGAACAAGTTTTTCAGAAAAACACACACAAAATACTTGATAAAAACCGAACAAGTTTGATTTTAAACAAGGATAAGAGCCAAAGCTCTGATACCACTTGTAGGTCCCGAAATCTGAGGATTGATTACGAACCGAATCTCTTGTTTATAGTAAACACGGTTACGTGTGCGGAATCCACGTAACTATGCCAAATCAAACATATATAGCATAAATAACAACGGATTAATCAATGAAACACAATCTATTGATTAATGGGATGAGAACCGATTACAACTGATACAAACACAGTTCAGACGGAATTTTGGCAAAGTTTTGTTACTATGGTCTGTTTCTCATCTCTCTGTGTTCAAATGAACACAAAATGTTGCTTATATAGTCCCTGGGCCACAGATATCGACGAAACACAGAAGTGTTTGACGAATCTGAACATGGGCCAGACATTGGGCCTGGAACAGCCCAATACATGACGAATCAAGGTCTGATTCGTCATGACCTTCAACGAAACAGAAGTCTGTTTCGCCATGAAGTGTTCCGACGAAACAGAAGTCTATTTCGTCGAGGACTGCAACTGTTGTGTTTGTTCCTGTTATCAGACAGCAACAATCAGCAACACATAAACATAGTAATGACAAAACTACCCTTTAATGCAACATGCATTGTTCATAATACTTTACATATCAAAAGAGACAAATAAGTTGTACACAAGTAGATAGGAGGATATCTTACTTGGTCAACATAACATACAGACTCGATAATTAATAAAAGACCATACACAATACATCGTTTAAACAAGACTAGTTACAGACACTAAAAATGCATCAACATGCGTATACGTGAGTATCGACCTGGATGTTGTTGCCTAAACGTTCTGCTTTATTTTCTTTGGTGTTTCGTTTAAGCTTTGGACCTCCTCTGCGTATACGGGAGTATCGACCTGGTGGTTAAAGCCTAAACAACTTCAACTTATTTTTATTTTCTTATTTTGTTTAAACATTGGACTTTCTCTGCGTATACGGAAGTATCGACCTGATTGTTAATGTTTAAACATTCTGCTTTGTTTTCACACAAATCACAGTTGATAAAGTTTAAAGGCATTACTTGAGTCAGTGCATTGCATGATGAGGGGATATGCTGAGATCGTGGGGTCCATAAGAATTTAGTGCTATCTTAATGTACCTAATCGTATCGGTAAGCAGATTGAAAGTTTTTAGTTTGAGTTTATGTGGACAACAATATCGTCAATCAACGTGAATCGTTTAGAACTGAAAATGTTTATAGCTTAACGGTGCTAGTGATTGGTCACATAAACTGATATGATCCTCTTACACAAACTCTCAAAAATAGTGTTTGTAAATATTTCTTTACTGCATTTCTTTCTATTCAAAAATCCAAAAAGATTTTAGTGTGTTTTAGCATAAATTTTGAAAAATAAAAAAAGATTTTCGACAACTGATGTTGAAGAGCTGATTTTCAAAATTTCAAGTGCTGAACATGATGAACTGGTTTGGGAGTGTGCGTTTAAAAGAAGAAATTTGTTTTGAGAAAGAAAAGTTTCATTAGTTAATCAAGGTCATTAATTTGAACTTGATGTAACTATGTTTAGTAGGTTTTTCTTATTGATTTAAGTAAAAACTTATGTGTTTGTGAGAAGATTGTGCAGGAGATGAGCTTAAACAGAGATAAAGCCAGGGATTGATCTCAAGGTGATAGCTAATTCCAGACAGCGATCCCATCATGATGAGAGGGGGAGTCTGACGAGGTTAGAGCCAAAGAGAAGATCCTGGTATATGCGAAGAAAGTGAACAGACTGATAAAGATTGAAGATGCAGAGACTCGACACTGAAGACTCCGTCAACATCTGAGGGGGAGTCTGTTGGTGCATTCATCTGTTGTCTACGTCTTATATCGAGTCTAGGTTTACAAGTTTGAAACTGAAAGTTTGAATGTAAAGTTTGAATTGAAAGTTTGAAGGGTTCCGTTTGAAAGGGTTCCGTTTGAACTGAATCATATCAGTTTCAAACGGAAGGGTATTGCCTATAAATAGGCTTGTATGTTTCTCATTTCAAACGGTCAGCTCATTCATGTACTGTTACTCTGCCGGATTTTCAAGTGATTAGTGAACGAGAAACAAGTATTAAAGTTACAATCTTCTGTTTTCTACTCTTTCTCTCTGATTCTAAACTGATTGTGATTTAGTTTCAAAAACTTTTGTTTCATTCTTCAAAATGTTTTCCATCTTTTTCTCCTCGACGGATGGTTTTGATTTTACAACCCATAATTGATTTTCAAAAATTTTCGTTTTTGGATAAATCTTTGAAGTCTTTTGAGACTTGGAAGATTCGCCAATCTCAAATGTCGATTTCGGCTTATCTTCTGACTTCAATGATTCACCCCTCTTCAAAATACGGATTTGTGAAACTATTGGTTTTTTACCCTTTTTGTCAATTGATGACTTAGGTTGAGGTTTTTGAACAACATGTTTAATGACAGGTTTTTCGAAAACTTTCTTGCATTGTTTTGCCATGTGCCCAATTTCATTGCAGCGATAACAAACTCTCTTGTCATACTCGACAAAAGTTGACTTGAATGACTCTACTTTCAGTTTCTTAGCCGCATTGAAATCATCAACTGCTTTTTAACTAAAAATGTATTCCTTCTCATCATCCACACTTGGTCCAACAACAAAAACATCATTCATTTTATCTTTTGGCTTGACAACCTTTTTAGCCATATTTTTCTCAAAACCAATTCCTTTGTTTTTAAAGTTGTTACCATATTTCTTGTTACCATTACCAACCCATTCCTTTTTCCCACAGTTGTTGACACGTGTTGTAACAAATGACTTTTTAGATTTTGAAAAGAATTCTTTGTTATTTACCTCATCAATGTTCATTTCAACCAACCTAAAAACTTTCTCAACATTCTCAATTTTCACATTCTGAAGAGGATACTCGAAATCGAAATAAAGTTTGTCTGTTCCAATCATAGTATATACTACCATAATCGGATCATCATTCGCACTCTTGTCCGATTTCGGTATGAACCGTTCCAAGAAATTACTCTCATCTTCAGAATCTGTAACACTTTTCTCAGATTTTGACTTCTCAGAATTATCAATCTCTTCATCTAACACCTGATCGACAACGGTTTTGATAACCTGTGATTCGTTGTCGGTGTCGGATGCAGAGAATGTAACATCGATGCTTTCAGGCAAATCATCCTCAATTGATCTCAATTTGAGATTCAAAGCAGCTTCCACCCCATCTGGATATTTCTGTGTGTAATGATTCCACATTGGGGGTGGAACACTCTTAAAGACCGGATCAGCATATGGCTGCTGTGGAACAATCTGTTCAAGGACATATGATGAAGCCACATAACTCATCAGTTTTTTATCAATTCGCTCATTTTCAATTTTAGTCAATTCCAATTCCCTTTTTAATGATGCGATTGTGTCAAGATGAAAATTAACTTCCACTTGTTTGTCAAAAAGTGTTGCTTTTGCAAGTTTTGTGGCTTTATCATTTTCAACACTTTCATCTTTAATCATTTTAACTGATCTGACTAATGTATCATATGCTTCTTTGACTTGTCCTAGATCAAATTTTAACATGTCAGCATGTTCTTTCAATTCCTGAAACTTAGTGTCTTTTTCAAGACACTCCATGCACGGTTGTAAACACTTTTGGCATGGTGTTTCAGATATTGAATCCACTATATCATCACATTCTGCTTCATGAACAATTTCTACTTCTTGTTTACCGACATTTTTCGACTCTGACTCAGACAGTTTGACTGATTCTTTTTCTTGAACTCCAGATTCCTCTCGTTTAACAGACTCACTACTGACAGACTTAGACTCCTCGGATTCTGAGTCTACCTCTCTCAGTTTCGCCATGAGAGCCTTGTCAGCAATTTCTTTCAAAGTGTCTTCGGTCATTTCCTTTGTCACATCGATCATTTCTTCAACAAATTCTTTCTTCTCATCATATCTTGGACACAATCCAGTCCTTGGTTCTTCAAAGAAACCTGCAAAAGATTCAAAAATTTTAGGAGGCATGATAGATCTCAAAGAACTAGTTAATACCTCCTGCTCAGATTGAGATTGATGAACTTCAGCAGCTATTTCTTCAAAATTGTCTGTTTTTTCAACAGAAACCCCCTCAACAACTACAGAAACATCTTCAGTAACTGTTTCCGGTTCAGACACTATCTCAGAAATTTCAACAACTTCAGCCATCATTGCCTGTCCATCGCTACCGGGAATATATTTATCCCAGCTGAACCCTGCAGCTACCCTCTCATCGTCTTGATTCACGATCATTGCTTTTTCCGGTTTATTCTCAATTTGTGGCCTTTGAACAATTTGTTGTTGATTTGGTCGGTGATAAATCGCTTGCTTGTAATAATCTTTGGTGAATGAATTCTGATGGTTGTTCACTTCACGATTCGGACATTCTCTCTTGAAATGACCACGTTCTTTACACTTGAAACACGTAACCTTCGATTTATCGAACCCTAACTTCTGATCAGGAGCTGAGAGACTGTTTCTGCCTGTGATCTCCATAAACCGTTGTGCTCTTCTAACCAAACTTGCCATGCCCCATTTTATATCGATCAACTCAAGCTCTTCCGGGTCGATCTGATCATAATCCTCTTTGGTCATATCAGGATTACCAATCCTACCCGCCACTAATCCTTCATACGCCTCAAGAACGGAAGCAAGTAATGCAATGTGTTGTTTCGCGGCTGTTTCAGTAATTTCATTTCCATTCTTAATGTTCACCGCGATGTTGCAATGCACCCCAGAAACATAAGCCTGATTATTTGAACTTGTAGAGCTTTGAGGTGAAGACTGCTCTTGAGCTCTGGAATTTGGATCATAGTTCACAAATGGTGAAGGCTTGTTTGATTGTGGAGTGTTTGTGGAACCACCCAAATTTACATCAGCACTAAAACCCGTCTGTATCTTTGGACTTTGATTTGTTGCTACAGGAATACTTCCTTTGTAATACAGAGAAATATCTTGCTGCACATTTGCTGAATTCATTTGTTTAATCTTTGTTAGTTCCAATTCATGTGCCTCAATTTTCTCAATGAAACCACTCAAATTCATACTAGCAAAATTTGTATTGTTCTTTAACACCATCAGATATGTTCCCCATTCATCATAAGGTAATGCGTCTGCTAATTTGTCGATCCATTCTTCGTTTGTCTTGGTTATCTTCAATCTTCCCATCTCCAAAACCAAATGACAGTATCGTTCAATCAATTGCTTTGTGGTTTCTCCTTTCATTCCTGAAAAAATGTCAAACTGCTTGTTTATCAATGCCTTTTTGCTTTTCATCATCTCTCCGCTTCCTTCAAACTTCAACAACAATTTATCCCAAAGAGATTTTGAATTGTCTTCGTGATGTAACAGTACCAAGATGTCCTCCTTAATTGCTTGTTGAAGGATGCTCATCATTTTCTTTTCGGCCTTAAAATCAGTTTGTTCCGTTTGAGTCAAACTTCCCATCACTTTCGGATGACCCATAGCATTAATAGGAGGTTCATACTTATTATCAATCTTCAACCAGCTCTCAAAATGATTAGCTTGAACCCACGTTTTAAATCTTCCTGCCCAACTCGCATATTCATCTATGTTCATCAGTTTAGGAGGCTTTTGCATTGTTCCCAGTTCGTTTTCTAAGTTGACGTTTTGCATGATGCTAGCTGGACTTTGTACCGCACCAACTCCCGAAAACATATTGTAAAAATCCTGATTATCCATTTCAAACAAGATACCCTTCAAACGAACAGTATAATTTTCAAAAGAAGTGGTTACTTTCAAACAACAGAACCAATTTGTCAAACACCACTTTCAAACAGAAAATGTAGTTCCTCAAACGATCTAACTGTTTCACACTATAGGTTCAAACGGTGATTTTCAAACAGAAGGTGAGACAGATTTCAAACGGTATCTCAATGTTCAAGTGATTGGACCAGTTTCAAACGGTAGACTAAAGTTCAAACGATGGGATAACTTTCAAACGATAGACTCATGTTCAAACGAAGGATTTCAAATGATAGGTTGAAGTTCAAACGATGGATTTCAAACGATGAACTTTTAAACAATGGATCTCAAACGGTGAACTTTCAAACGATGGGTTTCAAACGGTGAACTTTCAAACGATGGATCTCAAACGGTGAATTTTCAAACGATGGGTTTCAAACGGTGAACTTTCAAACGATGGATCTCAAAAGGTGAACTTTCAAACGATGGATCTCAAACGGTATGCTGAATTTCAACTGTACGTTCAAACGGAAGATAGTTTTTAGTCCATTTTCATCACTTTCGGGTCAAATCTAGATCTGATATTCTCAAGGATTGGTAAGTATATAGTTTCACATGCTCTGTCAAAGATTCAGTCCAAAATAACCGGTCAAACGTTCTGTAGTCCTTTTCGGAGAAGAAACAACCAACTGATTCAAGTGTAATTACTCACAACTGGCTCTGATACCAATTGTAGGATCGATACGACCGATCAAACGAGTCAATTTGAGTAAAACACACTATTTAAGTGGCGGAAACACTTAAACAGTTTAGAATCAGAGAGAAAGAGTAGAAAACAGAAGATTGTAACTTTAATACTTGTTTCTCGTTCACTAATCACTTGAAAATCCGGCAGAGTAACAGTACATGAATGAGCTGACCGTTTGAAATGAGAAACATACAAGCCTATTTATAGGCAATACCCTTCCGTTTGAAACTGATATGATTCAGTTCAAACGGAACCCTTTCAAACGGAACCCTTCAAACTTTCAATTCAAACTTTACATTCAAACTTTCAGTTTCAAACTTGTAAACCTAGACTCGATATAAGACGTAGACAACAGATGAATGCACCAACAACATTTGTGAAGAACCATAAGGGACGAAAGATATGCATGCAACAAAGAACCAATTGACGAAGAATCTTAGGCGAATAACATACATACTTTGTGGGTTGTTGTATGGCTGGATCATGTTCACGAAAGACCTGATCTTTCGTGGGTTCTGGGTTCTTCGTGGGCTTCCAGTTCAGGCCCAGTAATAGTTCGTGGGTCTGTGGATAAGGTGGTTATAAAAGGCATGTTGCAGCAAACAGATAAGGAGAACATAGAGTGTGAGAGTATTCAGAGAGTTTGAGAGTTTTTCCTGTAAATCTTTGTGTTGTAACTCTTCTGAATATAATACAAGTGAGCTTTAAAGTTGAATCTTGTTCTTGTATCTCGTGTTTTTTGGCTTGGTTACATACCCGTTTGGATTCCGCACAACCGGGTGTATTCGGTAACAAGGATAAGGTTTACTAGATCCTCCTCTAGGGACCTACAAAAAATATTAAACTGATTATACCAAATTAGAGACATGTTTCTTCTTAAGTCAAAATCTTTAAAACTATTGAGGTGTGTGCAGGTATCAACGAAGTTTAAGACTAAATCCAACTTGTGTTCATAATCTCATGTAACTTTTGTGATTGGAACCTTAGATATCTCTTTGGTAAGCATTCTTATCCACGAATCGATTACTTTGTTTCAAAATAGTCACTTTTTATGCTATGGTTGAATTATTAAAAAAAAAAAAAAAAAAACGTGTTTACGGTTAATAGTTTTGGATCATAACATTTGATGGTTTGAGAGTAATAAAACTCATTAATATTGCTATTAGATTTTTTTTTTTTTGAGAACATCTCGATTGTGCATAGGTTTTTCTACCACAATGTTAAAACACATCGCAAACCTATATATTACCTTCATGCAAAAATGTACATGGAGATCTAAGAAAAACAAAACGTACCAAACATGGCTATGAAATCTTTACACGCTATCACTTTGAAAATGAAAGTACGAATCTTAGTCGGATCTAAATTAGATTATTCAAATCTATGTAGAATCTAAGAAATCACTTGTGCACTTCTTAACTTCATGGTTGTCATGATAGTAAATTTCCTGAATCTGCACCTAGCACATGTTATATATTATTACTCAACAAAATACGTATTTCTATGTGAGTTATGTGGAAGAGGCGGTTGTAACAAGAATGTGCTCATTTATAGACATGGATGTGTGTTTTAATGAAGTTGTTTTAAAGTGATACAGAGGTAGACCACTATGTGATATCAAAACTAATATAAACATCTGTAAGTTCAAGTATATGAACCTCGAAATCTAAACAAAAACCCAACGCTCCAAACTTGGCTTTGCAATCTTTACCCGCAGTCACTCTTAAGATGACATGACGAATCTTGAATGGATCTAAACTGAAATCTTAACATCTACCAAGAAAGTAATTGCCCGAGTGCTTATTTCCTTGTCGTTGTTAGAGTATGTAATGAAAATTGTTATATATATTTGCATTACATGATTAGATTTAAATGCAAACATTTAAGTGTTGTCATAGTTTGCAAGAAAATCTACAATTAGATTATCGCAACGTTAAAGCACATCATGTAAATTCAGTATTGTTTTGTGGCAAAATATCAATAGGTGGTGCCGAATTCCGCAAATCTTTGCGTTTTCTTTTCAAGACTTGTTGAAGATACATGAACATTCAGGTTTGAAGGAACCGGAAAAATCCATTCTGCAAGGTATAGTTATTATAAGCTGCTGGAGTCTCTGGAGGGCGCGAAACGAAGCCAAGTTTTCAAACAAAGATGTGAGAATTGAAAAAGTTATTAGCGAGGTGAAGTCGGTTGGGTTTCTTTGGGATAGAAATAGATCTAAGTTCAAGATCTTAACTTGGGAGAATTGGTGTAAATTCGTAATTATGTAGCGTGTTAGTTTGTGTTTTGCCGCCCGGTTTACGGGTTGGTGCTTTCTTAATGAAGTTCACGTTAAAAAAAAACGTCAAAACGCAACATGAACATATTACTCTCGTATTAAAATGTACCTCAAAATCTTAACAGCATCGAAAAGCTCCAAAATTGACTATTCAATTAACAAGAAACTGACACTTATGCACAACCAAATATATAATTTAGTCAATATACAAAATGAAAGGGCCAAAGGGGTAATTAATAGATAGAAAAGATTGTTAAAACAAGGGGTTGAAGTGGAAAATCTCACATGGACGCAGCATTATAAATCAAAACCCTAATTCTCCATTTTATTCATATTCTAAGCCGCATCTATCTAGAGAGCCGCATCTGCCACTGTCGGTAAACCCTAATTCTCCACTGGGCATCGATGTTAGACGGAAGTAGCCGTCTGGATTCAATGGTAAGTGCTCTATAATTCTTGGTTTGTATTCTTCAGATTTATTAATTACACTGACATATATATTCCTGGTGCAGGGAAGTGAAGAATGTGTAGTAAAGGTTGATAACATGTTGGTTGTCCATAGGGTGGTGATGCAGGTAACTAACCTTTTATTTAAAGATATTTATTCCTGGATCGTAACGAACATTGAAACGTTCTTGTTCTTTCTTGTCTGATAGCTGTTGGTTCAGGTCCTTCACTCAACACACAACTCACACTTATATATGTGTATAATATGCAGAGATGAAAAGAGAATAAGCTTCTGTTGTATTCGATAATCAAAGAAGGTGTGTTCTAAATAAAATAATCCTACACCTATTTATAACAAATACATAATTGTCACATGCTAAATTAAATAACAAATATCAGCTAACAAACTGGACGATGTAGTCCATGATCTCCTAATTGGTCTTCATACTTCCCACCTTAGACTCCGATTTAATTGGTCAATCCTGGACCAATTCTGAACAAGTCACATAATGCTAAAATGACCCTTATAACAATAATTAACTAGCTAACTTAGTCAAATAAAACCCAAGAATTTAGCACCGTGACCCGTATCCACCGTGACCCGATAACGCACCGACCCGTGACCCGTAAACACACCCGAATAATCCAACAATAATAGGTTGATGCTTTGTGTAACAGGTTGAGTTATAGTGCTTTGGAACAATACCTGGGATTGGAGCATCCTGATAACCCCTAAGTTCGTTGAATGCTGCAAATCAGGTACACGAGTCTGATGATTCTATAACAACCACATCTTGATGTTCGTTGAAGGCTGCCAATCAGCACTGGAACACCGAAAAATGGCAAAAAAAAGTCAGAAGCCGGGAGAGCAAACCGCAAAAATGAAAATAATGGCAATTCAGAGAGTTAGTTGTGATGATTCATTCAAGATTAGAAGTTCTCGAGAAAAATAATCTTGTAATCGATTCCTATAATACATTTATTGTATAAATAGTTATTCAAGGGTTTAACATTTGTTATGTTTTTTAATACCTGTAATTATTTTATAAGTTATGACGATCAAGGAAAGAAGTTTAAGGTAATTATTTGTTGAATCTTTGTATTTTCTTAAAAAAAGTGATTACGTAAAGTCTTCGTATTTTTGTATTCCGTTACATCAAAGAACAACTTGATAAACATGTAGGTTTGTTCGTGAGTCGAATCCAGCCAAGCCATAACGTACAAGCTCGGCTCGAATTGTAAAAGAAAAAAAATTTAAAAAGAAATTTTGTTTTCTTTAAATTTTGAATTACATAGCCACCGTAAAATTCACATAAAAATATGATTTTCAATTTTTGGTTTATGCGATGACGATAATTTTCCTTCTATGATACCGGTTTGGGAAGTAGTGATAGCATTATATAATGTTATGCGATATGATGACATGATACGATGTATCTACGTTACAACTCATATGCCGTATCTTACTTTATCATATCATATTAAATTATCATATCATATGGTATCCAATCATATCATAGCATTTATATCATTTCATATCAAAAGGAATAGAATACCATACACTACAACATAACACAATAAATATCATGCATTACAGTACAATCTAATGTGTAATATAGCACAGCATAGTATAAGATATGATATGTTATAATATGGTTTCATAAAATGTAATATTGTATAATTTTGTATAAATTTATCTTATTTAACCAAATTAATATTAAGTGAATCTTAAATAAATATAGAGCGAATTACAAGTTTTGTACTTTATTTATATAGAAAATTTCAGACGTCCTTTATCTTAAAAATTGATAAGTTTTACTTGATGATTTAAAATGTTATACCTTATATCCTTTAGCCCAAACATGAGAAGACAAAACCAAATATCTAACTGAACTCTTGTGCGACATATTTAAAACCAAAGCTGATGAAAAAATGTATTTTTTTTTCCTTGGATTTCCTGTCCATGTCCATTGGTAATCTATAGTTGAATATTGAAGATGATTTTTACAATGTCATGCTCCAATTTCATAAAGATGGAAAAATAAACTGTGGGAGTGGGTCGTCCTTTATCACCTTGATTCCTAAAGTTAAGGACCCAGTGGACTTGAACATGTATCGACCCATTAATCTGGTAGGCATTATTAGTAAGGTTTTATCTATAGTTTTAGCGAATAGGTTGAAGGAAGTTATGGGTGAGGTCATATCGGAGTTCCAGTCGGCGTTTATCAAAGGGAAATTCATTCTTGACGGTCCGCTTATGGTCAATGAACTTATCTCGTGGTGCAAAAAAACTAATAAACAGGCGTTTTTTTCTTAAAATTGACTTTGAAAAAGCCTACGATAACGTCAACTGGAACTTTGTGATCGACACTACGAGACAAATGGATTTTCCTAGTGCTTGGTGCGACTGGATTTTCGGTGTATTAGCTTCGGCCAGGTCCGCGGTTCTAGTGAACGGAGCGCCTATATTCGAATTTCAATGCTTCAAAGGTATGAGACAAGGTGACCCTCTTTCCCCCTTTTTATTTCTTTTTGTTATGGAAATTTTGTCGTGCATGTTTTTGAAAGCTAGGGAAAACGGAGCGTTGCAAGGCTTAAAAACCCCAAATAATGGTCCTACTATCTCTCATCTTCTGTACGCGGACGATGCCATTATCATTGGGGAGTGGGAGGACGAGAACATTAGAAACGTTGTGAGAATTCTGCGGGTTTTTTACATGTGCTCAGGGCTGAAAATAAATTTAAATAAGTCTTGCCTTTATGGTATAGGAGTGAATTCCTCGGAAGTGATAGATAAGGCTAGCGATATTGGTTGCATTGCGGGGGAAACTCCGTTCGAATATCTTGGCCTAATGGTGGGAGCGAATATGAATCGTATCAATAACTAATAACTGGAAGCCGGTGTTCGATGTGTTTGAAACTAGATTGTCTTTTTGGAAGGCGAACTCTCTTTCGATGGGAGGTCGGGTGGTCATCATTAGATCTATTCTTGAGAGTCTTCCAAATTATTACTTCTCCTTATACAAGGCGCCCTCAAAAGTTATATCGGAGCTGGAAAAACTTATAAGAAGGTTTCTTTGGGGAGGTTCAGAAGGGGTTAGAAAGATGCATTGGATTTCATGGGATCGGGTCTCAATTCCTAAGGAAGATGGGGGCATTGGTATTTGTAAACTTAGAAATATCAACACGGCTCTTTTAGTCAAGTGGGTGTGGCGTTTTAAAAATGAAAGAGATCATTTATGGAAGAAGGTGATTGAGGCTATTGTTGGTGCACTTATGTCTGCACTTTGTCTGTATTCGGTCACAATGTAAAACGATGTCTTGTTAGTCTTGTAAGTTTGATCAAGTCAACCATCCTCCTGGTTTGACTTGGCCAAACAGTCAACATTATGTTTGTAAGATGGCTGGGTCGAAGGATGCACCATCGAAGGATTGCATGGATCCTTCGATGATGAGCTCGAAAGATGGACCTTCGATAGATGGACCACGAAAGATCCCATCTTTCGTGATTCATATGGATCGTTCGAGCTGTTCCTGGTCGAAAGATGATCTTTCGACCGGTCTGCATGATCCTTCGACCAGACCTGCTGTGTTTGGGTATAAATACCCGCGTGTTGTGTTCATTTAGGTAGATGACAGTTAGCAGAGAACACACACACACTTAGAGAGTTTACAGGACTGATTTGTAAACATTGAGCTGTAACTGGACCTTTCATACGTTTAATACAAGTGGTGTTAATCGTTGAAACTTGCGTGTCGTGTTATTGCGTGTTCTATCTCGGTTTGCTATTTCGGTTGGATTCCGCACAACCGGAGTGGTTAGTATACAAGGATTAGGCGACTAGATCCTCCCCTAGCCGGACCTACAGCTATTCACTCCAGTAGTCGGAATTGGGATATCTTACCGGTGAAAAAGTCTTTTAACGGTGTTTGGAACAATATCGTCAGAACGTGCAATAAAGTAAAAATCGAAGGTGCCCCGATCAGAAACTATTTTAGAGGGGAGCTGGGTAACGGTCGAGACATATACTTTTGGATCGATCCTTGGCTGGAACGCGAACCTCTAAAAGACATATACCCCAACTTGTTCAAGCTGGAGTCTGACAAAAGATGCAAAGTGGCGGACAGAGTTAAAGTCCAGGAAGGGAGACATCATGTGGAGTGGAAATGGAGGATAGGGCCTGAAACTTTTTGTTCAAATTACCGAATTTAATTGGTTTTGCAGGTCTTTGGATCAGGTGCAATTCAAGGAGGAGCGAGACAAGTGGAAGTGGCTTGGAGATGCGGCTGAAGAATTCTCAGTTAAGGCGGTGAAGAATTGTCTAGCGAAAGAGGAGCTTCCTTCTGTTGACTCTGTTCCGGAATGGAGCAGATTGGTTCCTCTTAAATGCAACCTGCTGGTTTGGAAAGCAGAGATGGGTAAGATACCCACTCTTGCGGCCCTTGCCAATCGCGGTGTTGATATAGAGGATTTGACGTGCTCTATGTGCAACTCGGTCGACGAAACACTACAAGAAAAAGAGGTTTTAGCGACTACACCTTTAGCGACGAAATTATTTGTCGCAACAGTTGACATATTGCGACTAAAAGCAGTCCCTACAAGAGTTTTATGAATTTTTGTTTTTGGTATCCTATGGCGACGAAATTTCGTTGGTATAGGTTTTTAGCGGGCTGGAGGGAAATTAAAGCGCTCTTTGAAATTTTATGAAAATTCATTAGCAACGAAAATTCGTTGCCATAGATAAAAATATTTTATTTTCCTTTTTTGTTAAACAATATTGTAGAATAATTAAAAAAATATATATTTGTTTTTCTTTTGTTTCTACCTATTGCGACGAAACATGGTCTCCATAGGATTTCCCCAAATTAAACAAAACAGGTCCAAACACCATCTTCCCTATTCTGCCCCAAAACCCTCGCTCCCTCCCTGGCGCCGGTTTCTCAATACTTCCGCCTTCAACCCCATCACCTGCAACAACCTCCACCGTCACCATCTGTTACCCCTTACCACACACTAACCTCCACCACACCTTTCTTCATCACCGTAACCCCGTACCACCACTGCACCCTGACAACTAGAACCCAGCACCGTGAACCTCCAACAAACACACGCACGACTTGCTGGATGGAATAGTTTGGATTTGCTGGATCGATTCCATCGGATTTACAGCTTCGTGAGAGCTTACACAACCTCGATCTGTCAGGTAATAGTCTTACTGGATCTATTCCTACCGAAAAATTATTGCCCTGCATTGCACCGTCGTTGCCGTCTAGTGCACCGTGTCTCTCCTGTTCGTTACAGCCGTTGTGTGCAATTTTCCACTGATTTCATATGAATATGTTGTGTCTAAATCTCTGTTTTTATTCGCTCGTTATGATGTTTAGCATATGTGCATACCAAGTGTTTGATGAAATGTTTGTGTTAGTTTTCCCCTTTAATTTTATTCACATTTGTCTAAGTGCCTTGGTTTCAGTTATTCTTGGTTCTTTGTAGGTTGAGTTGGACATGGTGAAGATTTGTGCTACTAACAAAGGATAAAATACATGTTGGAACCGTTGAATGCACTTCAGGTAATACTCAAAACATGTTTAATGATTTACATAATACCAAGGTGTATAAGTTGTTAGTTTGGGGCTGAATTGACCAACAAAATGTATTATTTTTTATTGATTCACTAATGCCCTCCAAGTGTTTGGTAAAATGCCTCAGTAAATTGTATGTTATAACGTTTGATTCGCCACTGTGAGGTTGTCGACTTCGTTGTAGTATCTTTGATTTCGATCTGATTATGTATATCGTATGTTATGAAAAACTCACTTTATCTGAAATAAAGTAGTAATGTAGTATCTTTTCTTATAAAAGTAGGTGTTAAACAGGTATGTGTTTGTGTAACCTGTTTATGAACAAGCTTGTGTTCGTGTTTGGGTAATTGAGTCAACTTCGTTGGTAGCATATATACCATGGAATTTAACTCAAACTCAACAAAACAAGCAAGTCAACTTAAATTTTAACGAGTTAATTTATACTGAATAGCATATTATTTGGTATTAAAAATTTAGGTTAATATGTAGAATGCAATTGTTGTATTTTTATTAGTTTTGTTTTACAATTTTCATTTTTTTCATGGTGCTCTAAATTGCAGGTGCACTTGCCAGCACTAATAATTGAACTCAGGTAATTTAATTTATGTTTCAATGTTTCAGCATCACTTGATTTGGTTAACTTAAATTGGTTTACAATAGGCAATTCTAGATAGTTTTGAAGCTCTTGAGAATGACAATCCTAGATCCAAAGTGACTACTAATATGAAACCGAAAGCTGAAAGTTATGGCTTACCCCTTTGAAATTCTCTTTTTGTTTTATTCCGTCTAAGTTTATATTTTCAACTCATACATGTTTTTCTTATACCAAAGATGCGTTGTGCAAGATTTAAAAGAATGGAATTGAACCTCGAGGTGTTTTCCTTTTGCCTCGTGAGGCGTAGGACTCGAGGCGAACTAAGGCATAAGCCCAGGAGGCACACCTCATACACGTTTTCTTACCATCTCGCTTTGAGGCGCATGTCTCAACGGTTTTTTTAAACCATGGCGTTGTGACGTCTTCTTGCAATCAGAGTGCTCATATATGGTGATGTTTTCTTGCCGTTTCTGTTTCTTATGGTCTTATCCTAATATATGCAGTTTTTCATAAGAAGCATTCCAAACGTACCAAACTTAAAACTCGCTTGGCCAAAGCACCTGAGATCGCAAAGAAAGCGCCGTGAACGTTCCTCGAGCTCTTGCATGAGGTAAGATGATTATTGCATTATGTGAGATGATTAGATTGTGATATATATGTCACATTATGTTTTGTTAGGCGGTTTCTACGGATTGGGATGCAAGGATTGAAGAAGTCAATTCGGGTTGTAAGGCGTACGAAGTTGCCTGTTTGATATTTTTGGATTTCGAACTTTTTGAGCTTCATTTGGAAAACATGTACATTTCTCAAAGTGTAATATTTTGGACAAAAAATTTGATGCTGGCTGATCTTGATCCATATGGTTGTGTTTCTGAACTCTGCAGTCCAATCATTGCTGATGAAGGGATGCTAATGTGCACAATGGATATGGCAGTCATATGGTTGTTCTTGCGTGAAGTCTAAATCAAAATCATTAGAAGAAAACTCGTTGCCACTCGCCGGTTTGTTAAGGTAATGACTCCAATCATCGGCTGGTTTGTCAAATTTACTTTCGGTGAGTGTTTGTGTGTTTTTAATTTGCAAACTTACCAGAATTTGTTGTTTTTGACAGCTTTTGTATTGGACAATCAAGTGAAAGAAAAGAGTAAATGGTTTTCATCTTTAAAAGACATGTCAAAAACTTGTAGGGAACCTCTGATGAGGTGGTCCGTGCTTCCGAAGTTCATAATTTGTTTGAAAGGGTGAGCAAATTCATCTATTGATGCTTGAATTCGTATTTGTTTGCTTGGTTTTTGTTCTGTTTAACCATGGTAACCATCAGGTTGAGCCTAGAGTTGCGGTATGGGCGGGTTGGGAAATGGGTCGAAACGGGTAGTACTTCAGCATTGCTCCAGTTAAAAGTTGTTTCCCAAAGTCTGTAAGTGGGGTTCTTCATCTGAACGTCCATCCTCTAAACTTGCTTTTGTGTTCCAAGTGTGAGATCATGTAGTTTAATTATCATGTAATTCCTTAATTTGTTTCAGTTACATTTTTTAAGGCTATGAGAACCCAGCAAATTAGTTATGTTTACATCCATAGATTGGCCGACCTCTATTCATCATGAAGTTGGGAATGATCTTGCCTCAGTTTTGGTCGTGATCCGCTCGAATGATTGGTAAGAAGTCTTTTTTTTACTTAAATGCCCAAGGCTTGTCTATTTGTTACTAATTGTTTTCCATTGTAGAAGTTGGAACCTCAATTTGAAAGTCAGCAGCAGAGAAAAGACCAGCTCAGTCTTCTTCAATTCAGGCCAACATCATACATCTTTTGTCTCATTTCCTTGCATTTGATCCTAGAGGGTTGATGCACGATCTGCACCTTTACTTTGTAATGATGGTTTGGTAAATGATTATGATGTACTCAGCACTTTTAACACATAGGCAAGCTGTGAAATACGATCGCTTGATTTTGAACATCTGACGGATTAACTAAAATTGTGTAAAGAAATTGGGTTTCCACCCGCAAAGCATTCTAGTTTATTTTAGAATCGAACTTAGTTTGCTTTATAATCTATAGTTTGAATATTTTTGGGTTTTGCAGTTTTATTATTTATAAAACCAAAAAAAATAAAAATATGATTTTATTCACCTATTGCGACGACATTTGGTCGCTATAGGTGACAAGTTAATTTATGTTAAAAACCTATAGCGACTAAATTTAGTGTCTTTAGAAGAAAAACCTTATAATTGTAAAAAACCTATAGCGACCAAATTTAGTCTTTAAAAGTGAAATTGAAGGAAATTGTAAAAACCCTATAGAGACTAAAAATCGTCGCTGTAAGTCAATCTATCGCGACGCCTGTATAGCGACGAAAATAACAGCCTGTTACGACGGATCAATAGCAACGACCCTGTTGCGACTAATTTTGGTCGTAAAATGATACAGGGACGGAATTTCGTCGCGAAAAGTCTTTTTTGGGTCGTCGCTAAAGGTCCGATTTCTTGTAGTGAAAGTGCTGATCATATTTTTGCCAGATGTGCTATTGCTGCCCAGGTGTGGTTCGCTATTTCTAGGTGGTGTAAAATCGCCCCGGTGTTCTCCACTTCTGTTAAAGAGATCCTGGAAATTCACAATCATGTTGGGCTGAAGAATTCTGCCAAAGATATATTCTGTGGGATCGTGAGAGTGGTTTGTTGGTGCATATGGCGGGCTCGTAACAAACAGAAATTCGAAGACAATCAGGTCAAGGTGGCTGACATCATTAGCGATATTAAAGTGCTTGGCTTCCTTTGGATTTGTAATAGATATAAAGTCAGGAATATCTCGTGGGTAGATTGGTGTGGTTTTGTAAATATGTAGTCCCTCCGTTGTTTGGCCCCCCGTTTTGGGGTTTGGTCGGTTCGTTTTAATGAAGTTCTCTTTTCAAAAAAATAGTTGAATATCCACGCAATATAAAAAATATTTTTTATACATGGGTGATACGTCGGTAAAAATTCAACAACAATTTTTTTTTATTAATGTTGATGCATTTTTTAGTGTCTGTAACTAGTCTTGTTTTAACGATGTATTTTGTATGGTCTTTTATTAATTATCGAGTCTGTATGTTATGTTGACCAAGTCAGGTACTCCGTCATCTTCCGCACCGGTATCTTGACAAGCTAATGCAATTTCTACCGGTCAATGGGCATTTGTATCAAATCAAGTTCCAAGTGTTCAAAGCATTCTTTTAAGCGAAAGCGAAACTGGAAGTTTGAATAGACCTCCAAAGTTGATGCATTTATATGAATATCCAGGATGGATTGATAGATTTCATACATACGTTCTTGGTCAAAATACAGAATTGTGGTTGCGGTTCATCACAGATTTCGATCAAACAATAGAGGTTGCCGCATCATCTGCTGCTACGTTTGCAGATCTCACGGAAGATCAGAAGAAAGTCTATGATCTAGAAAAGAAGGCATACGCCATTCTCACTCAGGCCTTAAGTAAAGATATCTATCATCAGTTCGTCAGTTATAAGACTACAAAAAGGTTGTGGGACGCGTTGAAGACAAGGGGCGTGGGAAATGAAGCGACACGTCAACTGAGGAAAGAACTGCTAAAGAAAGAGTTTGATGGTTTTACTTGTATGGAGAATGAGTCGTTGGGTGATTTGACAAGTCGATTTAATCACTTGCTGACTGAATTGACAAATTTCGGGGTTGTTACAACTCCTGTAGAGATTGTGAAAAGGTTTGCAGATGCATTGCCACCTCAGTGGAATACATTCTTGGAAATCATGAAGTACAATGGTACTTTAGCTACAACGAGCTTCAACGACTTTGTTCAAATTCTAGAAAACAAGAATCAGGAAGAAACTCTGAAGGCAAAAAGAATTCCCGTGCCTCAAAATCCTGAAATGTATTTTGGAACCTCTAGCACCTCTACAAAACCTTCTTCGCATGCTCCAATTCAAACAGCTTTTGTGACTAGCACAGATATGTATGGCAATACTATCCAAGTTCCTGTGCCTCCAAAGACAGACATGTATGGAAATCTGCTGGAACCAGTCCCTCAATCAGCACCACAACAGCAACGACCTTTCAGACCAACTGATATGTTCGGAAATCCTTTACCAACAACAGATATGTATGGGAATCCGCTTCCTCCTCAACAGCAAGCTTGTTATGGAAGCACATCATCTGCTGGTCAGCAATCAAAGCCAGATACAGTACAGCTCGACACCTCAAGCTTTTCTAAAGTCAGTGTGGAAGTAGCAAAGAAACACATGGAGCTGCTAAACACTGTGGTGAGCGCATACTGTGGATTAGTGGAAGGTCAGATTGGTAATATTAATCTGACACAAGAAGACTATCAGCAGATTGATAAAGAGGAGATGGAGATGATGGACATTAAGTGGGCCTTTGCCAGTGCTGTTAGGCGAGCAAAGGATTTCATGGAAAGAACAGGCCGAACCAGCTTGGAAAGCAAGAAAGACACCAAGTATGGGTTTGATAAACAGGCTGTTAAATGCTTCAACTGTGGTGAACGTGGTCATTTCAAGCGTGAATGTACAAGGCCATCTCAGCATGGGAACCAGAATCCTTTCCGAGGTCAAGGCAACAGGGCAAATCAGAACCAAGGAAGGAACAACGAACGAACACTGGTGCCTGTCAATAACCAGAGTCAAGCAGGACCATCTAATGCCAACCAGGCACTTGTGGTTCAGGTAGATGAAGGTTGTGATTGGTCAATCCACTTGGGAAATGATGCACCTGATGGAACAGCTTGTTTTGCTGAAGTGGTTAATGATCTTAAACACGCCAGTGGTGGAGAATCTTCCACCAATGGTGTTGAATCTTCTGAAGATGAAGACAGCTCCGGGTACAGTGGAAGTTCAGATGAAGAGTCCTCTGCTTCAGGCAATGATCAGGAAGATGACACATCAACTGCATCAGTTAATGCAGACATTGATGAACTTTTGGAGGAAGCTGCAGCAGGAATTCAAAGAAGATCTATTTTGGTGGATCAAGCTGCTTATTCTTCGTCTTCTCTCCATTCAGCCTTTATGGCGAATGTCGACAGTTCATCAAGTCAGGTATGTGTCGACGAACCCACTTCTGTTAGCTGTAATAACTGTGATAGTTTGCATGTTAGATGTGCTGAGTTGGAAGCAAACATGTCTGAGTTGCAAGGCAAACACGATGCTTTACAAGCTAGTTTGTTTGAATTGCAAGACAAACATGTTTCTGTGAATGATAGGTGGTGTGAATTGCAAAGCAAACACGAGGCTTTGCAAGAGAAATATGATGTGACATTCATTCACAATCAGAAATTAACAGTGGATCTTTCAAAGTGCACTGAAGCCAACATGTTTTATGAAAACCATGAAAAGGAATTTAAAAGGATGATTGAAACATTAAAGAAAGATAAAACAGAACTGACAAAAATGGTTTCCAGAAAACAAACTGACATTAATTTGTATATCACTCGTCTTGAGGTGATGCAAAAAGAAATGGCTTGTGTTAAAACAGAAAGTGAGGCGATCCGACTCAAGTTAGACAGTTATTTGAGTTCTAGCTATGTGTTGGATCACATCATTGATGTTCAGAAAGAGAAAAAGGATGTCACATGCATAGGTTACAAGAAATGTCCACCACCCGTGAGAAACAATTTTGATGCTTTGCCTGATGAGGAGTATAGGACTCACTTTGAGCCATCTGTTCCTTTGGACGTTGAGGAATTTGCAGCAGGGCTCGGATACAAGAAAGAAGTATCGTCAGATTCAGATGTGTCACCAGATACATTTGTAACTGCTGAACAGAATCAGGATCCTCCAGTGGTGGTTGAGGATGTTGATTCTTCTGATGATGAGTCTGATGATACTGATTCGGAAAAGTCTGATGCAGTAATCAAAGAAGAGGACATACCTCTTGAGAATCATATCCTATGTGATCCTCCCACAAAACCTGCTAAGACTGTTCCAACCGAGTCCACATCTGCAAAAGAGTCGGAGAGTGTGGATTTGCTGTACACTCTTGTTGGTGATGATAAAATCTATTCAGACAAAGATTTTCCTATTAAAAATGTTAATCAATCTTTAATCAGTAAAGTCTTTGAAAATTCTACAAGTAAGTTTTTGGGAAAGACAGGACCACATGTTACAGTCACACAGTGTCCTCCTATCCCAAAGGCTGAAGTTAGAAAACAATTTGGGAATAAGAAATTACCAACAGTGGAAAAACAGCAAAATCATACCAAACCCAAAGGTAAGACACCGGCTGAAGATCAAAAGAAGCCGAATCAGAAGAAGAAGAAGAATGTGAACTTTGTGAAATCTAAGGGAACGGACAAAATTGCAAAGTTTGAAAATCAATCTAATTTAGATTTTGTCCAAAAAGCAACTGTGATGAAAAGGAATGAACAAAGTTGTTCAAAACCTAGTACCTCGGGATCACAAAGTTCATCATCGGCAAGACGACCACATGATACTTCGGGGTTTGTTGAACGAAGATCATGTTTTGAATGTGGAACAATCGGGCATATTGTTCGAAATTGCCCGTATCTTCATAAACAAAAAGGCATAGTTGATGATCCCCGTGGCCCAACTGACCGCAAGCGATCTGTTTCTGTAAAACAAGATCCTCGACTCATAAGAGAAAGGGAAAAGAAACAGAAACGTCAACAGGTCAAGAAAATTGAAAAAGCAATTAAAACCGATGTGGCTCAAAAACAATCTGTTTCTGTCAAACCAAACAATTTAAAAACTTCAGACAATCATGAAGTTAAGTTTTTAAAGAATAACACTGGTATAACAAAACAGACTTGGAAACCAAAAACGGTTACTGAATCAGGGGGACCATCACAATTTCCGAATCATCAAAAGGTGGAAGTTATTGTTGTTGATAAAAATGGAAGACCCAAGACCACAATGGCTTGGGTCCCCATCTCCAACTAATCGATTGAGTTTATGTGCAGGGTGTTCCAGGAGGAACTATCAGTAGTCATTGGATTGTTGATAGTGGGGCATCCAGGCACATGACAGGCGACATGAAGCTTCTCTACGACGTCAAATCTATTAGAGGAGGTTATGTTGCTTTTGCTGGAGATAAGGGTGGATATATAACGGGTGAAGGAATGATTTCCAACGGGGTTGTTAGCTTTGACAAGATCAACTTTGTGCAACAACTTGATCACAATCTTCTTAGTGTTTCTCAAATTTGTGACAAGCAGTTCTCAGTACACTTTGATGCTAATGGATGTTATGTGCTGAAACCCGGCTTCAAAATTCCAAAAGAATGGATTCTCTTGTCGGCTCCAAGGATAAATGATCTGTATGTCCTTGATATGAGCCAAGCTATCACAACGTCTGCACAAGCAACTTGTTTCGTTTCCAAAGCCACAGAAAAAGACACAATCTCTTGGCACAGACGAATGGGTCACATTCACTTACGCAAAATGAATCATTTGGTATCAAATGAATTGGTGAATGGTGTTCCTCTTAAAAACTTCCATCTTCAAGACGTCTGTGTTTCGTGCCAGAAAGGAAAACAAACGAAGAAGCGACACCGTACAAAGAAAGTCAACACGGTGGCTGTTCCTCTTGAACGTTTGCACATGGATTTGTTCGGTCCTGTCAAGCACAAAAGCATTAGGAATGATCAATATTGTCTCGTGATTACTGATGATTATTCAAGATTTTCTTGGGTGGCGTTCATGGCACACAAGAGTGAAACCTTCGGTATTATAAAAAACTTGATCATTCAGATTGAGAATCTTTACAACTTGAAGGTTAGGCGGATACGTAGCGACAATGGTACTGAATTCAAAAATCATGCCATGGCGGAGTTTTGCACTTCAAAAGGTATTCTTCACGAATTTAGTGCAGCTTATACTCCTCAACAGAATGGCGTCGCTGAACGTAAGAACCGCACATTGATCGAGACTGCTAGGACTATGTTGGTAGAGTCGCAGCTACCCATTCCATTCTGGACTGAAGCTGTGTCTTCTGCATGCTATACGTTGAACCGAGTCCTTACAGTCAAAAGGCACAACAAGACCTGCTTTGAGCTTATCAACAAACGGAAACCAGACTTGTCTTATCTTGAACCGTTTGGAGCTCCATGCACAATAATCGATCCTAATGGAAAGTTTGGGGCAAGAGCAATTGAGGGATACTTTCTTGGGTATTCCACCCCTAACTTAAGAGTCTGGAATTTAGAGACTAAAAGGGTCGAGGAATGGTCTGAAGTCAGAGTACAAAGGCACACTTTACCGGTTAGAAATCCTGGTCAGCCTTGGATGTTTGAGTACGATGACTTTTTCAATTCGATCAATGTCGAAGCCGTTGAAGAAAGTGCTGCGGCAAGGATGTTTTTCGAGAGTGACAACGCAACAGATTCACTGTTGGTTCGTCCCATTATTGTCAATCAAGAACCATCTTCAGTGAACAATAATGCTCTCGACAATGAGGATTTTCAAGATGCTACCGAATTGAACGAATCTTCAGAGGATGATGAATTTCTAGATGCAGATCAAGAAGCTCCAACAGCAGTTCATGGTATTTCAGAGGGTACACCTCCAGTGGATGTCCCTAGAACAGCTGAAACTTCTGCATCATCCTCTTCGTCAATTCCGGGCCTTGAATTGATTGTTGATCTGAATCTCAACAATCTGGGTACAAATATTCCAGTTCAAGATAATCCAGAAACAAGGATTCATAATACCCATCCTCAACAAAACATCATAGGAAATGTACAAAGTGGCGTTCAAACAAGAAACATGTTGCGAAACAACAACAATGCAGGCTTGTATGCAACTATCAGAGAATCTGGTCAACAGAATGATTGGTCTTTCGCGTGTTATGTCTCACAGGAAGAGCCAAGAACTTGGAAAGATGCTTTGAAAGATAGCTCATGGGTTGAGGCAATGCAGGAAGAACTGCAACAATTCCAGAAGCTTGGTGTCTGGAAACTCGTAGAGAAACCTGCTGGATACAAGAAGATTGGTACCCGTTGGGTGTTTAAATGCAAAAAGGATGACCGTGGGATCGTTATCCGGAACAAAGCAAGGCTAGTCGTTCAAGGTTTTCGTCAGATTGAAGGGATCGACTACAACGAAGTGTATGCACCTGTTGCACGTCTAGAAGCAATTCGGATTTTTCTGGCTTATGCCTCATTCAAAGGTTTCAAGGTATACCAGATGGACGTGAAAAGTGCATTCTTACATGGTGTGGTGGAAGAAGAGGTGTACGTCGAACAGCCTCCAGGTTTTGAAGATCCTATCCATCCCGATCGGGTTTGGTTGCTCAACAAAGCTCTATATGGTCTACATCAAGCACCGCGAGCTTGGTACGCAACCTTATCTAATTATCTGCTGGAGAACGGTTTTCGCAGAGGTCTTATCGACTGCACTCTTTTCATCAAAGAACAAGATGGAGATCTTCTACTGGTACAGGTATACGTTGATGATATTATTTTTGGTTCTACTAATGATGTTTTGTGTAGGGATTTCGAGCGTGTTATGCAGGATAAATTCGAGATGAGTGCTATGGGGGAAATGACCTTCTTTTTGGGCCTACAAGTACAACAAACAGAGTCTGGGATATTCATCCATCAGACTAAATATGTTGGTGACATCTTGAGCCAGTTCCAGATGTCTGATGCAACGCCCATTGGTACCCCATTGCCACAAAATCACGGAATTACTCCAGACTTGAAGGGTCAAGATGTTAGCCCCTCATACCACCGCGCGATGATAGGATCTCTTATGTACCTCACAACATCAAGACTAGATATAATGTACCCAACGTGCCTGCTTGCCAGATATCAAGTGAACCCGAAGGCCTCACATCTTGCAGCTGTAAAAAGGATTTTTCGTTATTTGAAGGGTTACCCTGACACCGGTCTATGGTACCCTAGGGATAATAACTTTGACTTGATCGCATTCAGTGATTCTGATTTTGGCGGATGCAAAATCGACGGCAAATCCACAACGGCTGGATGTCAGTTTTTGGGAAATCGCCTAGTCACATGGCAGTGCAAGAAGCAGACGTGCGTCGCTACATCAACATGCGAAGCTGAATACATTGCTGCCTCAAGTTGTTGCTCCCAAGTCCTGTGGATACAACAGCAAATGCGTGACTACGGTTTTGAATTCCTAACTACTCCTATTTACGTTGATAATTCTGCTACATTACAGATCACTAAAAATCCTGTGCAGCATTCAAAGACTAAGCACATCGACATTAAGTATCACTTCATACGTGATTGCTTTGAGAAAAGGCTAATCGATGTTGCTTACGTCCACACCGATGACCAACGTGCCGACCTTTTTACCAAAGCATTTGACAAATCAAGATTTGACTATTTATTATTGGTAAATGGCATTAAGGTCAAGCAAGAGTAAAACCAACATCGGAAAATCATTTTTGTAAATACCTTTGTGTTTTTAAATTTGTCTTAGTTTGTTGATTTTAGGGGGAGTAAATCCAAAATTTGAAAATCCAAAAACATTGAAAAATTTCAAAAACACAAAAACAATAGAAAAGCAAAAATGAGTTTCCTGGCGAGCAAAAGAGAAAATGATAGTACATCAGTGGTCTGTCTAAACCCCTTTAAACCTTAAATTGAAAAGCGATAAGCAGCTCTATATAAGATGTATCGGTAGGCTCACAATCATTTTAAAGTGTGCAGGGTAATATAAACTTAAATCGACTGAAGACTGGGTGGGAACCATTCATTGGCATATGGTCTTAGTACCGAAATTTTGTTTGAGAGATTGCCGAGGTTCTGAGATATTCGGTCTTTATGCTGCTTATCATCTGGGTATCATGGTTGTATCTTTTACCGAAAAATAACGGGGACACAAGTCTAGATCTTCCATGATACTATACATACGTGTACATACTGCATACGACCTCAATAAGTGATCAACAATCACATGTCCAAACAAATAAGTGATAAAATATCACAAATTCTTTCCGGGTGTCAAGTTCGTCTCTCTGCTGTACGAAAGTACTGACCTGTTCACGGACTTGCTCCTGTGCCCTCATGCATCGAAAATCAAGTTCCTCATCAATAAGTGATTATATCACATAGGGCTTGTTTTCAATTCAAAATAAGTGAGAATCTCACATCATATACGGTCAAACAAATGATAATCGGTATACTCACCGGTAAGATGAACCCTCGTGCATACCTTGATACGGGAATGTGTCGTGATGTGGATGAACACCGGTCGGTAAGTATAAATTATACCTTAACGTATCCCCTCGCCATGATTACATCTGATAAGTTGAGCTTAAGTGGACAACAATACCGATAATTGTTATAGGATGCTTATCTTAATGTTAACTAATTGAACAAAGAGAGTGTTTTGACATGACCGTACACTGATATGATTCTCTTACCCTCGAAACTCACAAAAAGAATGTCTGTAAATATTTATTTACTGCTTTCAGTCTTTACATTTGAAATATTCAAAAATTCCAAAAAGATTTTATGTGTGTTTTAATATAAACCTTATAAAAGCCAAAAAGATTTTATTTCTATTTTATTTTCGATCGTACGATGTTGGAGCTCGAGTCTTCGTTACCTGAAACCTGAACGAAAACCGAAAACGACTAAATCTTCATAAACGGTCGAAATTTGCAAGCGTTGAAAGTTAAAATTGAAATTGATAAACTTTGTTAAACTTTCAAACTGTCGGACGGTGTTTGCTTAAACAATGGTCACATGTGTGTTGTTTGCTTATGATATTCCAAGCGGTTGTTCTCATTACGCGTTTAGATTTCTTGCATGTGCAGATTCTAAAGGCTAGGAGAACATGGTCGATGACAAGCTTCGGAATGAAGACACGACGTGAAGGCACTCAAATGATGAAGATGATCGAGTTGCCGCTGACCATCATCAACACCACAAGGATCTCACTTCATAAAGATAAAGACTTTCACGAGCATAACTCAAGGGGGAGCTTATGTTAAGGGAGAGTTTGTCAACACACTTCCTACATAAAACGGGGAGTTTGTTGGTACACTTTCTGCTTTCAAGACGTGAAGACTTTAAAGATCCTCCAACATTGAAGACGTGAAGAGACGTCAAAGACTTGAAGACACGAAGGACCTACAAGAATGAAGATCAAGACAAAACTATCTCGAAGATCGAGACAAAGCTACAGCCAAGGGGGAGTTTGTTGGTGCACTTGTGTCTGTACTTTGTCTGTATTTTGTCTTGTTACTGAACGATGTCTTTGTTAGTCTGTAAGTTTGACCAAGTCAACCATCCTCCGGTTTGACTTGGCCAAACAGTCAACATTATGTTTGTAATTTGTTTGGTTCGAAGGATGTGTCATCGAAGGATCACTTATATCCTTCGATGATGAGCTCGATAGATAGCTTTCGATAGATAGACCACGAAAGATCCCATCTTTCGTGGTACATGTTGATCATTCGAGCTGTTCCTGGTCGAAAGATGATCTTTCGACCGGTCTGCATGATCCTTCGACCGGACCTGCTGTGTTTGGGTATAAATACCCGTGTGTTGTGTTCATTTCGATGGATGACAGTTAGCAGAGAACACACACACACTTAGAGAGTTTACAGGACTGATTTGTAAACATTGAGCTGTAACCGGACCTTTCATACGTTTAATACAAGTGGTGTTAATCGTTGAGTCTTGTGTGTTGATTATTTGCGTGTTCTATCTCGGTTTGCTATCTCGGTTGAATTCCGCACAACCGGGTTGGTTTGTACACAAGGATTAGGCGACTAGATCCTCCCCTAGCCGGACCTACAAATTTTCCTTCTATGATACCGGTTTGGGAAGTAGTGATAGCATTATATAATGTTATGTGATATGATGACATGATACGATGTATCTACGTTACAACTCATATGCCGTATCTTACTTTATCATATCATATTAAATTATCATATCATATGGTATCCAATCATATCATAGCATTTATATCATTTCATATCAAAAGGAATAGAATACCATACACTACAACATAACACAATAAATATCATGCATTACAGTACAATCTAATGTGTAATATAGCACAGCATAGTATAAGATATGATATGTTATAATATGGTTTCATAAAATGTAATATTGTATAATTTTGTATAAATTTATCTTATTTAACCAAATTAATATTAAGTGAATCTTAAATAAATATAGAGCGAATTACAAGTTTTGTACTTTATTTATATAGAAAATTTCAGACGTCCTTTATCTTAAAAATTGATAAGTTTTACTTGATGATTTAAAATGTTATACCTTATATCCTTTAGCCCAAACATGAGAAGACAAAACCAAATATCTAACTGAACTCTTGTGCGACATATTTAAAACCAAAGCTGATGAAAAAATGTATTTTTTTTTCCTTGGATTTCCTGTCCATGTCCATTGGTAATCTATAGTTGAATATTGAAGATGATTTTTACAATGTCATGCTCCAATTTCATAAAGATGGAAAAATAAACTGTGGGAGTGGGTCGTCCTTTATCACCTTGATTCCTAAAGTTAAGGACCCAGTGGACTTGAACATGTATCGACCCATTAATCTGGTAGGCATTATTAGTAAGGTTTTATCTAAAGTTTTAGCGAATAGGTTGAAGGAAGTTATGGGTGAGGTCATATCGGAGTTCCAGTCGGCGTTTATCAAAGGGAAATTCATTCTTGACGGTCCGCTTATGGTCAATGAACTTATCTCGTGGTGCAAAAAAACTAATAAACAGGCGTTTTTTTCTTAAAATTGACTTTGAAAAAGCCTACGATAACGTCAACTGGAACTTTGTGATCGACACTACGAGACAAATGGATTTTCCTAGTGCTTGGTGCGACTGGATTTTCGGTGTATTAGCTTCGGCCAGGTCCGCGGTTCTAGTGAACGGAGCGCCTATATTCGAATTTCAATGCTTCAAAGGTATGAGACAAGGTGACCCTCTTTCCCCCTTTTTATTTCTTTTTGTTATGGAAATTTTGTCGTGCATGTTTTTGAAAGCTAGGGAAAACGGAGCGTTGCAAGGCTTAAAAACCCCAAATAATGGTCCTACTATCTCTCATCTTCTGTACGCGGACGATGCCATTATCATTGGGGAGTGGGAGGACGAGAACATTAGAAACGTTGTGAGAATTCTGCGGGTTTTTTACATGTGCTCAGGGCTGAAAATAAATTTAAATAAGTCTTGCCTTTATGGTATAGGAGTGAATTCCTCGGAAGTGATAGATAAGGCTAGCGATATTGGTTGCATTGCGGGGGAAACTCCGTTCGAATATCTTGGCCTAATGGTGGGAGCGAATATGAATCGTATCAATAACTGGAAGCCGGTGTTCGATGTGTTTGAAACTAGATTGTCTTTTTGGAAGGCGAACTCTCTTTCGATGGGAGGTCGGGTGGTCATCATTAGATCTATTCTTGAGAGTCTTCCAAATTATTACTTCTCCTTATACAAGGCGCCCTCAAAAGTTATATCGGAGCTGGAAAAACTTATAAGAAGGTTTCTTTGGGGAGGTTCAGAAGGGGTTAGAAAGATGCATTGGATTTCATGGGATCGGGTCTCAATTCCTAAGGAAGATGGGGGCAATGGTATTTGTAAACTTAGAAATATCAACACGGCTCTTTTAGTCAAGTGGGTGTGGCGTTTTAAAAATGAAAGAGATCATTTATGGAAGAAGGTGATTGAGGCTATTCACTCCAGTAGTCGGAATTGGGATATCTTACCGGTGAAAAAGTCTTTTAACGGTGTTTGGAACAATATCGTCAGAACGTGCAATAAAGTAAAAATCGAAGGTGCCCCGATCAGGAACTATTTTAGAGGGGAGCTGGGTAACGGTCGAGACATATACTTTTGGATCGATCCTTGGCTGGAACGCGAACCTCTAAAAGACATATACCCCAACTTGTTCAAGCTGGAGTCTGACAAAAGATGCAAAGTGGCGGACAGAGTTAAAGTCCAGGAAGGGAGACATCATGTGGAGTGGAAATGGAGGAAAGGGCCTGAAACTTTTTGTTCAAATTACCGAATTTAATTGGTTTTGCAGGTCTTTGGATCAGGTGCAATTCAAGGAGGAGCGAGACAAGTGGAAGTGGCTTGGAGATGCGGCTGAAGAATTCTCAGTTAAGGCGGTGAAGAATTGTCTAGCGAAAGAGGAGCTTCCTTCTGTTGACTCTGTTCCGGAATGGAGCAGATTGGTTCCTCTTAAATGCAACCTGCTGGTTTGGAAAGCAGAGATGGGTAAGATACCCACTCTTGCGGCCCTTGCCAATCGCGGTGTTGATATAGAGGATTTGACGTGCTCTATGTGCAACTCGGCCGACGAAAGTGCTGATCATATTTTTGCCAGATGTGCTATTGCTGCCCAGGTGTGGTTCGCTATTTCTAGGTGGTGTAAAATCGCCCCGGTGTTCTCCACTTCTGTTAAAGAGATCCTGGAAATTCACAATCATGTTGTGCTGAAGAATTCTGCCAAAGATATATTCTGTGGGATCGTGAGAGTGGTTTGTTGGTGCATATGGCGGGCTCGTAACAAACAGAAATTCGAAGACAATCAGGTCAAGGTGGCTGACATCATTAGCGATATTAAAGTGCTTGGCTTCCTTTGGATTTGTAATAGATATAAAGTCAGGAATATCTCGTGGGTAGATTGGTGTGGTTTTGTAAATATGTAGTCCCTCCGTTGTTTGGCCCCCCGTTTTGGGGTTTGGTCGGTTCGTTTTAATGAAGTTCTCTTTTCAAAAAAATAGTTGAAGATCCACGCAATATAAAAAATATTTTTTATACATGGGTGATACGTCGGTAAAAATTCAACAACAATTTTTTTTTATTAATTTTAGGGATTAGCAATTGGTAGGTTATCTAATAAAAACTAAAATTTATTTTTCCATTTTTGGTTTCTGGAATCACAGTAATTTTCCTTCTATGATATTGGTTTGGGAAGAAGTGATTGCATGATATAATGTTGTGTGATATCATATGAAATGATATAATATTCTCCACCGGGCATCGATGTGACGGAAGTAGCTGTCTAGATTCAATGGTAAGTGCTCTATAATTCTTCGTTTGTATTCTTAAGATTTATTAATTACACTGACATATTCCTGGTGCAGGGAACTGAAGAATGTGTAGTAAAGGTTGATAACATGTTGGTTGTCCATAGGCTGATGCAGGTAACTAACCTTTGTTGGTGCACTTGTGTCTGTACTTTGTCTGTATTTTGTCTTGTTACTGAACGATGTCTTTGTTAGTCTGTAAGTTTGACCAAGTCAACCATCCTCCGGTTTGACTTGGCCAAAGAGTCAACATTATGTTTGTAAGCTGCTGGGTCGAAGGATGTGCCATCGAAGGATTGCATGGATCCTTCGATGATAAGCTCGAAAGATGACCTTCGATGGATGGACCACGAAAGATCACATCTTTCGTGGTACATGTTGATCCTTCGAGATGTTTCTGGTCGACAGATGATCGTTCGATCAGTCTGCCTGATCCTTCGACCAGACCTGCTGTATTGGGTATAAATACCCGTGTGTTGTGTTCACTGCGGGAGGTGTGAGACCAGAAGACGAGAGGACAGACAAGAGGAAAGACAGAAAAGAGAGACACCCAGACAGATAAGGAACACACACACTTAGAGAGAGTTTACAGGACTGATTTGTAAACATTGAGCTGTAACCGGACCTTTCATACGTTTAATACAAGTGGTGTTAATCGTTGAGTCTTGTGTGTTGATTATTTGCGTGTCCTATCTCGGTTGGATTCCGCACAACCGGGTTGGTTTGTACACAAGGATTAGGCGACTAGATCCTCCCCTAGCCGGACCTACAAGTGGTATCAGAGCCTTGGCTCTGCTCTTCTCCTTGTTAAAACCGAGTGTTTTCGGGTGTTTTCCGGGTGTTTGAAGTTTATATTTTTCTGGAAAAACTTGTTAAAATCGGGTGTTAGCTTGTATTTTTGCTTGGTGTTTTGTTGAAAACCTTGTTGTTCATCATGTTCTCATGTTAGTTTTTGGTTTTCATTATACAATTTAGCAAAATCTTGTGTTTGGAAGTTTAAATTTTCACCGAAAATTTATAAGTGTTCTTGATGTCTTCATAGTGTTCTTCATAAAACTACACTTTTGATCTTAAAAATTTTGAATTACAAAGTGTTTGTTTGTGTTGGAAGTTGTTATTTTGATTAAAATATTGGGATCATTACCCGGTTGGTAAAAAAAAAAAAAAAACCTGCATGTTCAGACCTGAAAGATATGGTCTGAACATACTTTCTGCCGAAAGTTCACACCAACCCGTCAACTTTTCACCAACCTGTCACATTTGTCAACCGTGTCAGTAAGATCGAAGGATATCCTTCGAAGTCGAAAGATCATCTTTCGACCAAAGGAGGTTCGACAGATAGTCATCCTTCGAGCATCTTTCGAAGTGTGAGACTTATCTTTCGTTCCAAGGAATATTTTCGAAACATACATCTTTCGGTCTACTGCTCATTTTCGAAAGACAAGGATCCTTCGACTGGGGAGTCTTTCGAAGTCATTGTTCGACACTCAACTGTGTTCATCTTTCGGTCTACAGTACATTTTCGAAGGATAAGGATCCTTCGTTGGAGAATCTTTCGAAAACATTGTTCGAAACTCAACAGTAATCTTTCGAACCCTGTTGATCTTTCGAACAGGTGTTAATCTTTCGATCCTTAGTCTGTTTGTGTTTAACAGTTTGTGTTGTTCAAGTCCTTCGAACAGGTATCCTTCGGTTGATCAAAAATGAATTCGATGTGGGGTGTTCCGGTAAATGCAGAGATGTATTTTGGTACTCCAGCTCCGGATTTGGGTTCGCAAGCTAATGCTACATCTACCGGTCAATGGGCATTTGTATCAAATCAAGCTCCAAGTGTTCAAAGCATTTTGCTAAGCGAAAGTGAAACAGGAAGTTTGAATAGGCCTCCAAAGTTGATGCACTTAAGTGAATATCCGGGATGGTTTGGTAGATTTCATACATACGTTCTTGGTCAAAATACAGAATTGTGGTTGCGGTTCATTACAGATTTCGATCAAACAATAGAGGTTGCCGCATCATCTGCTGCCACGTTTGCAGATCTTACGGAAGATCAGAAGAAGGTCTATGATCTGGAAAAGAAGGCATACGCCATTCTCACTCAGGCCTTAAGTAAAGATATATATCATCAATTTGTCAGTTACAAGACGACAAAGAGGTTGTGGGACGCATTGAAGACAAGGGGCGTAGGAAATGAAGCGACACGTCAATTGAGAAAAGAACTGCTGAAGAAAGAGTTTGATGGTTTTATTTGTATGCAGAATGAATCTCTAGGAGATTTGACAAGTCGATTTACTCATTTGCTAACTGAATTGGCAAATACTGGGGCGGTAACGACCTCAGCAGAGATAGTGAAGAAGTTTGCAGATGCACTGCCACCTCAATGGAATAATTTCTTAGAAATCATGAGGTACAATGGCACTTTGGATACAACAAGCTTCAGTGATTTTGCTCAACTCCTGGAAAACAAGAATCAGGAAGAAACTCTCAAGGCAAAAAGAGTTGCAGTGCCACAAAATCCTGAAATTTATTATGGAACTTCCAGCACTTCTACAAAACCTTCCTCACACGCTCCAATTCAAACAGCATTTGTGTCTAGCACGAGCTTGTATAGCACTCCTCCTCCAACAACAGATATGTTTGGAAATCTGCTTAATCCAGCTCCTCAACCAGCACCACAACAGCAACAGCAAATCAGAACAACTGATATATTCGGAAATCAACTTCCTCCTCAACAGCAACAGCAAGCCTGTTATGGAAATACATCATCTGCTGGTCAACAATCAAAGCCAAATACAGTACGGCTCGACACCTCAAGCTTTTCTAAAGTCAGTGTTGAAGTAGCAAAAGAACATATGGAGCTGCTTAACACTGTGGTGAGCGCATACTGTGGATTAGTGGAGGGTCAGATTGGTAATATTAATCTAACACAAGAAGACTATCACCAGATTGATAAAGAGGAGATGGAGATGATGGACATCAAGTGGGCCTTTGCCAGTGCTGTTAGGCGAGCAAAGGATTTCATGGAAAGAACGGGCCGAACCAGCTTGGAAAGCAAGAAAGACACCAAGTATGGGTTCGACAAGCAAGCTGTAAAGTGTTTTAATTGTGGTGAACGTGGTCATTTCAAGCGTGAATGTACGAGACCATCTCAACATGGAAACCAGAATCCCTTCAGAAATCAAGGCAACCAGCAGAACCAAAACAGGAACAATGTTCGTACATTGGTGCCTGTCAACAATCAGAGTCAAGCAGGACCATCTAATGCCAACCAGGCACTTGTGGTTCAAGTAGATGAAGGTTGTGATTGGTCAATCCAATTGGGAAATGATGCTCCGGATGGAACAGCGTGTTTTGCTGAGATTGTCAAAGATCTTAAACACGCCAGTGGTGGAGAATCTTCCACCAATGGTGATGAGTCTTCTGAAGATGAAAACAGCTCAGGTTACAGTGGAAGTTCAGATGAAGAGTCTTCGGGTTCAGGGAATGATCTGGAAGATGACACATCAAGTGCAGCAGTCGATGCAAATATTGATGAGCTATTGGAAGAAGCTGCAGCAGGAATTCAAAGAAGATCTATTTTGGTGGATCAAGCTGCTTATTCTTCGTCTTCTCTCCATTCAGCCTTTATGGCTAATGTCGACAGTTCATCAAGTCAGGTATGTGTCGATGAACCCACTTCTGATAGCTGTGATAATTGTGATAGATTGCATGTTAGATGTGCTGATTTGGAAGCAAACATGTCTGAGTTGCAAGGCAAACACGATGCTTTACAAGCTAGTTTGTTTGAATTGCAAGACAAACATGTTTCTGTGAATGATAGGTGGTGTGAATTGCAAAGCAAACACGAGGCTTTGCAAGAGAAATATGATGTGACATTCATTCACAATCAGAAATTGACCGTTGATCTTTCAAAGTGCACTGAAGCCAATATGTTTTATGAAAACCATGAAAAGGAATTTAAGTCAATGATTGAAACGTTAAAGAAAGATAAAACTGAGTTGACTAAAATGGTTTCCAGAAAACAAACTGACATAAACTTGTATATCACTCGCCTTGAGGTAATGCAAAAGGAAATGGCTTGTGTTAAAACTGAAAGTGAGGCGATCCGACTCAAGTTAGACAGTTATTTGAGCTCTAGCTATGTGTTGGATCACATCATTGATGTTCAGAAAGAAAAACGGGATGTCACATGCATAGGTTACAAGAAATGTCCACCACCCGTGAGAAACAATTTTGATGCACTGCCTGATGAGGAGTATAGAACTCATTTTGAGCCATCTGTTCCTTTGGACGTTGAGGAATTTGCTACAGGACTCGGGTACAAGAAAGAAGTATCGTCAGATTCAGATGTGTCAGCAGATATTTTTGTAACTGCTGAACAGAATCAGGATCCTCCAGTTGTGATTGAGGATACTGATTCTTCTGATGATGAGTCTGATGATACTGATTCGGAAAAGTCTGATGCAGCAATCAAAGAAGAGGACATACCTCTTGAGAATCATATCCTATGTGATCCTCCCACAAAACCTGCTAAGACTGTTCCAACCGAGTCCACATCAGCAAAAGAGTCGGAGAGTGTGGATTTGCTATACACTCTTGTTGGTGATGATAAAATTTACTCAGACAAAGATTTTCCTATTAAGAATGTTAATCAATCTTTAATAAGTAAAGTCTTTGAAAATTCGACAAGTAAGTTTTTGGGAAAGACAGGACCACATGTTACAGTCACACAGTGTCCTCCTATCCCAAAGGCTAAAGTCAGAAAACAATTTGGGAATAAGAAATTACCAACAGTGCAAACCCAGCAAAATCATGCCAAACCAAAAGGTAAAGCACCGGCTCAAGGTCAAAGGAAGCCGAATCAGAAGAAGAAAAAGAATGTGAACTTTGTGAAATCTAAGGGAACGGACAAAATTGCAAAGTTTGAAAATCAATCTAACTTAGATTTTGTCCAAAAGGCAACAGTGATGAAAAGGAATGAACCAAGTAGTTCAAAACCTAGTACCTCGGGATCACAGAGTTCATCATCGGCAAGACGACCACATGATACTTCAGGGTTTGTTGAACGAAGATCATGTTTTGAATGTGGAACAATTGGGCATATTGTTCGAAATTGCCCGTATCTTCATAAACAAAAAGGCATAGTTGATGTTCCCTGTGACCACATTGACCGCAAGCGATCTGTTTCTGTAAAACAAGATCCCCGACTCATAAGAGAAAGGGAAAAGAAACAGAAACGCCAACAGGTCAAGAAAATTGAAAAGGCGATTAAAAGTGATGTGGTTCAAAAACAATCTGTTCCAGTTAAACCAGAAAGTTCAAAAACTTCAAACATTCACGAAGTTAAATTTTCAAACAATCAAACTGGTAAAACTCAACAGACCTGGAAACCAAAATCTGTTATTGAATCAGGGGGACCATCACAATTTCCTAATCATCAAAAGGTGGAAGTTTTTGTTGTTGATAAAAATGGAAGACCCAAGACCACAATGGCTTGGGTCCCCATCTCCAACTAATCGATTGAGTTCATGTGCAGGGTGTTCCAGGAGGAACTATCAGTAGTCATTGGATTGTTGATAGTGGGGCATCCAGGCACATGACAGGCGACATGAAGCTTCTCTACGACGTCAAATCTATTAGAGGAGGTTATGTTGCTTTTGCTGGAGATAAGGGCGGATACATTACTGGTGAAGGAATGATTTCCAACGGGGTTGTTAGCTTTGACAAGATCAACTTTGTGCAACAACTTGATCACAATCTTCTTAGTGTTTCTCAAATTTGTGACAAGCAGTTCTCAGTACACTTTGATGCTAATGGATGTTATGTGCTGAAACCCGGCTTCAAAATTCCAAAAGAATGGATTCTCTTGTCGGCTCCAAGGATAAATGATCTGTATGTCCTTGATATGAGCCAAGCTATCACAACGTCTGCACAAGCAACTTGTTTCGTTTCTAAAGCCACAGAAAAAGACATAATCTCTTGGCACAGACGAATGGGTCACATTCACTTACGCAAAATGAATCATTTGATATCAAATGAATTGGTGAATGGTGTTCCTCTTAAAAATTTCCATCTTCAAGACGTCTGTGTCTCGTGCCAGAAAGGAAAACAAACGAAGAAGCGACATCCTACAAAGAAAGTCAACACGGTGGCTGTTCCTCTTGAACGTTTGCACATGGATTTGTTCGGTCCTGTCAAGCACAAAAGCATTAGGAATGATCAATATTGCCTCGTGATAACTGATGATTATTCAAGATTTTCTTGGGTGGCGTTCATGGCACATAAGAGTGAAACCTTCGGTATTATCAAAAATTTGATCATTCAGATTGAGAATCTGTATAACTTGAAGGTTAGGCGGATACGTAGCGACAATGGTACTGAATTCAAAAATCATGCCATGGCGGAGTTTTGCACTTCAAAAGGTATTCTTCACGAATTTAGCGCAGCTTATACTCCTCAACAGAATGGCGTCGCTGAACGTAAAAACCGCACATTGATCGAGACTGCTTGGACTATGTTGGTAGAATCGCAGCTGCCCATTCCATTCTGGACTGAAGCTGTGTCTTCTGCATGCTATACGTTGAACCGAGTCCTTACAGTCAAAAGGCACAACAAGACCTGCTTTGAGCTTATTAACAAACGGAAACCAGATTTGTCATATCTTGAACCGTTTGGAGCTCCATGCACAATAATCGATCCTAATGGAAAGTTTGGGGCAAGAGCAATTGAGGGATACTTTCTTGGGTATTCCACCCCGAACTTAAGAGTCTGGAATCTAGAGACTAAAAGGGTCGAGGAATGGTCTGAAGTCAGAGTACAAAGGCAAACTTTACCAGTCAGAAATCCTGGTCAGCCTTGGATGTTTGAGTACGATGACTTTTTCAATTCGATCAATGTTGAAGCAGTTGAAGAAAATGCTGTGGCAAGGATGTTTTTCGAGAGTGACAGCGCAACAGATTCACCGTTGGTTCGTCCCATTATTGTCAATCAAGAACCATCTTCGGTGAACAATAATGCTCTCGACAATGAGGATTTTCATGATGCTTCCGAATTGAACGAATCGTCAGAGGATGATGAATTTCTAGATGCAGATCAAGAAGCTCCAACAACAGCAGTTCATGGTACTTCAGAAGGTACACCTCCAGTGGATGTCCCTAAAACAGCTGAAGCTACTGGATCATCCTCTTCGTCAATTCCAGGTCTTGAATTGATTGTTGATCTCAATCTCAACAATCTGGGTACAAATATTCCAGTTCAAGATAATCCAGAAACTAGAATACACAATACCCATCCTCAACAAAACATCATCGGGAATGTACAAAGTGGCGTTCAAACAAGAAACATGTTGCGGAACAACAACAATGCAGGCTTGTATGCAACTATCCGAGAATCCGGTCAACAAAATGATTGGTCTTTCGCGTGTTATGTCTCACAGGAAGAGCCAAGAACTTGGAAAGATGCTTTGAAAGATAGCTCATGGGTTGAAGCAATGCAGGAAGAACTGCAACAATTCCAGAAGCTTGGTGTCTGGAAACTCGTAGAGAAACCTGCTGGATACAAGAAGATTGGTACCCGTTGGGTGTTTAAATGCAAAAGAGATGACCGTGGAGTCGTTATTCGAAACAAAGCAAGGCTAGTCGTTCAAGGTTTTCGTCAGATTGAAGGGATCGACTACAACGAAGTGTATGCACCTGTTGCACGTCTAGAAGCAATTCGGATTTTTCTGGCTTATGCCTCATTCAAAGGTTTCAAGGTATACCAGATGGACGTGAAAAGTGCATTCTTACATGGTGTGGTAGAAGAAGAGGTGTACGTCGAACAGCCTCCAGGTTTTGAAGATCCTATTCATCCCGATCGGGTTTGGTTGCTCAACAAAGCTCTCTATGGTCTTCATCAAGCACCACGAGCTTGGTATGCAACCTTATCTAATTATCTGCTGGAGACTGGATTTCGCAGAGGTCTTATCGATTGTACTCTTTTCATCAAAGAACAAGATGGAGATCTTCTACTGGTACAGGTATACGTTGATGATATTATTTTTGGTTCTACTAATGATGTTTTGTGTAGGGATTTCGAGCGTGTTATGCAGGATAAATTCGAGATGAGTGCTATGGGGGAAATGACTTTCTTTTTGGGCCTACAAGTACAACAAACTGAGTCTGGGATTTTCATCCATCAGACTAAATATGTTGGTGACATCTTGAGCCGGTTCCAGATGTCTGATGCAACGCCCATCGGTACCCCATTGCCGCAAAATCACGGAATTACTCCAGACTTGAAGGGTGAAGCTACTAGCCCCTCATACTACCGCGCGATGACCGGATCTCTTATGTACCTCACAGCATCAAGACCAGATATAATGTACCCAACGTGCCTACTTGCCAGATATCAAGTCAACCCGAAGACCTCACATCTTGCAGCTGTAAAAAGGATTTTTCGTTATTTGAAGGGTTACCCTGACACCGGTCTATGGTACCCTAGGGATAATAACTTTGACTTGATCGCATTCAGTGATTCTGATTTTGGCGGATGCAAAATCGACGGCAAATCCACAACGGCTGGATGTCAGTTTTTGGGAAATCGCCTAGTCACATGGCAGTGCAAGAAGCAGACGTGCGTCGCTACATCAACATGCGAAGCTGAATACATTGCTGCCTCAAGTTGTTGCTCCCAAGTCCTATGGATCCAACAACAAATGCGTGACTACGGTTTTGAATTCCTAACTACTCCTATTTACGTTGATAATTCAGCTGCCTTACAGATCACTAAAAATCCTGTGCAGCATTCAAAGACTAAGCACATCGACATTAAGTATCACTTCATACGTGATTGCTTTGAGAAAAGGCTAATCGATGTTGCTTACGTCCACACCGATGACCAACGTGCCGACCTTTTTACCAAAGCTTTTGACAAATCAAGATTTAACTATTTATTATTGGTAAACGACATTAAGGTCAAGCAAGAGTAAAACCAACATCGGAAAATCATTTTTGTAAATACCTTTGTGTTTTAAATTTATCTTAGTTTGTTGATTTTAGGGGGAGTAAATCCAAAATTTGAAAATCCAAAAACATCGAAAAATTTCAAAAACACAAAAACAATTGAAAAACAAAAATGAGTTTCCTGGCGAGCAAAAGAGAAAATGATAGTACATCGGTGGTCTGTCTAAACCTCTTTAAACCTAAACTGAAAAGCGATAAGCAGCTCTATATAAGATGTATCGGTAGGCTCACAATCATTTTAAAGTGTGCAGGGTGATATAAACTTAAATCGACTGAAGACCAGGTGGGAACCACTCATTGGCATATGGTCTTAGTACCGAAATTTCGTTTGAGAGATTGCCGAGGTTCTGAGATATTCGGTCTTTATGCTGCTTATCATCTGGGTATCATGGTTGTATCTTTTACCGAAAAATAACGGGGACGCAAGTCTAGATCTTCCATGATACTATACATACGTGTACATACTGCATACGACCTCAATAAGTGATCAACAATCACATGTCCAAACAAAATAAGTGATAAATTATCACAAATTTCTTTCCGGGTGTCAAGTTCGTCTCTCTGCTGTACGAAAGTACTGACCTGTTCACGGACTTGCTCCTGTGCCCTCATGCATCGAAAATCAAGTTCGTCATCAATAAGTGATTATATCACATAGGACTTGTTTTCAAATCAAAATAAGTGAGAATCTCACATCATATACGGTCAAACAGATGATAATCGGTATACTCACCGGTAAGATGAACCCTCGTGCATACCTTGATACGGGAATGTGTCGTGATGTGGATGAACACCGGTTGGTAAGTATAAATCATACCTTAACGTATCCCCTCGCCATGATTACATCTGATAAGTTGAGCTTATGTGGACAACAATACCGATAATTGTTATAGGATGCTTATCTTAATGTTAACTAATTGAACAAAGAGAGTGTTTTGACATGACCGTAAACTGATATGATTCTCTTACCCTCGAAACTCGCAAAAAGAATGTCTGTAAATATTTATTTAATGCTTTCAGTTTCTGCATCCTTGTACATTTTTACTTACTGCTTTCAGTCTTTACATTTGAAATATTCAAAAATACCAAAAAGATTTTACGAGTGTTTTAATATAAACTTTATAAAAGCCAAAAAGATTTTGTTTCTATTTTATTTTCGATCGTACGATGTTGGAGCTCGAGTCTTCGTTACCTGAAACCTGAACGAAAACCGAAAATGACTAAATCTTCATAAACGGTCGAAATTTGCAAGTGTTGAAAGTTAAAAACTAAAATTGACAAATTTATTAAACTTTCAAACTGTCGGACGGTGTTTGTTTAAACAATGGTCACACGTGTGTCGTTTGTTTATGTTTACTATATTCCAAGCGGTTGTTCTCATTACGCGTTTAGATTTCTTGCATGTGCAGATTCTAAAGGCTAGGAGAACATGGTCGATGACAAGCTTCGGAATGAAGACACGACGTGAAGGCACTCAAATGATGAAGATGATCGAGTTGCCGCTGACCATCATCAACACCACAAGGATCTCACTTCATAAAGAACAAGTATTTCACGAGCATAACTCAAGGGGGAGCTTATGTTAAGGGGGAGTTTGTCAACACACTTCCTTCATGAAACGGGGAGTTTGTTGGTACACTTTCTGCTTTCAAGACGTGAAGACTTTGAAGATCCTCCGACATTGAAGACTTGAAAAGAAGTCAAAGACTTGAAGACACGAAGGACCTACAAGATTGAAGATCGAGATCGAGACAAAGCTACAGCGACAAAGCTACAGCCAAGGGGGAGTTTGTTGGTGCACTTGTGTCTGTACTTTGTCTGTATTTTGTCTTGTTACTGAACGATGTCTTTGTTAGTCTGTAAGTTTGACCAAGTCAACCATCCTCCGGTTTGACTTGGCCAAACAGTCAACATTATGTTTGTAAGCTGCTGGGTCGAAGGATGTGCCATCGAAGGATTGCATGGATCCTTCGATGATAAGCTCGAAAGATGACCTTCGATGGATGGACCACGAAAGATCACATCTTTCGTGGTACATGTTGATCCTTCGAGATGTTTCTGGTCGACAGATGATCGTTCGATCAGTCTGCCTGATCCTTCGACCAGACCTGCTGTATTGGGTATAAATACCCGTGTGTTGTGTTCACTGCGGGAGGTGTGAGACCAGAAGACGAGAGGACAGACAAGAGGAAAGACAGAAAAGAGAGACACCCAGACAGATAAGGAACACACACACTTAGAGAGAGTTTACAGGACTGATTTGTAAACATTGAGCTGTAACCGGACCTTTCATACGTTTAATACAAGTGGTGTTAATCGTTGAGTCTTGTGTGTTGATTATTTGCGTGTCCTATCTCGGTTTGCTATCTCGGTTGGATTCCGCACAACCGGGTTGGTTTGTACACAAGGATTAGGCGACTAGATCCTCCCCTAGCCGGACCTACAACCTTTTATTTAGAGATATTTATTCCTGCATCGTAATGATCTATTCCATGGCTGTTTAACCTTTTATTTAGAGATATTTATTCCTGCATCGTAACGAACATTGAAACGTTCTTGTTCTTTCTTGTCTGATAGCTAACTGGTTGATGCTTTGTGATCTCATGAAGATGCTGAGCTTCGACTTCTGAGAATATTTAACCACAAGATTAACAAGGTATTTGAGTTTTGATGCTTTTTTTCTTTGTTTTTTATTGATGGTTCTACTGGGCCTGCAAAACAAAACACACCCTTCAAAATTTATCCAGAAAAAGGACCTGTTTGTTACATAACATTTTCTATTTTTTAGTGGAAGTTCACGTTTTTTTCTTTGGGTCGTTTTACATACCTTCACGACATGGATACTGTCTCCACCCGCTTCCAGGTCTGCATATTTTCTCTCGTTCTCTTAATTTTGACACACACACACTTAAGAAGTTTCGGTGTTTGTATTATCTATATGTGTTAATATGCGTTATTTTGTTTCTTTTGGTTTTAATTAGAGTAGAGATGTTTATAGTGCTTTGGAACAATACCTGGGATTGGAGCATCCTGATAACCCTCAAGTTCGTTGAATGCTGCAAATCAGGTACACGAGTCTGATGATTCTATAACAACCACATCTTGATGTTAGTGATCTGAAATTTTGAACCACCTATATTACAATTTCATTCGACTTGCAAGTTCTTTTTATTTTTATATCCAAATTATATGTGTTTTAGTACTTAGTCAATGATTTTCGCAACTGAGGAAAATGTTTTTGGTTTTAAATTCAACTCATTTGACATACAACAGTCAAATGTGAACTCTTTTTAAGGATAACTTTAGTTAAAGAAATAGAAATGTAAACCTCTCTGGTGAACACTCCTGTCCAGATGTATCCATTTCGACCCCTTTACTAAGAAACGGTCGATTCGGGTTATGTTTCATCTCTAGTGAGTCAAAACGGCAAGAATATACCTAAACAGGAACAAGTCAGACAGATGGGCATGTAATTTATTGAAAATATATCTCCTAAATGAAAATATTCATAAGGTGTAATCATATTGGATTCATGAATGTGTTTATAGAAAATTGGTTCTTGTGAGAAAAAAAAGGTGTTTAGGTCAAAAGAAACAAAAAATCACATGTTTTTGACATTATTTTGACCCATTACCTGATTGATCTTCCCACTTGTATATACTCTAATCTAAACAAATTATGAAGTCTAGCAGCTAACGGTTCGTATATGCAGAATGGAGACATGAGAAAGCTGTAAGAATGTACAGCTAAGCATGTGGAGATGATCGTATGGTTTTGCTAGTTGTATATTTCTTTGTGAAGAGAAGTTATACAGACCTTTGACATAGAAACTTACATGTCGCCTCACTTACGATCGTCGGACGCGCAGCGTCAGCGTCGTCGGACGCGCTCAGCAGCGTCGTTAAGTGCACACAGCAGTCGGACACGCGCAACAATGTCGTCGGACGCACAGGCAGCAGCGGCGTCGGACGCACAAGCAGCAGCGGCGTCGGACGCACACGCAGCAGCGGCGACGGTCGCGCGCAGCAGCTTTGTTGGATCAAGTTATTGGACCATGCTCACCCCTAATTTTTATTATTTGGAACACCGAAAAATGGCAAAATAAAAAGTCAGAAGCTGGGAGAGCAAACCGCAAAAATGAAAAAAATGGCAATTCAGAGAGTTAGTTGTGATGATTCATTCAAGATTTGAAGTTTTCGAGAAAGATAATCTTGTAATCGATTCCTATAATACATTTATTGTATAAATAGTTATTCAAGGGTTTAACATTTGCCACGTTTTTTAATACCTTTAATTATTTTATAAGTTATGACGATCAAGGAAAGAAGTTTAAAGTAATTATTTGTTGAATCTTTGTATTTTCTTAAAAAAGGTTTAAAGTGATTAATTATGTAAAGTCTTCGTATTTTTTTTATTCCGTTACATCAAAGAACAATTTGATAAACATGTAGGTTTGTTCGTGAGTCGAATCCAGCCATAACTAGGTACAAGCTCGGCTCGAATTGTAAAAGAAAAAAAATTTAAAAAGAAAATTTGTTTTCTTTAAATTTTGAATTACATAGCCACCGTAAAATTCACATAAAAATATGATTTTCAATTTTTGGCTTCTGCAATGACGATTATTTTCCTTCTATGATACCGGTTTGGGAAGTAGTGATAGCATGATATAATGTTATGTGATATGATGACATGATACGATGTATCTACGTTACAAATCGTATGCCGTATCTTACTTTATCATATCATATTAAATAATATCATATCATATGGTATCCAATCGTATCATAGCATTTATATCATTTCATATCAAAAGGAATAGAATACCATACACTACAACATAACACAATAAATATCATGCATTACTGAAGGTCCGGCTAGGGGAGGATCTAGTCGCCTAATCCTTGTATACGAACCACTCCGGTTGTGCGGAATCCAACCGGAATAGCAAACCGAGATAGAACACGCAAATAAGCAACACACAAGACTCAACGATTAACACCACTTGTATTAAACGTATGAAAGGTCCGGTTACAGCTCAATGTTTACAAATCAGTCCTGTAAACTCTCTAAGTGTGTGTGTGTTCTCTGCTAACCGTCCTCTATGTCTCACTCGTCTGTCTGTCGAAGTGAACACAACACACGGGTATTTATACCCAACACAGCAGGTCTGGTCGAAGGATCAAATGATCTGATCGAAAGATCATCTTTCGACCAGAAACAACTCGAACGATCTGCATGTACCACGAAAGATGGGATCTTTCGTGGTCCATCTATCGAATGCTTATGTTTCGAGCTCATCATCATCGAAGGATATAAGTGATCCTTCGATGACCATCCTTCGAACCAAACAAATTACAAACATAATGTTGACTGTTTGGCCAAGTCAAACCGGAGGATGGTTGACTTGGTCAAACTTACAGACTAACAAAGACATCGTTCAGTAACAAGACAAAATACAGACAAAGTACAGACACAAGTGCACCAACAAACTCCCCCTTGGCTGTAGCTTTGTCTCGATCTTCGAGATAGTTTTGTCTTGATCTTCAATCTTGTAAGTCTCTCGTGTCTTCAAGTCTTTGACGTCTCTTCACGTCTTCAATGTCGGAGGATCTTTAAAGTCTTCACGTCTTGAAAGCAGAAAGTGTATCAACAAACTCCCCGTTTTATGTAGGAAGTGTGTTGACAAACTCCCCCTTAGCATAAGCTCCCCCTTGAGTTATGCTCGTGAAAGTCTTTATCTTTATGAAGTGAGATCCTTGTGGTGTTGATGATGGTCAGCGGCAACTCGATCATCTTCATCATTTGAGTGCCTTCACGTCGTGTCTTCATTCCGAAGCTTGTCATCGACCATGTTCTCCTAGCCTTTAGAATCTGCACATGCAAGAAATCTAAATGCGTAATGAGAACAACCGCTTGGAATATCATAAGCAAAAACAAACGACACACATGTGACCATTGTTTAAACAAACACCGTCCGACAGTTTGAAAGTTTAAAAAATTTGTCAATTTCAATTTTAACTTTCAACACTTTGCAAATTTTGACCGTTTATGAAGATTTAGTCGTTTCGGTTTTCAATCAGGTTTCAGGTAATGAAGACTCGAGCTCCAACATCGTACGATCGAAAATAAAATAGAAATAAAATCTTTTTGGCTTTTATAAAGTTTATATTAAAACACACATAAAATCTTTTTGGTATTTTTGAATATTTCAAATGTAAAGACTGAAAGCAGTAAATAAATATTTACAGACATTCTTTTTGCGAGTTTCGAGGGTAAGAGAATCATATCAGTGTACGGTCATGCCAAAACGCTCTTGTTGTTCAGTTAATTAACATTAAGATAAGCATCCTATAACAATTATCGGTATTGTTGTCCACGTAAGCTCAACTTATCAGATGTAATCATGGCGAGGGGATACGTTAAGGTATGATTTATACTTACCGACCGGTGTTCATCCACATCACGACACATTCCCGTATCAAGGTATGCACGAGGGTTCATCTTACCGGTGAGTATACTGATTATCATCTGTTTGACCGTATATGATGTGAGATTCTCACTTATTTTGAATTTGAAAACAAGCCCTATGTGATATAATCACTTATTGATGAGGAACTTGATTTTCGATGCATGAGGGCACAGGAGCAAGTCCGTGAACAGGTCAGTACTTTCGTACAGCAGAGAGACGAACTTGACACCCGGAAAGAATTTGTGATATTTTATCACTTATTTTGTGGGACATGTGATTGTTGATCACTTATTGAGGTCGTATGCAATATGTACACGTATGTATGGTATCATGGAAGATCTAGACTTGCGTCCCCGTTATTTTTCGGTAAAAGATACAACCATGATACCCAGATGATAAGCAGCATAAAGACCGAATATCTCAGAACCTCGGCAATCTCTCAAACGAAATTTCGGTACTAAGACCATATGCCAATGAATGGTTCCCACCTGGTCTTCAGTCGATTTAAGTTTATATCACCCTGCACACTTTGAAATGATTGTGAGCCTACCGATACATCTTATATAGAGCTGCTTATCGTTTTTCATTTAAGGTTTAAAGAGGTTTAGACAGACCACTGATGTACTATCATTTTCTCTTTTGCTCGCTAGGAAACTCATTTTTGCTTTTCGATGTTTTTGGATTTTTCAAATTTTTGGATTTACTCCCCCTAAAATCAATAAACTAAGACAAATTTAAAACACAAAGGTATTTACAAAAATGATTTTCCGATGTTGGTTTTACTCTTGCTTGACCTTAATGCCGTTTACCAGTAATCTTGATTTGTCAAAAGCTTTGGTAAAAAGGTCGGCACGTTGGTCATCGGTGTGGACCATGACAACATCGATGAGATTCATATTGAAACAATCACGTGTGAAGTGATATTCGAGATCAATGTGTCAGGTCAAAGAGTGCTGTACGAGATGATAATAATTCATAAAACAGCTTAAACATCGACAAGTATAGGAGAGATTAGAAATTTAAAACCGTATCCTGCAACTGCTTCGTGCATTGCCAGGAATATGAGCGCTCTCCCAAACTGGATATCCACCCGGTGTGGATTTCAAAGTCGATTTTGTAGCTACTGAAATCCCTTCACAGCAACAAGATCATAAACCTTTGGGTCCGGCTGGTCTTCCACATTGCACCAGCGAAGGTCTTTATCTTTCTCTTGAGAAGTAGTGTGCGGTTGTTCAATCCACGCCAAGGCATCCGCACACCCGGTGTAGTTTGATCAACCAACACATTTTCTTCAATCATACCGAAGAGAAAAGTACCCTACACGTTCATCTTGTGGACTTTGAACTTCTTGTGGAAGAAAAATCCATGAGACTTCGAAAAGCTTCAGACGTGCTACAGGCGCGTACTTTTCATTGGAATCTTTCATGTTGACCCGATCAAAAACCATAACAACCAAAACTTTGGAACATATTTCAAAAAAAAAAAAAAAAAAAAAAAAAAAAAAAAAAAAAAAAAAAGACGAATTTTTCAACTTCATTCAACAACTTTCTTTCATCAGACATTTTTGCCTTCTTTTCTCCTCTCTCCATCAAAGGCAACAACATTCTCCTAAATGTAACAATATTTCGGAGCCGCATGTCGCCGATCTTGTGCATGGACGCTCCACTATCAACAATCCTAAGACTATTAATAGTTCCTCCTGGAACATCCTGCGCACTCATTCAGAGATTAGTTGGAGAGGGGGACCCAAGCCTTCACAGACTTGGGTCGTCCGTCATCATCGAGAATTGTGACATCCATTTCCCGATGATTCGGAATTGATGTGGCTCCCCCTGAAACAATTTCCAATTTTGGTTTCCAAATCTGTTTTTGGTTTTCAAGTTTAACATTTGATTCAACAGATTTTGTTTGGACAACGTTCGGTTTTAAAACCTTTTCAACACTTTTCCGTTGTTTCTTTCTCTGTTTCACTTCTTGTTGTTTAACAAGACGAGGGTCCTGTTTTGGTGAAACAAATCTTTTATGGTAACTGTTACCATGGGGGGCATCGACTTTTGCTTTCAACTTATGAAGATACGGACAGTTTCGAACTATGTGTCCAATTGTACCACATTCAAAACATGATCTTCGTTCAACAAACCCCGAAGTATCATGTGATCGTCTTGCCGATGATGATGAACTTTGTGATCTCGAGGTACTAGGTTTTGAACTATTTGGTTCATTCCTTTTCATCACTGTTACTTTCTGGACAAAATCTAAGTTAGATTGATTTGCAAACTTTTCAATTTTGTCCGTTCCCTTTGATTTCACAAAGTTCACATTCTTCTTCTTCTTCTGATTCGGCTTCTTTTGATTCTGAGTCGGTGTCTTACCTTTCAATTTGGTATGATTTTGCTGTGCTTGCACTGTTGGTAATTTCTTGTTCCCAAATTGTTTTCTAACTTCAGCCTTTGGGATAGGAGGACACTGTGTGACTGTAACATGTGGTCCTGTCTTTCCCAAAAACTTACTTGTAGAATTTTCAAAGACTTTACTGATTAATGATTGATTAACATTCTTAATAGGAAAATCTTTGTCTGAGTAAATTTTATCATCACCAACAAGAGTGTACAGCAAATCCACACTCTCCGACTCTTTTGCAGATGTGGACTCGGTTGGAACAGTCTTAGCAGGTTTTGTGGGAGGATCACATAGGATATGATTCTCAAGAGGTATGTCCTCTTCTTTGATTACTGCATCAGACTTTTCCGAATCAGTATCATCAGACTCATCATCAGAAGAATCAACATCCTCAACCACCACTGGAGGATCCTGATTCTGTTCAGCAGTTACAAAAGTATTTGCTGACACATCTGAATCTGACGATACTTCTTTCTTGTATCCGAGCCCTGCTGCAAATTCCTCAATGTCCAAAGGAACAGATGGCTCAAAGTGAGTCCTATACTCCTCATCAGGCAAAGCATCAAAATTGTTTCTCACTGGTGGTGGACATTTCTTGTAACCTATGCATGTGACATCCTTTTTCTCTTTCTGCACATCAATGATGTGATCCAACACATAGCTAGAACTCAAATAACTGTCTAACTTAAGTCGGATCGCCTCACTTTCTGTTTTAACACAAGCCATCTCTTTTTGCATTATCTCAAGACGAGTTATATACAAATTGATGTCAGTTTGTTTTCTTGAAACCATTTTTGTTAACTCAGTTTTATCTTTCCTTAAAGTCTCAATCATCGTTTTAAATCCCTTTTCATGGTTTTCATAAAACATGTTGGCTTCTGTGCACTTAGAAAGATCCACGGTTAATTTCTGATTATGGATGAATGTCACATCATATTTCTCTTGCAAAGCCTCGTGTTTGCTCTGCAACTCACACCACTTATCATTCAATGAAACATGTTTGTCTTGCAAGTCAAACAAACTAGGTTGTAAAGCATCATGTTTGGCTTGCAACTCAGACATGTTTGCCTCTAAATCAGCACATTTAACACGCAAACTATCACAGTTACCACAACTAACAGCAGTGGGTTCATCGACACATACCTGACTGGAATCACTCTTAGATGTTGACCTTTCTGCATCAGAATCAACAACCTCCCTTGATGATTCATATTCAGATCCATCCTCGCTTGAACTTGAAGTTGTATCATCCTCAACTGAAGTTGAAACATCTGCATCTGAACTACTGTCATGTTCAGAACTGTCATTATTTCCTGAGGATTCACCATTGTCGGCATCTTTGACAATTTCAGCATACAACGCCGTTTTTGTCTGACTACAGTTCCTTGTATCAAGAGATGATGGTGCTACCTTAGAAGGATGGCACTGTGAGGCAACTGTTGGAGGAACTGGTTGAAGCGGATTTCCGTACATATCTGTTGTTCTGATAAGTCGTTGGCTTTGCTGTTGTGGTACTTGTTGAGGAACTGGTTCAAGCGGATTTCCATACATGTCTGTTTTTCGAGGGACTGGAACTTGTATTGGAGTGCCAAAACAATTTGTGATTGTGACAAACGTCGTTGGTCTTGAGGAAGCTGTATCCGGAGACGGAGTACCAAAATAAATCTCTGTAAATAAATCCTCACTGCTTCTATACTTGTTTTCTGTATTTGACGGAGTACCCCAGGCCGGATTCATTTTTGATCAAGAAAAATAATAATACACCAGCCGAAGGATCTGTTCGAAGGATTTTAGATCGAAAGACAGGAAACACAAACTGTTAAGCATAAACAGACTAAGGATCGAAAGATCAAAGCTTGTTCGAAGGATCAACAGTGTTCGAAAGATCACTGTTGAGTTTCGAACAATTGTTTTCGAAAGACTCCCCTATCGAAGGATCCTGGTCTTTCGAAAAAGAACTGTAGACCGAAAGATAAATGTTTCGAAATGATTCCTTGGTTCGAAAGATAAGTCTCAGACTTCGAAGGATGCTCGAAGGATGACTATCTGTCGAACCTCCTTTGGTCGAAAGATGATCTTTCGACTTCGAAGGATATCTTTCGATCGGTTCTGACACAGTTGACAACGGGTGACAGTTTGGTGAAAAGGTTGACGGGTTGGTGAGAACTTTCGGCAGAAAGTATGTTCAGACCATATCTTCTGAACATGCAGGTTTCACCAATCAAGTAATGTCCAATATTTTAATCAGTTTACTCTTCCCAACACACAAACACTTCGAAATTTAAAAATTTTAAGATCAAAAGTGTAGTTTAACAAGAACACTATGAGTATCGGTTGAAGATAAGAAGAACAAACCCAGAAATATGAATATTTCTGCAAACCGACAACAAACCGAAACCCGATTTTAACAAGTTTTTCCAGAAAATATAAATTTTTTTTAAACCCGAAAAACACCCGAAAACACTCGGTTTTAACAAGGAGAAGAGCCAAGGCTCTGATACCACTTGAAGGTCCGGCTAGGGGAGGATCTAGTCGCCTAATCCTTGTATACGAACCACTCCGGTTGTGCGGAATCCAACCGGAATAGCAAACCGAGATAGAACACGCAAATAAGCAACACACAAGACTCAACGATTAACACCACTTGTATTAAACGTATGAAAGGTCCGGTTACAGCTCAATGTTTACAAATCAGTCCTGTAAACTCTCTAAGTGTGTGTGTGTTCTCTGCTAACCGTCCTCTATGTCTCACTCGTCTGTCTGTCGAAGTGAACACAACACACGGGTATTTATACCCAACACAGCAGGTCTGGTCGAAGGATCAAATGATCTGATCGAAAGATCATCTTTCGACCAGAAACAGCTCGAACGATCTGCATGTACCACGAAAGATGGGATCTTTCGTGGTCCATCTATCGAATGCTTATGTTTCGAGCTCATCATCATCGAAGGATATAAGTGATCCTTCGATGACCATCCTTCGAACCAAACAAATTACAAACATAATGTTGACTGTTTGGCCAAGTCAAACCGGAGGATGGTTGACTTGGTCAAACTTACAGACTAACAAAGACATCGTTCAGTAACAAGACAAAATACAGACAAAGTACAGACACAAGTGCACCAACAATTACGGTACAATCTAATGTGTAATATAGCAAAACATAGTATATGATATGATATGTTATAATATGGTTTCATAAAATGTAATATAGTATAATTTTCTATAATATTATCTTATTTAACCAAAGTAATATTAAGTGAGTCTTAAATAAATATAGAGCGAATTACAAGTGTTGTACTTTATTTATTTAGAAAATTTCAGACCTTGTCCTTTATTTTAAAAACTGATAAGTTTTTTACTTGATGTTTTAAAATGTTATACCTTATATCCTTTAGCCCAAACGCAACCTATGAGAAGACAAAACCAAATATCTAACTGAACTCTTGTGCGACATATTTAAAACCAAAGCTGATGAAAAAATGTTTTTTTTTCCTTGGATTTCCTGTCGATGTCCATTGGTAATCTATATGTTGGTGTAGTTTTTGTGTCCGATGTTGTTCGAATAGATTAGAATTTTTTTATGCTGATTATGTAATAGTTAGTGAAACAGTCAAACGAATGTGTATTGATCCGCTCGTTTGAAGTGGTCAAACGAGAGGGTTATGTGTTTGACCGTGTGTGTTTGCAAGAAAAGGGTTGTGGCTATAAATACCACCACTTGTTCATTTGCAAAGGGAGAGAGAGCTCTGAGAAAGAGAGAGTTCTCAGAGAGTTTGAGCTAAGGTTTTAGTGTTAGGGGGAGAGATCACCATTAGGTCTCTCCCTGGATGTATACTCCTGTTGGTGCATTTGTGTCTGTACTTTGTCTGTATTTCGTCTGATTCAAAACGATGTCTTTGTTAGTCTTGTAAGTTTGACCAAGTCAACCATCCTCCTGGTTTGACTTGGGCAAACAGTCAACATTATGTTTGTAATGTGTTGGGTCGAAGGATGGTCATCGAAGGATCACTTATATCCTTCGATGATGATGATAAGCTCGAAAGATGGTCCTTCGATGGATGGACCACGAAAGATCACATCTTTCGTGGTACATGTGGATCCTTCGAGATGTTTCTGGTCGACAGATGATCGTTCGATCAGTCTGCCTGATCCTTCGACCAGACCTGCTGTATTGGGTATAAATACCCGTGTGTTGTGTTCAAGAGGATAGACAAGAGGAAAGACAGAAAAGAGAGACACCCAGACAGATAAGGAACACACACACTTAGAGAGAGTTTACAGGACTGTTTTGTAAACATTGAGCTGTAACCGGACCTTTCATACGTTTAATACAAGTGGTGTTAATCGTTGAGTCTTGTGTGTTGATTATTTGCGTGTCCTATCTCGGTTTGCTATCTCGGTTGGATTCCGCACAACCGGGTTGGTTTGTACACAAGGATTAGGCGACTAGATCCTCCCCTAGCCGGACCTACAAGTGGTATCAGAGCCTTGGCTCTTATCCTTGTTAAAACCGAGGTGTTTCTTACTGTTTTTCGAGATTGAAGTTTATATTTTCTGGAAAAACTTGTTAAAATCGGGTTTCGGTTTGTTGTCGGTTTGCAGAAATATTCATATTTCTGGGTTTGTTCTTCTTATCTTCAACCGATATCTTAAGTGTTCTTGGTAGTTTTCACCGTTTTGATCTTTAAAAATTTTGAATTACCAAGTGTTTGTGTGTTGGAAGTTGTATTTTGATTAAAATATTGGACATTACCCGGTTGGTGAAAAACCTGCATGTTCAGACCTGAAAGATATGGTCTAAACATACTTTCTGCCGAAAGTTCTTACCAACCCGTCAACTTTTCACCAACCTGTCACATTTGTCAACCGTGTCAGTAAGATCGAAGGATATCCTTCGAAGTCGAAAGATCATCTTTCGACCAAAGGAGGTTCGACAGATAGTCATCCTTCGAGCATCCTTCGAAGTGTGAGACTTATCTTTCGGTCCAAGGAATATTTTCGAAACATACATCTTTCGGTCTTCTGCTCATTTTCGAAAGACTAGGATCCTTCGACTGGGGAGTCTTTCGAAGTCATCTTTCGTGTTCATCTTTCGGTGTACAATACTTTTTCGAAAGATAAGGATCCTTCGGTTGGAGAATCTTTCGAAAAACATTGTTCAAAATTCAACAGAGATCTTTCGAACCCTGTTGATCCTTCGAACAAGTGTTGATCTTTCGATCCTTAGTCTGTTTGTGTTTAACAGTTTGTGTTTTTCAAGTCTTTCGAACAGGTATCCTTCGGCTGATCAAAAATGAATTCGATGTGGGGTGTTCCGGTAAATGCAGAGATGTATTTTGGTACTCCAGCTTCGGATTCGGGTTCGCAAGCTAATGCTACATCTACCGGTCAATGGGCATTTGTATCAAATCAAGCTCCAAGTGTTCAAAGCATTTTGCTAAGCGAAAGTGAAACAGGAAGTTTGAATAGGCCTCCAAAGTTGATGCACTTAAGTGAATATCCGGGATGGTTTGGTAGATTTCATACATACGTTCTTGGTCAAAATACAGAATTGTGGTTGCGGTTCATTACAGATTTCGATCAAACTATAGAGGTTGCCGCATCATCTGCTGCCACGTTTGCAGATCTTACGGAAGATCAGAAGAAGGTCTATGATCTGGAAAAGAAGGCATACGCCATTCTCACTCAGGCTTTAAGTAAAGATATATATCATCAATTTGTCAGTTACAAGACGACAAAGAGGTTGTGGGACGCATTGAAGACAAGGGGCGTAGGAAATGAAGCGACACGTCAATTGAGAAAAGAACTGCTGAAGAAAGAGTTTGATGGTTTTATTTGTATGCAGAATGAATCTCTAGGAGATTTGACAAGTCGATTTACTCATTTGCTAACTGAATTGGCAAATACTGGGGTGGTAACGACTTCAGCAGAGATAGTGAAGAAGTTTGCAGATGCACTGCCACCTCAATGGAATAATTTCTTAGAAATCATGAGGTACAATGGCACTTTGGATACAACAAGCTTCAGTGATTTTGCTCAACTCCTGGAAAACAAGAATCAGGAAGAAACTCTCAAGGCAAAAAGAGTTGCAGTGCCACAAAATCCTGAAATTTATTATGGAACTTCCAGCACTTCTACAAAACCTTCCTCACACGCTCCAATTCAAACAGCATTTGTCTCTAGCACGAGCTTGTATGGCACTCCTCCTCCAACAACAGATATGTTTGGAAATTTGCTTAATCCAGCTCCTCAACCAGCACCACAACAGCAACAGCAAATCAGAACAACTGATATATTCGGAAATCAACTTCCTCCTCAACAGCAACAGCAAGCCTGTTATGGAAATACATCATCTGTTGGTCAACATTCAAAGCCAAATACAGTACGGCTCGACACCTCAAGCTTTTCTAAAGTCAGTGTTGAAGTAGCAAAAGAACATATGGAGCTGCTTAACACTGTGGTGAGCGCATACTGTGGATTAGTGGAGGGTCAGATTGGTAATATTAATCTGACACAAGAAGACTATCAGCAGATTGATAAAGAGGAGATGGAGATGATGGACATCAAGTGGGCCTTTGCCAGTGCTGTTAGGCGAGCAAAGGATTTCATGGAAAGAACAGGCCGAACCAGCTTGGAAAGCAAGAAAGACACCAAGTATGGGTTTGATAAGCAGGCCGTCAAGTGCTTCAATTGTGGTGAACGTGGTCATTTTAAAAGGGAATGTACAAGGCCATCTCAACATGGGAACCAGAATCCCTTCAGAGGTCAAGGAAACAGGGCTAATCAGAACCAAGCGAGGAACAATGATCGCACACTGGTGCCTGTCAACAACCAGGACCATCAAATGCCAACCAGGCACTTGTGGTTCAGGTAGACGAAGGCTGTGATTGGTCAATCCAGTTGGGAAACGATGCACCAGATGGAACAGCCTGTTTTGCTGAAGTGGTTAATGATCTTAAACACGCCAGTGGTGGAGAATCTTCCACCAATGGTAGTGAATCTTCTGAAGATGAAGACTCCTCCGGTTATAGTGGAAGTTCAGATGAAGAGTCATCCGGTTCAGGGAATGATCAGGAAGATGACACATCAGCTGCGTCAGTCGATGCTAATATTGATGAGCTATTGGAGGAAGCTGCAGTAGAAATTCAAAGAAGATCTATTTTGGTGGATCAAGCTGCTTATTCTTCGTCTTCTCTCCATTCAGCCTTTATGGCTAATGTCGACAGTTCATCAAGTCAGGTATGTGTCGATGAACCCACTTCTGTTAGCTGTGATAATTGTGATAGATTGCATGCTAGATGTGCTGATTTGGAAGCAAACTTGTCTGAGTTGCAAGGCAAACACGATGCTTTACAAGCTAGTTTGTTTGAATTGCAAGACAAACATGTTTTAGTGAATGATAAGTGGTGTGAATTGCAAAGCAAGCATGAGGCTTTGCAAGAGAAATATGATGTGACATTTATTCACAATCAGAAATTGACAGTTGATCTTTCTAAGTGCACTGAAGCCAACATGTTTTATGAAAACCATGAAAAAGGATTTAAGTCAATGATTGAAACGTTAAAGAAAGATAAAACAGAGTTGACTAAAATGGTTTCTAGAAAACAAACTGACATTAATTTGTATATAACTCGTCTTGAGGTAATGCAAAAAGAAATGGCTTGTGTTAAAACAGAAAGTGAGGCGATCCGACTCAAGTTAGACAGTTATTTGAGTTCTAGCTATGTGTTGGATCACATCATTGATGTTCAGAAAGAGAAAAAGGATGTCACATGCATAGGTTATAAGAAATGTCCACCACCCGTGAGAAACAACTTTGAAGCACTGCCTGATGAGGAGTATAGAACTCATTTTGAACCCTCTGTTCCTTTGGACGTTGAGGAATTTGCTACAGGACTCGGATACAAGAAAGAAGTATCGTCAGATTCAGATGTGTCAGCAGATACCTTTGTAGCTACTGAACCAAATCAGGATCCTCCAGTTGTGATTGAGGATACTGATTCTTCTGATGATGAATCCGATGATACTGATTCAGCAAAGTCTGATGCGGTGATAAAAGATGAGGACATACCTCTTGAGAATCACATTCTGTGTGATCCTCCTGCAAAACCCGCTAAGACTATTGCAACTGAGTCCTCGTCTGAGAAAGAGTCGGAGAGTGTGGATTTGCTGTACACTCTTGTTGGTGATGATAAAATCTATTCAGACAAAGATTTTCCTATTAAAAATGTTAATCAATCTTTAATCAGTAAAGTCTTTGAAAATTCTACAAGTAAGTTTTTGGGAAAGACAGGACCACATGTTACAGTCACACAGTGTCCTCCTATCCCAAAGGCTGAAGTTAGAAAACAGTTTGGGAACAAGAAATTACCAACAGTGCCAAAACAGCAAAACCATACCAAAACAAATGGTAAGGCACCGACTCAAACTCAAAAGAAGCCGAATCAGAAGAAGAAGAAGAAGAATGTGAACTTTGTGAAGTCGAAGGGAACGGACAAAATTGAAAAGTTTGCAAATCAATCTAACTTAGATTTTGTCCAGAAAGTAACAGTAATGAAAAGGAATGAACCGAATAGTTCAAAACCTAGTACCTCGAGATCACAAAGTTCATCATCGGGAAGACGATCACATGATACTTCGGGGTTTGTTGAACGAAGATCATGTTTTGAATGTGGTACAATCGGGCATATTATTCGAAACTGCCCGTATCTTCATAAGTTGAAAGCAAAGGTTGATGATCCCCGTGGCCCAACTGACCGCAAGCAATCTGTTTCTGTAAAGCAAAATCCTCGACTCATAAGAGAAAGGGAAAAGAAACAGAAACGCCAACAGGTCAAGAAAATTGAAAAGGCGATTAAAAGTGATGTGGTTCAAAAACAATCTGTTCCAGTTAAACCAGAAAGTTCAAAAACTTCAAACAATCACGAAGTTAAATTTTCAAACAATCAAACTGGTAAAACTCAACAGACCTGGAAACCAAAATCTGTTATTGAATTAGGGGGACCATCACAATTTCCAAATCATCAAAAAGTGGAAGTTATTGTTGTTGATAAAAATGGAAGACCCAAGACCACAATGGCTTGGGTCCCCATCTCCAACTAATCGATTGAGTTTATGTGCAGGGTGTTCCAGGAGGAACTATCAGTAGTCATTGGATTGTTGATAGTGGGGCATCCAGGCACATGACAGGCGACATGAAGCTTCTCTACGACGTCAAATCTATTAGAGGAGGTTATGTTGCTTTTGCTGGAGATAAGGGCGGATATATTACTGGTGAAGGAATGATTTCCAACGGGGTTGTTAGCTTTGACAAGATCAACTTTGTGCAACAACTTGATCACAATCTTCTTAGTGTTTCTCAAATTTGTGACAAGCAGTTCTCAGTACACTTTGATGCTAATGGATGTTATGTGCTGAAACAAGGCTTCAAAATTCCAAAAGAATGGATTCTCTTGTCGGCTCCAAGGATAAATGATCTGTATGTCCTAGATATGAGCCAAGCTATCACAACGTCTGCACAAGCAACTTGTTTGGTTTCCAAAGCCACAGAAAAAGACACAATCTCTTGGCACAGACGAATGGGTCACATTCACTTACGCAAAATGAATCATTTGGTATCAAATGAATTGGTGAATGGTGTTCCTCTTAAAAACTTCCATCTTCAAGACGTCTGTGTTTCGTGCCAGAAAGGAAAACAAACGAAGAAGCGACATCCTACAAAGAAAGTCAACACGGTGGCTGTTCCTCTTGAACGATTGCACATGGATTTGTTCGGTCCTGTCAAGCACAAAAGCATTAGGAATGATCAATATTGCCTTGTGATAACTGATGATTATTCAAGATTTTCTTGGGTGGCGTTCATGGCACATAAGAGTGAAACCTTCGGTATTATCAAAAACTTGATCATTCAGATTGAGAATCTTTACAACTTGAAGGTTAGGCGGATACGTAGCGACAATGGTACTGAATTCAAAAATCATGCCATGGCGGAGTTTTGCACTCCAAAAGGTATTCTTCACGAATTTAGTGCAGCTTACACTCCTCAACAGAATGGCGTCGCTGAACGTAAGAACCGCACATTGATCGAGACTGCTAGGACTATGTTGGTAGAGTCGCAGCTACCCATTCCATTCTGGACTGAAGCTGTGTCCTCTGCATGCTATACGTTGAACCGAGTCCTTACAGTCAAAAGGCACAACAAGACCTGCTTTGAGCTTATTAACAAACGGAAACCAGACTTGTCCTATCTTGAACCGTTTGGAGCTCCATGCACAATAATCGATCCTAATGGAAAGTTTGGGGCAAGAGCAATTGAGGGATACTTTCTTGGGTATTCCACCCCTAACTTAAGAGTCTGGAATCTAGAGACTAAAAGGGTCGAGGAATGGTCTGAAGTCAGAGTACAAAGGCACACTTTACCAGTCAGAAATCCTGGTCAGCCTTGGATGTTTGAGTACGATGACTTTTTCAATTCGATCAATGTTGAAGCAGTTGAAGAAAATGCTGCGGCAAGGATGTTTTTCGAGAGTGACAACGCAACAGATTCACCGTTGGTTCGTCCCATTATTGTCAATCAAGAACCATCTTCGGTGAACAATAATGCTCTCGACAATGAGAATTTTCATGATGCTTCCGAATTGAACGAATCTTCAGAGGATGATGAATTTCTAGATGCAGATCAAGAAGCTCCAACAGCAGTTCATGGTATTTCAGAGGGTACACCTCCAGTGGATGTCCCTAGAACAGCTGAAGCTACTGCATCATCCTCTTCGTCAATTCCGGGCCTTGAATTGATTGTTGATCTCAATCTCAACAATCTGGGTACAAATATTCCTGTTCAAGATAATCCAGAAACAAGGATTCACAATACCCATCCTCAACAAAACATCATCGGAGATGTACAAAGTGGCGTTCAAACAAGAAACATGTTGCGAAACAACAACAATGCAGGCTTGTATGCAACTATCCGAGAATCTGGTCAACAAAATGATTGGTCTTTCGCGTGTTATGTCTCACAGGAAGAGCCAAGAACTTGGAAAGATGCTTTGAAAGATAGCTCATGGGTTGAAGCAATGCAGGAAGAACTGCAGCAATTCCAGAAGCTAGGTGTCTGGAAACTCGTAGAGAAACCTGATGGTTACAAGAAGATTGGTACCCGTTGGGTGTTTAAATGCAAAAAGGATGACCGTGGAATCATTATTCGAAACAAAGCAAGGCTAGTCGTTCAAGGTTTTCGTCAGATTGAAGGGATCGACTACAACGAAGTGTATGCACCTGTTGCACGTCTAGAAGCAATTCGGATTTTTCTGGCTTATGCCTCATTCAAAGGCTTCAAGGTATACCAGATGGACGTGAAAAGTGCATTCTTACATGGTGTGGTAGAAGAAGAGGTGTACGTCGAACAGTCTCCAGGTTTTGAAGATCCTATTCATCCCGATCGGGTTTGGTTGCTCAACAAAGCTCTCTATGGTCTTCATCAAGCACCACGAACTTGGTATGCAACCTTATCTAATTATCTGCTGGAGAATGGATTTCGCAGAGGTCTTATCGATTGTACTCTTTTCATCAAAGAACAAGATGGAGATCTTCTACTGGTACAGGTATACGTTGATGATATTATTTTTGGTTCTACTAATGATGTTTTGTGTAGGAATTTCGAGCGCATTATGCAGGATAAGTTCGAGATGAGTGCTATGGGGGAAATGACTTTCTTTTTGGGCCTACAAGTACAACAAACTGAGTCTGGGATATTCATCCATCAGACCAAATATGTTGGTGACATCTTGAGCCGGTTCCAGATGTCTGATGCAACGCCCATCTGTACCCCATTGCCGCAAAATCACGGAATTTCTCCAGACTTGAAGGGTGAAGCTACTAGCCCCTCATACTACCGCGCAATGATCGGATCTCTTATGTACCTCACAGCATCAAGACCAGATATAATGTACCCAACGTGCCTGCTTGCCAGATATCAAGTCAACCCGAAGACCTCACATCTTGCAGCTGTAAAAAGGATTTTTCGTTATTTGAAGGGTTACCCTGACACCGGTCTATGGTACCCTAGGGATAATAACTTTGACTTGATCGCATTCAGTGATTCTGATTTTGGCGGATGCAAAATCGACGGCAAATCCACAACGGCTGGATGTCAGTTTTTGGGAAATCGCCTAGTCACATGGCAATGCAAGAAGCAGACGTGTGTAGCTACATCAACATGCGAAGCTGAATACATTGCTGCCTCAAGTTGTTGCTCCCAAGTACTATGGATCCAACAACAAATGCGTGATTACGGTTTTGAATTCCTAACCACTCCTATTTACGTTGATAATTCTGCCGCCTTACAGATCACTAAAAATCCGGTGCATCATTCAAAGACTAAGCACATCGACATTAAGTATCACTTCATACGTGATTGCTTTGAGAAAAGGCTAATCGATGTTGCTTACGTCCACACCGATGACCAACGTGCCGACCTTTTTACCAAAGCTTTTGACAAATCAAGATTTGACTACTTATTACTGGTAAACGGCGTTAAGGTCAAGCAAGAGTAAAACCAACATCGGAAAATCATTTTTGTAAATACCTTTGTGTTTTAAATTTATCTTAGTTTGTTGATTTTAGGGGGAGTAAATCCAAAATTTTAAAATCCAAAAACATCGAAAAATTTCAAAAACACAAAAACAATTGAAAAACAAAAATGAGTTTCCTGGCGAGCAAAAGAGAAAATGATAGTACATCGGTGGTCTGTCTAAACCTCTTTAAACCTAAACTGAAAAGCGATAAGCAGCTCTATATAAGATGTATCGGTAGGCTCACAATCATTTTAAAGTGTGCAGGGTGATATAAACTTAAATCGACTGAAGACCAGGTGGGAACCACTCATTGGCATATGGTCTTAGTACCGAAATTTCGTTTGAGAGATTGCCGAGGTTCTGAGATATTCGGTCTTTATGCTGCTTATCATCTGGGTATCATGGTTGTATCTTTTACCGAAATATAACGGGGACGCAAGTCTAGATCTTCCATGATACTATACATACGTGTACATACTGCATACGACCTCAATAAGTGATCAACAATCACATGTCCAAACAAAATAAGTGATAAATTATCACAAATTTCTTTCCGGGTGTCAAGTTCGTCTCTCTGCTGTACGAAAGTACTGACCTGTTCACGGACTTGCTCCTGTGCCCTCATGCATCGAAAATCAAGTTCCTCATCAATAAGTGATTATATCACATAGGGCTTGTTTTCAATCAAAATAAGTGAGAATCTCACATCATATACGGTCAAACAGATGATAATCGGTATACTCACCGGTAAGATGAACCCTCGTGCATACCTTGATACGGGAATGTGTCGTGATGTGGATGAACACCGGTTGGTAAGTATAAATCATACCTTAACGTATCCCCTCGCCATGATTACATCTGATAAGTTGAGCTTATGTGGACAACAATACCGATAATTGTTATAGGATGCTTATCTTAATGTTAACTAATTGAACAAAGAGAGTGTTTTGACATGACCGTAAACTGATATGATTCTCTTACCCTCGAAACTCGCAAAAAGAATGTCTGTAAATATTTATTTAATGCTTTCAGTTTCTGCATCCTTGTACATATTTACTTACTGCTTTCAGTCTTTACATTTGAAATATTCAAAAATACCAAAAAGATTTTAGGAGTGTTTTAATATAAACTTTAAAAAAGCCAAAAAGATTTTGTTTCTATTTTATTTTCGATCGTACGATGTTGGAGCTCGAGTCTTCGTTACCTGAAACCTGAACGAAAACCGAAAATGACTAAATCTTCATAAACGGTCGAAATTTGCAAGTGTTGAAAGTTAAAAACTAAAATTGACAAATTTATTAAACTTTCAAACTGTCGGACGGTGTTTGTTTAAACAATGGTCACACGTGTGTCGTTTGTTTATGTTTACTATATTCCAAGCGGTTGTTCTCATTACGCGTTTAGATTTCTTGCATGTGCAGATTCTAAAGGCTAGGAGAACATGGTCGATGACAAGCTTCGGAATGAAGACACGACGTGAAGGCACTCAAATGATGAAGATGATCGAGTTGCCGCTGACCATCATCAATACCACAAGGATCTCACTTCATAAAGATAAAGACTTTCATGAGCATAACTCAAGGGGGAGCTTATGTTAAGGGGGAGTTTGTCAACACACTTCCTTCATGAAACGGGGAGTTTGTTGGTACACTTTCTGCTTTCAAGACGTGAAGACTTCGAAGATCCTCCGACATTGTAGACTTGAAAAGAAGTCAAAGACTTGAAGACACGAAGGACCTACAAGATTGAAGATCGAGATCGAGACAAAGCTACAGCGACAAAGCTACAGCCAAGGGGGAGTTTGTTGGTGCATTTGTGTCTGTACTTTGTCTGTATTTCGTCTGATTCAAAACGATGTCTTTGTTAGTCTTGTAAGTTTGACCAAGTCAACCATCCTCCTGGTTTGACTTGGGCAAACAGTCAACATTATGTTTGTAATGTGTTGGGTCGAAGGATGGTCATCGAAGGATCACTTATATCCTTCGATGATGATGATAAGCTCGAAAGATGGTCCTTCGATGGATGGACCACGAAAGATCACATCTTTCGTGGTACATGTGGATCCTTCGAGATGTTTCTGGTCGACAGATGATCGTTCGATCAGTCTGCCTGATCCTTCGACCAGACCTGCTGTATTGGGTATAAATACCCGTGTGTTGTGTTCAAGAGGATAGACAAGAGGAAAGACAGAAAAGAGAGACACCCAGACAGATAAGGAACACACACACTTAGAGAGAGTTTACAGGACTGTTTTGTAAACATTGAGCTGTAACCGGACCTTTCATACGTTTAATACAAGTGGTGTTAATCGTTGAGTCTTGTGTGTTGATTATTTGCGTGTCCTATCTCGGTTTGCTATCTCGGTTGGATTCCGCACAACCGGGTTGGTTTGTACACAAGGATTAGGCGACTAGATCCTCCCCTAGCCGGACCTACAACTCCTTTTGTATTGTTCGGTTATCTTGTAATCAGGCCGATTTGTAATGTTTTACTACCTATTATTACAAGGAAGTTGTTTGTTAATCTCTAATCTCTCCCGTCTTGAACATAATCACTCACTAATCACGGGTCATGGTCTAAAATCTTGAACCTACAATTGATATCAGAGCCATGGTGCCCGATTTAGTGAATCTAACAGTTTGCTAAGTCACATGTGCTCTAGATCTGTGATTTTTGGGAATTTTTTTTTGTTCGAGATGTAAAAGTGGGTAACATGAAGAAAAACCCAGATCTGGACGGGTCTAGGGTGAATCAGACCATACAAGAGGGTTAAAATTTATGTTTCACACAAAGAAAATCAATTCTTCATCTTTCTTTATCATGTTTGAGGCGTGTTTCGTCAGATCTGCAGACTTGTTCTCCGCTGTGTTCTTGAGGAGTGTGGCGGCTGCTTGAAGAGAAACTAGGGCTTCCCAAAAGTGAACCACGAAGAATCCCTGATGAAGACTCTCTTGACGAAGAACCTTGGGAGTGCCGAAGACTTAGTGCCTTCACGAAGATTGATTCTTTGTGCCGAAGACCTTGTGCTGCCGAAGAGTCCTTCAGTGAAGACTCTCCACGAAGAATCAAGAGTCTTCGTTGGAGTCCCTATCCACGAACAATCTGAGTGTTCGTCTAGATGATGCCTAACGAAGAATCTTCATTGTTCGTCCATGATCTCTCACGAAGACTCCTTTTGGACGAACTCCCTATGTACGAAGACTCCATGTGAGTCACGAACACTATATATGACGAAGACTGAAGGCTCTCTCAACGAAGAATAAATGGTTCGTCCAGGTCAATACATCAACGAAGACAACACCTCACGAAGACTGAAGGTTCGTCAATGTGGCTATGATTGTTCGTGGGCAGGGGCAGAGAATGAATGTAAGTGGCTGTACCAGAAAGGATGAACGGAGTTAATTCCAGCGACAACAAAGCGGTTTTCCGGCAGTCTTTGAGAAAAGAGAAGGAGAGACTTGGAAGATGGTTGGCGGATGTACTATAGTGTCTGCCGGTTGAAGATGTTTTCCGGTGAAATTAGAGGATTTAGAAGAAGATGACAGCTGCTGCTTGTTGTTTATCGAAGAAGAAGAAGAAGAAGAGGTCAGACAAGGTTGCTGGGTTTGTTGATGTCCAGTGGCGGCTGGATAATTGTTATGTCGGCTGAGGTTGAGGAGGATGTTTGATGATGGCTTGTTGCTGGGTATCGAAGAGAAAGAGGAGAGAGATCAGATGATGTAGCGGCTGATAAACAAGTTTAGGATTGTTGACTTCTGGAGTATAATGGGCCGATGACATCACATTATAAATTGAATTGAATTTTAGTTTGCAACTTGGGCCAGCTTCAACTTATTCATTTTACATTGGACCTCATTGGACTTCATGATTTATTGGACTACATTTGGGCCTACTTGTTTTCACATAATGGTGGGTAACAATTGTTATGGCCATAATTTATTTACTAGGCCATGCAGAGCATTTTGTTACCAAAAGAATTTTAAATGATCTGCAAAGTGGGGGTCAGGTGTTCACAAAATTTATCTGAATCAAGCTTAAATTTTTAATGTCAATTTCGGTCGGGTTCGGGAATGCACGAAATGATGAGGATGATGAAAACATGATTTTTCTTTTAAACGTGGGTAGTCACGGTTACCGGTGCAAATGTCAAAATTGGTGACGTGACTATTATGGGCCAAAAACGGTAAATTTTTCTTCCGCACGTGAAACTTTGTTTTGTTATCGGTGGTGGTACATGCTCGAAATAATTTTATTTATTGTCATATTCTCGCATTTGGTAACGATTGGAGGAACCTAGAGAGCCAAGACCGGTCCTAACGTGTTCACAAAGTCGAAGAGTTATGCCTATGATGGAAGCTTTCGGATTAGGTCTTAGCAGAACTTTGGGGGGATACAAGTCGGATCCTACGGGGCTAGGGGACTTTCATTATCAGCTAGAATATGCAAAGAAGAAAGTTTCTTTCGTGATTTTTAGAAAACCGAGAACGTTTGAAAGATTCTGCTCAGTGGAGAGAATATGTTCAGTGTAGTTGACGACAGTTCCACTCAGTGGAGGGAATATGTCAAGGTTTGGACATTTTACCAAAGAAATGGGGGGATAAAAATTTTCATATGTTTTGGAATTTCTTCGGTAAATTTCTAAACGCAATCACGGGTGGTGGAGTTTGTGTTTTTCTGGTGATACCAAAGGTTCTGCGTGGAATGTTTTGCACAGACACATATTTGAGGATATTAATAATTCTCCAGCAAGTGTGAAGGGTTTTGCACAGAAACATACAGGTATCTAAAGTCTACAGTAGTTTCAAAGCACTGTTCACTGAAGACCTGGGGAATCTTTATGAGATTTTACAGGGATCTGGGTGTAATTCAATTCTTTGAGTTCGTAAACGATGTACTTGGTCAAGCTGACATCCTGAGTACTGATGCTGAAGATCCGTAGTGCATTACGTGGTCAACTTCATAAAGGCGAGACAATGAGATCTGGATGTAGTTCAACTAAGCATGCTGGCTGAGCTTGCAAGTGATATACTCGTTCTAGCTGACTTCCTGAGTGTTGATGCTGAGGATCAAAGTGCATTACTTGATCGATTCCACAAAGATGGTTTACTGAAGACAGTTCACCGAAAAACTCTACCAATGTAGTATGCTTGAATGAAATGGAGTTCTTATGACACGATCAAGACTTGATGTAGTTTTTAAAGAATGGAACCCTTATCAAATGTCGGTTGGAGTATTGGAACATCAGTGGAAGATCGGTCAATTTAGCCTTGCGAGGAAATTGCACAACACCTAACCGGATACGCGTACTTTGAGGGGGAAATAGTATACGAAAAGCTTCAAGGGTTTGGTATGAAGATTCAAATGAAGATACTACTTACCTGGATCATCGGTCAAGGGAGAATTTGTTAACACAGAGAAGATAACATCAACAAATACTTGACTAAAGATCGATTGCAGTTACATTTTCAACATTTGACAGCAACGGACAAGGGGGAATTTGTTGGTGCAGTTTTTGTGTCCAATGCTGTTCGAATAGATTAGAATTTTTTTATGTTGATTATGTAATAGTTAGTGAAACAGTCAAACGAACGTGTATTGACCCGCTCGTTTGAAGTGGTCAAACGAGTGGGTTATGTGTTTAACCGTGTGTGTTTGCAATACAAGGGTTGTGGCTATAAATACCACCACTTGTTCATTTGCAAAGAAAGAGAGAGAGCTCTGAGAAAGAGAGAGTTCTCAGAGAGTTTCAGATAAGGTTTTAGTGTTAGGGGGAAAGATCACCACTTGGTCTCTCCTCGTATGTATACTCCTTTGGTATTGTTAGGTTATCTTGTAATTGGGCCGATTTGTAACGTTTTATTACCGATTAATACAAGGAAGTTGTTTGTTAATCTCTAATCTCTCCCGTCTTGAACATAATCACTCACTAATCACGGGTCATGGTCCGAAATCTCGAACCTACACTATAGTTGAATATCCACGCAATATAAAAACATATTTTTTATACATGGGTGATACGTCGGTAAAAATTCAACAATTAACAAATATTTTTTTATTAATTTTAGGGATTAGCAAATGCTAGGTTATCTAATAATAACTAAAATTTATTTTTTCCATTTTTGGTTTAATGATAATAATTTTCCTTCTATGATACTGGTTTGGGAAGTAGTGATTGCATGATATAATGTTGTGTGATATCATATGAAATGATATAATATGATACAATACAATACGACATGACATGATATGATACATGACGATGTGATTGCATGATATAATGTTGTGTGATATCATATGAAATGATATAATATGATACAATACGACATGACATGATATGATACATAACGATCACATGTCATATATCATATCATAACATATCAATTAATATCATATGATAACCAATCATATTATATCATATCATATGGTAGCATTTATGTAGTATTGTATTGTATCGTATCATATCATATCAAATAGGTTCTATATGTTAATCACATGCCCACAAGGTTTTTATACGCGATTATTTTTTTAAATTACACTAAAAAACTATAAAACGAAGCGTTTCTTATCTCTCAAATGAGTATACTATAGCAATATTTTTTTACGGAAAAAAGTGATATAAAAAGGTTGTTTATGAAGGTGGTTTTTTATTGTATTTTTCTAAATATGTATTTATGTATTGTTAAGGTCCACACCGACTACCAACATGCCGGCTCGTTTACCAAATCTTTGATAACTTGCGTTCCGATTAATTACTTTTGGTAAGTGACATTAGGGTAAAACAAGAGTTAATCCACATTGTTGTAGGATCGTGAAATGACCTAACGAGTCGAACAGAAGAGTGCTCAGACAGAATCATAGGCGGGATTCATTGATTCTGTCTTTGTTTAGCTTGTATAACACTAGAATCACTATTAACTGTCCCTTGTATTGCTCAAAACGCGTTTACAGATTCGGAGACACCTCGACAGCACTTCAGCGTCGGAAACAAGAACTATATAACTGATTTCGCTTGTGAGATATATATAGGGGATGACATTTTGCTTGAAGGTGACAAATACCAGTTCAAGCGAAATCATTGTTGATTTCGCTTGAACTGATATTTGTTACTTTCAAGCGAAATAACACGTTTCAAGCGAAATCAGCTTAAAACAATATTCAAAACCCTAAATTTCTCATACTACAAGCCCTGATCTATCAGTTCTAATCTAAGACTCGAACGAAGATGAAGTCGACAAACAACTGCACCAACAGACTCCCCCTTGAATGTTGACGGAATCTTCAGTGAGAGTCTTCAACATAACGATTCTTCAATCTTGATCGGTCTTCTTCAGGAATTTCTCCCGGAATCATGTAACCGGATCTTTTCTCTAGCTCTGACCTCTTCAGACTCCCCCTTTCATCAAGCTGGGATTTCTAGTCTGGAATTAGTTATCGCCTTTGAAATCAAATCCTGGCTTTAACTCAGTTCAGCTTATCACCTACACAATTCTCACCAAAACATAAGTTTTTACTTAAATCAATAAGAAAAACTTACTAGTAATAGTTACATCAAGTTCAAATTAATGACCCTGATTAACTAATTTCAATTTTTTTCTTAAATCAAAAATTTTCAATTCAACACACACACTCCCAAACTAGTTCATATTGTTTAGCACTTGGAATTTCGAAAATCAGCTCATCAACATCAGTTGTGGAAAATCTTTTTGTATTTTTCAAAAGTTTATGCTAAAACACATAAAAAATCTTTTTGGATTTTTGAATGTAATGAAATGCAGTAAAAAAATATTTACACACACTATTTTTGTGAGCTTGTGAAAGAGGATCATATCAGTTTATGAGACCAATCACCAACACCGTTAAGATTTAAACATTTTAAGCTCTAAACGATTCACATTGATTGACGATATTGTTGTCCACTAAAACTCAATCTAAAAACTTTCAAAAAGCTTACCGATACGTGTATATTAATTTTGCACTAAGTTCTTATGGACCCCAAGATCTCAGCATATCCCCTCATCATGCAATACACTGACTCAAGTAATGCCTTTAAACTTTTATCAACTGTGATTTGTGCGAAAACAAAGCAGAATGTTTAAACATTAACAATCAGGTCGATACTTCTGTATACGCAGAGAAAGTCCAATGTTTAAACAAAATAAGAAAATAAAAATAAGTTGAAGTTATTTAGGCTTTAACCACCAGGTCGATACTTCCGTATACGCAGAGGTGATCCAAAGCTTAAACGAAACACCAAAGAAAATAAAGCAGAACGTTTAGGCAATAACATCCAGTTTGATACTCACGTATACGCAGAGGATGTCCAATGCTTAAACAAAATAAAGAAATAAAACAAGTTTAAGTCTTTGCAAAATGAAATGCACAATCACAGTGATTTTTCAGCAAAGTTGTGAAAGTTCACAAACTTAACCAATTTTATGTCTTTCGATAATCAGCGATTACTGAGTAGGCACACAATCAAGAAGGACAAAACTAAGTACTATGCTTTTGACCATGTTTCCCACTAGAACTAGGCTTTTTCATTTAGGTTTGTATCGTTATCGCAAATCTACTAGTCTAGCTGAGCCTATCGTCACATCATTAGTGAGACCATTTATCACATTTTGACTTTACATTTCTTTAGCATGTTGTGACAGTCCAACTGATCTACTATCATTTCCTCTTTTTACAACAAAACTCATTTTTGCATTTTTCAAATGTTTTTGAATTTTCAAATTTTTACTCCCCCTAAAATCAAAATATGTCTCAATTTTGATTTTCTGGGAAAATTTGAAAACAAACTGTACAAGAAATGTGACAACATGATGAGAATCACTTCAATTCTCCATTCACTTGGCTTAAACAATCAGAACTCCCCCTGACACCAAAACATTTTCCCATAGTGATTTCAAAACACTTAAGTTTGTTTTAATCAAAATGGTTTTTCCGAAAAATAAGTTTTGTAACTCATTTTTCAAACATGGGGATCTTTCATCACCTTGTTCTCTTTAACCACTTGTATGATTTATCATTTCCAGATTTTTCAACACTATCATTTGTAGAAAATCAAGTACACCTTAATGTCCCTGATTTACCACATGTCAGACGAAATCACTTTCATGAATTTCTCAAGAAAGATGCCGATACCTGCTCCACTCTTACCAACCTGGGAGCTCCGGCAAGTCAGGTTTTTCTATTTAAACAGATTCACCCAAGACTGACGGTCCTTGGGTGATTTTGAATTCTTGTTCAACAATGGTGGAAAATTTGCATCATCCATTGTTAGACCAGAATTCTCATTTTTTACCTCAACAGGTGGCTCTTCTGGCTTTACCACGCCAGATTCATCGCCTGTACGTGGCTCGTCTGACTTTGAAGAGTCAGATTCATCGCCAAAACGTGGCTCCTTTGTTTCTAAAGAAACAAATTCATCATCACCACCAACTTTCTCTTTCTTTACTCTCTCCTCTGTCCTCAGATTTGTATCTGATGAATTCGTTTTGCTTGATTTATCATTCTTTGGCGAGCAAGATGATTTATCAGAACTTTTATCTGTTTTACCAGTTGTATCCGAGGACAAAATCCTTACGAGATACTCTCTCGCTTTCTTCCTCTTTTTCCTCAGTCTGTCTTTTTGCCCTTGAGAAAGCTTTACTTTCTTTTCTTGAACTTTCTGTTCTTGAACTTTAGGTTCTTGAACTTTCTGTTCTTTGGGCTTACCTTTGACCTTAACTGGTTTCTTTGACACTTTCTGAGATTCAGCCCTCGATATTCCCTTTGATCTCATTGGGCAATCCCTGGCAATGTGTCCTTTGATATGGTAGTTATAGCATCTTCTCGTCTCATAACTCCAACTTTGGCAGTTAACAGCAATGTGTCCTCGAACACCACAAGTGTAACACACTCTGTTATCGTACCAATCACCACTTTCAGTCCAAACATTCAGATCATATCACTGTTTGGCTTGGTGATAATCACTTCTCCTCTTGTTTGCTGGATTTGATTTTTGAGCACTGTGGTCAAACCTGCGCCACTTATTACCAACAGTTTTTGAGTTTTGATTTTCTAATTTTTGTGATTTTTTATCACGATTGGATGATTGAACTGATGAGCTTTTATTTTCTTTTTGAACATTTTTCGGTTTTTTATCCTTTTGTTTTTGTTCCACATTCTTCTTTACAGGTTTTTGCGTTGAGCATTCACCTTTTTCAGTAGAATGTAGAACATTTTCTTTAAACATTTCATTTAATTTCAAAAATATTTTTCTTTTTTCAACTCCATCATCAGTTTTCTCATCACAATCTTCAATTTTGACTTTGTCAAAATTTGTGACATTGTCACTTATTGGAACAGAATTGATCGGTTTTGGACAAGGAATCAAAGAAGTATTCTCAAAACCTTTCAATTTCTTTTCAAGCTCTTTGATTTTATTCCGAGCATTTTCAGCTTCTTTTTCAAGTCGAATAATCGTCTGAAGATGAGAATTGATTACTTTTTGTTTTTCAATATTATTTTTGCTAAAAACAGATCTCCCATCTTCAAGAATCTTTATTTGACTTTGAAATTCTTTTTCAGTTTTTACTTTTTCATTTTCAAAATCTTTTTCCTTTTCTTTCAAAAATTTGTTTTCCAATGTCAAACTGTCCAAATCACTTAACAGTTTGACATTTTCAGATTTCAATATCTCAAAATGTTTCTGCAGTTCAAGAATCTGTTTATCATCATATTTCTTTTCATCCTTCAAATTTTTGATCTCCAATGTCAAACTCTCCAAATCCTTCAAGAGTTTGTCATTGTCAGCTTCAAATTGAACACATTTTGAGCACACAGATTCAGAATTTGAAGATCCAAGCTTTTATGATTCTTCAGTTTTTGAAATTTCCTTTTTCTCTATCTTGTATGTTCCTGCACAAAAAATTTTAACGAAATCAAGAGGATTCTCATTCTCATCAATATAACAACCCCTCTTGTTATCATATGTTAAAACATTTTTTGCACTAAGACATACATCAACTCTTTTGTTCATTTCGTCAATCACTTCCAAACTCACTTTATCAAATTTTCCTCTTATTTTATTCATCAATTCTCTCTTTTTCTCATAAATTTCATTCTCATGAGTTTTAAGTTTGCTGATTAAACCTTTTAGATGTAATTTTGAAAAACTTGAATCCTTTTTAAAATTTTTCAAAAATTCAATCCATTCAACAGGTAATGCATCTGCAAACTTGTCTATTTTTTCAGCATCTGTCAAAAATATATCATGATCTTTTAAACGATCAAGTAAGACTTCATATCGGTTTATCAGATCATCCAATATTTCATTTTTCAAGCACACAAAGTATTTATATATTTTCACCCAACCATCCTTTCTCACATTTCTATAACTATCGTCCAAATACCCTCGATACCAATCATTCAACCTATCAAGATCATGATTTTCCATCTCTTCAAACTCTTTTGTCATATTTCAAAACAATCTACAATCAGTCACCTTCAAGCGAAATCAATAACTAGACAACTTCAAACGAAATCCCAATTCAAGCGGGATAACAATCTGAAGCGGAATCAACACCTTGAAGTGAAATACCCTGATTTCGCTTGAACGGTTTCAAGCGGAATAACTACCTGAAGCGGAATAAGGAGCTTTCAAGCGGAATAAGGACAATTTTTCAAGCTGAAACACAATTTCAAGCGAAATACCTTATTGTGGGGTGCATGTGAGTCCCAGTGAGGCTTAACAAGTGAAGAAGGGGTTCTGTTCTGTTATTTAATCAGTGAGAAACGTAACAAATCTAAAGGAGTCCTAGCAGTGACTGCTTCCTACACGGATGTGATCTTTTCTTTTCCCTCTGAAACCTTTCGAATCTCGATGCTATCGAGTATTATCTGAACACCCATCTGAACGCCTAGCAAACTGTCTAGAATGTTGGTGCTTGTATGAACATCCCTGAGTTGGATGTTGCAACGACAATGATTGATCTATATCCTTCTCACCTTTCTTCGTTTGCGGGAACTTAACGTATTGACGTCTTAAATCCTGAAGTGCGAACACTTTTGCAACACTGTTGGATAAGAGGGTAAACGTAGTACTTTACTGACTTCAGCATTTGAACGACCCTAGTTACCGGCAACGAACATCAGCGATATGACTCCAATCGAATCCTTAACCCTAGTTAGCGACTCATGGGAGACAACTCTTACGAATCAATCGGGACATAATCGATGACGATAGACTGTAGAGCGGAATGTGTAATCGCCCGCACCACGAGTAGTGCCTCAGGACGTGACACGGAATGTGAAAAGATGGACCCTGTTGGTGAAAGGATGCAGGACACCGTTACAGGCAACAACATTAGAGGCAACAGTTACGGCAACATCAAGGTACTCGTAATCATAGCCTACAGCATGGAAGATGGAGGTACCTACGACATGGACTGGCCGTTGTTAAATCAAAGACGACACACAACCAAGGGAACGACGACAGTACTGGAAAATTCTCGTGACAAAAACAACAAACACTGGGAATGATGCTCATGGAAGGGCATTTAGGATTGGCGTGCCGACACCAGGATATTAACAACGTGGTAGCTTGTATGGGTAGTAAATCGCTTCATCTCGGTTCTGTTTAACTCTGATGCTTCTCAAAACCGAACCTGTTGTGGAACTGGCTGATGGCAAGTCAATTGGTGTTTCGTGCGTTCATTAGGATGCAAACTCGACCTTGTGGGACAAGTGTTCGACATCGACCTTCCTTCTACTACCCTTGATGGTTACAATGCAGTAGTTAGTGTGGATGGGTTATCCAGAAATCGCGCGTATATACCCAGTGAGGAGAAAATTATGTGTGGAGAATCGTTATTTGTTCTAAAGCATCAGAGTGGTTCAAAGGTTAGCACCATTTCAGCTATGAAGGCGAGAAGCGCCTACGGAGGCATTACTTCGTTACGTTAGCAACCGCTATTGATGTTAGGGCTAAGGAAAAGAGGATCGAGGATCCACCAATTGTTCGTGATTTTTCTCGGTGTGCTACTCGAGGAACTTTCAGGTTTACTTCCACAACTGTTAGGTGAAATCTCAGTCTGATCTCATGCCAAAGGTAGCGCCGACTACACGTACTCTTACCGACTTGCACCAGGAGGGTTGCAAGAGCTGTCTAATCAACTGCAGGAATTGTTGAGCAGGAGTTTTGTCGGACCTAGTTTTCTCTCGCTTTGGGAGCCCAGTTATATCCGTGAAGATAAGCCTTATCGTTGGACATGTGTACTGATTATCGAGAACTCAACAAAGTAGCAGTCAGGAACTGTTTGCCTCGACCATGTACTGCTAGCCTGTCGACCAGTAGAAAAAAATCAAGCTTCCATTCGAGGATTGACTAACGAACGAACTATTGTCAGATGTAAGTCTAAGGGGAGAATGTTCCTACAACGGCACATCAAGCGCGGTGTGGCCATTATGACGTTGTATTCCATGACCTTTGGGTTAATCCTCACACCAGCAGCTTTATGGATCACATGAATCGACAATGCTTATTGACGACGTGTTGAATTATTTCCAGAAGAAAGGAACATCATGGACGGCATCTGTATCTTATTTTAGCGCTCCTGAGGGAGGAGCCATTACGTGCGAAGTCTTGTTAAATGTAACATCTGGATTCGAGAGATACGTTTTGAGTATGTAAGCAACGAAGTGGGAACACACGTGGAACTTGCTAAGATCCATTTCGTTAGAAACTGATCGACACCAAAGATCCCTTCGAGGATACAACAATCCCTTGGTTTCGCTAGATACTATCGCAGATTCATCACAGGGTTTTCGAAGATCACGTAGCCTAAACCTCTTTAGCACAGTAGGGTGCTGTGTTCGTGGAAGACAAATCAGGAGGACGTCTTATCAGCCTTTGAATCCCAACCCTGCAATACACTGAGCATCGTATCCACCCTAAGGTTCGGGTGATCTAGTGGTATACTTTAATGGTTCGAATCAAAGTCCCAGTTACACATCGATGCAACATGAGAAAGCGATGGCTTACGTATAGACTTACGAGAAGAACTGCACGATACACAACCTGTGATGGAAATCCTGATCCTCGGATTTAAGTTGGAGGCATTACTTGGACGGTACCAAATGTGATATCTAGACCGATCACAAGGGCCTCCCGTGTACCTTTATTTCAGAAGAGCTAAACATGTAGTAGCATCGTTGGATGGAACTTTTGATTACCATTGTGAAACCTGAACGTGCACGACCTTTGCAGCTCACCATCGACTCTAACCTACCAGATCAGATTCGCTCAGTTCAAACTGGAGAACGGAAGAAAGAGAAGTTTCAAGTTGAAGCCATGCGGGGTATGGGGAAGCAACCTTTGGTAGGTCGGACGATATGCGCTACCTCATGGAACGAATGTGGATCTTGTTATATGGCAACCGTAGGTAACTTGAGTCAAGCAAAGCACACCTGCCTTGATATTCTAGTCGTCTTTGTTTTGGTGGGAGATAATAGGATCTATAAATCCTACATTAGTGATCAGGCATGAAGGCTCACCTGGCTATGTATATGAATAGTGCTTGACTTGTGGGAATGTCAAGGAGAAGAATCAGCAACTAGAAACACACATATGGAAATGAGAATAGACTACCATGGATTTTGTTGCTAGTCTGCTTACAACTCGAAAGGGAAATAATATCACCTGGGTGATCGTTGATTGTCTCACATTACCAGCACCTTTTCTTACAATCAAGGAAGCTGACGACTCATCACAACTGTGAATGTTCCTCTGAGAGAGGCGGCTTTTAGGCATGAGGTGCCAACTCCCGTTACCCCTGGTTTTGATCAGGCACCACACAACACTCTCGACTCACGTCTAGACATGAGCATTGCTTATCACTGCAGGATAAGCGGTCTGAGTAAGCGAGCCATCCTGACACTCGAAGACATGCTGTGAGCATATGGGTGATTGACTTTAGTAAGAGTTAGAATGACATTTACCTTTAGTTGGGTTCTACTACCGCAGTCACCGTATTAGTAATTAGACAGCTCTGTATGAGGCATTGCATGGACAATAATGCCATTAGTGTTGGGTTAACGTGGGTGACAACCTAACCACAGATCCAGAATTAGACTCGAACCAATTGGAAAGATTGTTGGGAAACTGATAAGCTTAGGAAACACTGGGATTTAGTGGTAGGCGATTGTATCTTGTCAAAAATCTCACCCTGAGAGGGTGCGGTACACTATGGAAAACGTGGCAACCTTAGTTTACGATGAGTTTGGACATCTAGATTTCTGGAACGGATCGGCAACATACTCACAAACTCAAGTTACCTGATGTATAGGGTAATGTTTACGATGTCATTATGTATCGAATCTAAGGCAGTGTTTGACCGACGAAACGCTTGTGATACCCTTACTAGAGTCTGAGGATAATGACAAGTTGTAGTTGTTGAGGAGTCTACTGGAATCATGGACTGGGACGTTAAGGTTCGTTAACATAGTCAAATTCCAATTGTGAGTGCTCGTTGGAACTCAACACGTGGACCGGAGTCCACATGAGAATGCAAGGATCAGATGAAGCTTTATTATCCTCGGTTATTCAAAGTTGATCTAACTTCAGATGACATTGTCGAATTTCGGGACCAAATTTCTTTCAAGTTGGGGATGATGTGGCACCTGGGGAAAATCCACAGTCACCTTGATCTAACACCGTACTGTTTTGGATTGCTTATCAAATTTCGGGACGAAATTTCTTTCAAGTTGGGGATAATGTGACAACCCGAGATTCCAAGACCTTCCCTTTGCGCGTCATCTGTTTTACAATCCTGTTTTACATTTTGTTGTGCGATGTACCGCGTATTCTATTTTAAAATGATTTCAATATAAGGATTGGGCATTCATTAATTCCTATTAAAAGTAATACGGATCATGTGAACATTCATTTGTGCTCTCGGCCCAATATTATCAAGGATTGCATCGGTCCAAGGTTTGCATGTGTTATTGTTTCAAGAATTGTCAGTGTGTTTGTCGGCCAATCTTGCTAAGTCATTTGAGCCGAGTGGATTCAAGGGTCCAATCAGATCACTTTTCCTGCTCAAGTAAGCTTCTAGGTCCAATAGAGATTTGGTGGCCCATGTGCTAGTTTAATTAGAAACTTCTTATAATAAAATTTGGTGTCCGACGAAATGCGGTACACGTGGACTCTACGAAAGTCCAGACTTCCATCCTCACCGGCCAACCGACGAAAGATGGGGTTTCGTCGGGGTGGTTATTCGCTGAGATGGGCTTCGGCCCAAACGGAACCAAGATACGTTACATTCATTATTTAAACCCAAACCTGCACAACCCTAGATCCCTTTAACTCAGCGACGGCAACGCTACCCCTCTCAAAGCACTATCTGATTCGATTGAGTTTATTGGGTTAGTAAGTCCTTATGTATGTAATTCTTATTGTTGATTCTATTTTTGTGTGATATTGGTCAATAAAATCTATATATATATATATATATATATGTGTGTGTGTGTGTGTGTGCATGTTCTATGAAATCATGATGTGAAATTATGGGTAAATTATGTGATGGATGGATATGAGTTGAGAATCAATTTGGATAATGATCACCTTATGTTGTCGGCCATGTTGTTATGTTTGCATGAAGAATCGTTAGAGGTCATGTGATTGTTTAGCCATTGTGTGTGCAACTTGTTAATGCCTTGTAGGTGTAATCATAGATTTGTATGATCTATTGCTAGAAACAATAAAGACAATGAGGATGTCTAGATTCGTTTTAGATAAACATGATGATTTGGTAAGTTTTAATGATAAGTGGTATTGCAATCTGAATGCTTGCTGAATGTGAATGAGGGGCGACGAAACATAAGGAGTTTCGCCACCAGTTTAGACCCGACGAAAGTTGGTGTTAACAGAATTTGAATTGTGAAGTTTAATATTAAAAATGGGTGATGTCGGTCTACATCAGATTACGTAACTATAATTGTCAGCCCACTAAACCGATGCATTATGATAGTATTTTGACAGCCCACGTGAGTGTATTTTGACAGGCCCAATAAACTTGTCAGTCCATTAATCAATATAATCGGTCCAATAGAAACTTGTATGCTTTAACAGTGTCGGCCATTATTGTTGTTTAGATAATTACATGAAGATAAGCGGTTCAATTACGATGCATGTTTATTTGTCACGATTAGCGTGTGTACTAGAATGTAAAACAAACCACTTGTGATGTAGTGTGATATGAACTTGTGTTGTTTTTAGACCCAACAGCTCGCTATGATTTACGTAATAATATACGTGTTGCTTATTTGTAAACTGTGTAATAAATGCAAAGGACACCTATTTTATGTTTACATGAAACTGACTGATATTGGTAACCATTATAGAGAACATGAACATGTATTATAACGTGCATGAGATTTAACTGCTTGTTATATGTTATTGTGAACGTGTAATGTGAAAATACCGTTATAACTTGTGTGATAATGTATGCAAAGAATATGTGATACTGTGAAAACAAAACTGACTGTCATTGGAACCATACTAGGGTTTGGGGTATGTAACGATAGACGAGAAACTAATCTAACCGAACAAACCAAAGGTGAGTTCACTTCTCTTTTCCAAGCATGCATCCTGGGAAGGGATATTGGGTAACGTTCCAGGGAGGAATACAGGTTAATGGGATGTTGGTTATTACTCAGTTTCTATCATATAAGACCCCTTACATCTACCGATAGTTGCCGGTAAGGCAACGAGGTATTTAGTTGATAGCGCTATTAGGATTGGCACCCTCACACCGTACCGAGGAGGACGGGCGTGAACTATTTACCTTGACCACTTGACCAGTGCTTTGATAGAGGCATTGGGGTTTGGGCAAACACATCTAGTAGCCACATACGGTAATCGAGTAAATAACAACATCAAAACAAAACATTGAATTGTCTTAAACACACATCTGGTAACTACACGCGTTAACAAAACTTTGAACTCACCAGCGTCGTCTGACACACTTGTCTGCATGCTTGCAGGTCGTTAGATTTCTTGACATGGACTTGCTATCTGGGAGTGCTGGAGTGGTCATGGATCGAGGCTCTTGGATACATTTGATACATTAGTTTTGAACACTTATCATGAAACAGTTGTTTAACAATTTACTATATGCTTCCGCTGAAATCTCTTTTGGTTTAAACTTATGAATTGGATTTGTATTCGACAACTAATGAAATCGCTTAAGATATGTGAAATTCAGATCATTTGGACCGTTAAAACTTGTTCAATTTATAAAAGAAGGTGTAGAAACCAGAAAACAAGATGAAATCAAGCTGAAACCTGCCGAACTCCTCCTCCTGTGCTATGATACCACATGTAGGATCGTGTATGGACCCGAAACGAGTCGATCAAAGGCGTTCTACTCAATATGAAAGGCGGAAATAGACATATTGAGTGATTCAGCAATATATTCACATATAACTGTCTTGTTTATTGATCAGATAACAATTTACACCACGGAGACACTTCGACAGAGCTTCGCCATCGGAAACACCATGTTCATTCCGTTTTAAATGACACGGATCTAGCACCTATATATAGACAGGTAATTCCGCTTGAACATGACTCATGCGGAATTACTTTACAAACGAAATTACACATACAAACGAAATTACATTGTAATTCCGTGTGGAATTACTTGTTAACCTCTTCAAGCGGAATTACTAGCTTCAAACGAAATTAACTTTTTGTCATATTATCTCGATCTTCGTGCCCTGAGCAATGCAAGACTCGATACAAGACGAAGTCGACAGACGTATGCACCAACACACTATATCACCGCAAAGAGGCGTTATATAACAGGCAAACTCTTCAATAGTTGGCATGGAGTCTTGATACTTGTTTTCCTAGAACTAAAATCTTTGCATTGGTCCACTAATTCCCTGAAATACATGTAAGTTTGAAGACATAAACAAAAGTTGTGCGAGTTCATGCAGTTTAGCTGTATAAAATGTATCTATATCAAAACAGTATGTAAGATGTATTTGTCTCAATTGTAATTGTATCCAAACTAGATATAAGATGTATCTGTAAAATGTGAGATGTATTTGTATCAAATGTAGTATGAAAAGCGTCAATGAAATCGTGATCATTAATGTTTTGCAATGACATTAATATGTGTAACGAAATAGGAAGCAATCTAACCCTAGACGATTTTAATTGTATCGACACCTGTCATAGGGACACAAACGCACTCCTAGGAAAATGAATGGCCATGAGTGGGGCTCGCCAAAACCCATTAGATCTAACCCTTTGTTCCTTGGTCCAAACTAGATTAATGGTGCTTTAGTTATGGCCCTAATTTCGCACATGATCTAAGGTGTTTCATTCCTTGACTTATCTTACTAATGTACATGTATTTTCCCCGATAGTTGTAAAGCTTGAAAAACATTTAAGATGAAAAGGGGACATGAACTCACAGAATTGCATCCGTAAACTGTATGTAATTGTAACCTCACTTGCAGTTGTCTTGAATTGTATCACGAACTACAAAGGTCCTAGATTTGTTAGACACTTCGGTCTTTGTATTGGCTCATGTACAAGTCTTCTATCTTGAATATGTATTAAGACTTGTTTGTATTTGTTATTCGTTGAACTGTGTATTAGATGTATGAATTGTTAAACTGTTATATATATATATATATATATATATATATATATATATATATATATATATATATATATATATATATATATAGGGTAGGGTTCATGCGAGAACCACCCTTATTGCGAGAACCAATGTGAACATGGGGCAATTTTGTAAATACCAAACAAATTTAAAAAAACCCGCTTACCTTCTTCCATTTACTATAGGAGTTCAAACAAAAGTTAAATTACATTTAATACAATTTTTCACGTCCACTCTCCAAACTCTGATTACATCCAAGTATCTCAACATTTCTCAACCTGTATCTATCAAGAATTCGTCGATTACAATCGATTTCATAATCGTCTCGAATACATCATCACTTCACCATCACCAGTTCACCATATTGAAGCATCTGGATTGAGATTTTATCTTAGATTTGAAATTTTACCACCAGATATTTCATATTTCATTATATAGTCGAGGTTAGTTCCCAAAATTCATCCAGTGATTATAAGAATAGATGATTCAATGAGTGTGTCACTACGACGGTATCGCCGGAATCAATCGCCGTCGGAATTGCCGCCGCCAACGGAACCGTTGACGGATTTGTAATATAGATATTTTCAAATTAATCGAGACACTGTTTTCAAGTTTATACAATTCGTTTATATTGTTATATGATAGATAATTTGTCGTTTGTACTTTTATATGATAGATAATTTGTCGATTCAAAATTCGTTTTGTATTGTGTGATATATAGCTATGCACATGTGCATATTTTGACATCATAGGTTTAACAGAATTGGCTATTAAGGTAATTCTTGTGTAATATGTGATTATGCACATGTGCATAGATTGTAATAATAAGTCAATATGCACATGTGCATAGTGTGCAATAACATGTGAATGAGGTAGTTAATGTTGATGCTATGCAGATGATATTGAATAAGGTATTTAGTTGTATTTTGGTGTGATGTATAGTTATGCACATGTGTATTTAATGTTAGATTATGTTAATAATGTAGTGTTATGTGATATATAGATATGCACATGTGCATAGCTTGACCAAAATATGTTAATATGCACATGCGCATAATTTATCATAATAGGTTAGTAAGGTATTTAACGTTTATCCACATGTTCATTGTAGATCATCAATGGAAAAAAATCGAAAAAAGTAACATTTGTATTAAATTCAAGGGATGAAGGGTCATTAAGAATGTCGGACGCAATGGACGCAAAGGAAGACGAATATGTGAATGTTAAACAAAAAGGTTAGAAGCTGTTGATTATATAGTATTATTATTTTTTTAGTAATTAAATCTGAGTTTATGCACATGTGTAACATTGTATTACTTTTTTTTTGTTAATATTATAAGTTGTGTAAACACATTAAGTTTATAAATGTAGGTGTGCATTAGTATCTATGAACATTTTATAACATGTTTTATTTTCTTTGCAGATGTGCATCATTGTGTGGGAATGCAAAAATGCGGTAGGTTTGGTAAATTGTATGATTTTGTTTATTATTGTAGATCAACAATGGAAAAAACGAAAAAAGGTTCCATTTATTATAAAATAAAGGGAGTAAGGATCGAAAAGAATGTGAGATGCTACGGAGGACGAGGACGGACGTAATATTAAAACAAAAAGTTAGAATAGGTTGCTTAATATTTAATGTTTCAATTAGGTAAGGATGCACATGTACATTATTTTTTAGTTTTATGTTAAATGATGTTGTCATTCATTTAAACACATATATTATACCATATGCAGATGTAGATATAGGAAAAGACATATAAAGGAGGACAAGAAAATATGCAGATATAGATATAGGAAAATACATACATTGTTACATTAATAACGGCACTACTTATGATTTCTGTAAATGCTTAAGTTGTATATAAGTTCTAGTTTTAAAACGCTCACATGAGATTATTATTTTTCTAATTGGGTGTTAACTGATTAAATGTTGCAGGTGACACCTAACCTGTATGGAAGCCTAGTTGCAAATACTGTTGCTGGTATTGCTGGCGGTACGGGAGTCATGCCAGGAGGTACATAGTCATAAACCATATATTTAAATCCCTAAACCCTTTTTGCAACGATGATTTGTAGTAATAAAGTTTTTGCAATCATATTTACATGTAACGTTGGCATGGAGTACGCGATCTTTGAGCAAGGTGCATCAGCCGGGAATGTTGGGAAACCATCAATGGTTGAGAAAAAAAGAGCAAACCCAGTGGCTATGCTTCTTTCATCAGCCATGATGCTGAGACATCTTCAGCTTCCTGGTTATGCAGATCGTTTATAAACTGCAGTGAAACGCATTATCTACGAGGGTAAATACTGAACAAAAGATCTCGGTGGACGTAGCACAACACAATAGATTACTAGATCGTTTATAAACTGCAGTGAAACGCATTATCTACGAGGGTAAATACCGAACAAAAGATCTCGGTGGACGTAGCACAACACAATAGATTACTGATGTAGTCATATCTGCACTTACATGACTTGAATCATAATCTGATCTTGTAATTATTCTTTGTTACAACCGACAGTTTTGCCAAACATTTTAACTAGGTTTTGGTTACATACGTGGTCCAACAGAAACCCACAAATTATTGTTGAACCCGTATCTTGAATAAAGTTTACATCAATGACATGATATTTCATAGACGAAATGTGACGCCAATATTATCACACTGAAAAATAGGTGGAACAAAAAGAGTAAAAGTGTGTAATTTGAAAATGTATACATATTGGTAATATTTTTATACATTTGGTATGGTAAGGAGGTTTTTGTATGCACATGTGCATAATTTGAAATTGGTAAACACGTTAGTAATATATCCACGGATGGTAATGTAGATGGAAATGAACTGGTAATGTAGATGGAAATGAACTGGTATAGTTTATGTTAAAGTGATATGTCATATGCATACATGCATTATTTAGAATAATAATACAAGTTAGGTATCCAGGTATTAAAGTAATGTAGTTTAATAATTAGTGATAAAAAAGTATCTCATGCAATCATAAACTTCGGAAATTTATAATCATAATATCGGAATACATAGTTTAAATGATGTTTAATTGAGTAGTTAAACGTAAACGTGTAGGTCAAATCGATTGTAAACAGGTTAAATTAAATGTAAACAATAATTCAACATAATCAAATTGAACGCAGACGTTTCAAATTAAATGTAAACAAGTTCAACATAGATGAGTGTTTCAGCTTTTGATGTTTCAACTTAAATGTAAACAAGTACAAAAAAACAAACACTACGTGTTTCATGTCCTTGAGTCACCCACATATAACATCCATAACATCATATTGTCTATTGTCTGTTCCTTTTTCCAGTTGTTGAGCACACCCCAACATTCCTATTGCTTCAACGCCTCTTCGTCTAACATCTGCTTAACTCTTTCATCTTTGCTTAACTCTTTCATCTGTTAATCCATGTATTTTTTTCCATAGATGATCTACAATGAGCATGTGTATAAACATTAATTTATGATCAACATATAAGATATGCACACGTGCATCATTATATACATGTGCATAAACATTAAATACCTTAATAACCTATGTTGACAAACTATGCACATGTGCATATTAACATATTCTGTCAATCTATGCACATGTGCATAACTATATACCACACAATTATACCTTATTAACATATTCCAAGATGAAATACACATTCGCATAACTGTAACATCAAAAGCTGCATATACTCCACCGATGCCTCCATGGTTGTCGGCTTGTTCTTCCATTGCCAATCTCACACAGTGACCTCCCCTATTTTTTTGTAGTTGTCCGCCACCCAAGACCCTTTGTTTGCTGTCATTTTGTACATAATTGGATAGTTATCCAAAAGGCACTTGTTTAGAATACATACATCAACAAGTCCCTTTGTTTGCTGTCATTTTGTACATAATTGGATAGTTATCCATAAGGCACTTGTTCAGAATACATACATCAACGATATAGTCTAATTTTCAACATAACGCACATGTGCATATAATTTAATACAACATCATTTATAGTAAATATAACGATTTACAAAGTATATACCTCATTTACAGCCAACATAATACCTTTAGTCACAAATCGAATGATTTTCAACTCTTGATGTTCTGTATTTGTAGCTATCTTATGACTATCAACTGTATTATCAGCAGATGGACCAACAATGTCAGCATCAGATGTATGAAGAGGATTACCAGAGAATGTATGAAAATGTATGAGGAGGAACATCAGATGTGTGAGGATCGACACGTGATGAATCAGATGATGCCATGTAGAGGGTGTAACTGGTGGGTTGTTCGTTGTGAAGCCGCTGGAAACACCGTGCCCGGATGTCGCCGCCGTGAACTCCGGTGAGTTACGTGAACGCCATCGGCCGTCGTCGTCAATGCATACAACAATCTGATCTGATGAATGAAACCCTAATATTAAAAGCTGAAGCTGATGAATGAAACCCTAATATTAATAGCTGTAGATCGTGAACAGAGTGGTGAGAAGAGGGGCGAGTGTTTTTTAATAAATACCACATAATTACAATTTTGCCATGTGTTCACACTGGTTCTCGCGGTTCTCGCAATAAAAGGTGGTTCCTAACGGATCCTTATCCTATATATATATGTATATATATATATATATATATGTATATATATATATATGTAATCTTGTATCTTGTGAGTTGTATCATCGGATCTTGTCCTCTTGATTTTATGTCTTATATGAATAAATTGTATAATTGTATTTTTACCAATTATATGTCGTTGGGCCAAGCCTATGTTTTCATGTCATTGGGCCGAGCCCATGTCTTAATGTTATTGGGTCTAGCCCAAGAATTTATGTTATTCGGCCCAAATGTTATTGGGCCTAAATAGTATTGGGCCTAAATAGTATTTGGCCTAAATAGTAGTGGGTTTAATGTTATTGGGCCGTGGCCCATATGTTTGGTATTGGGCTTAGCCCATGAGTTTTGATATTGGGCTTAGCCCATGTATTTATGTTAAGCCCATTTAGGAAGATAAGCCCATTAGTAAGTATAAGCCTATTTGTGAAATGTAGGCCCATTTGTAATATAAGCCCATTTGTGAAATATAGGCCCATTTGTAAAATATACCCATTTGTAAATTAAGCCCATTTGTAAAATATACCCATTTATAAATTAAGCCCGTTTGTAAAATATATCCATTTGTACATATCTAGTAATTTTTATAAAAATCACTAAGTATAAGTTAACATAATAATTTTTATAAGTTCAAAACATTCGGATATTGTTGTCAGTGATTTATATGTATTCGCGTCGAAAGATCGCCTAAGCGTCGTAGTAACTCCTCAGATTGGCGATATGTTTATGGTTTCGTTCGTTGTCCGATTTGACCTAATTTGTGTCCGATCATTCGGATCGTCAGTAACTCGTTTTTAAGGCGTATTTCTATGTAGTCTTGTAAGACTTTGATTATAATGTATCTTGTGTGTATTTGTTATATTGAATTCAAGTTCCTAGTGTTGTTACATATAACTAATACACCAAGCATCACATATTACACATAAGTTGTTAAATGACCAAATATATATTTTCTCAAAAATATATATTCATCTAACTTTGCTTTTATCAAAACCATACTTTAACAATCTTTTTAATCTTGTAAAGATTTAGCCAAAAATTATCGTTTTGTTAACATATGAATTTTAAGAAAATTTGGCCATATAAACTTTGTATTAAGCACTTAGTCATGTTTAGTAAACATATCATTTTCTTTTCAAATTCACCATCAATTTACTCGTAACATCTTTAATAAAAACATATGAAATTTTATATCAAAATCTTAACAAGATGGAATCAAAATCATGTAGGGTTTTGGGTATGATCATAACATATGTTAACTAGTTCAAATCCATGCTTTACTTCTAGTTTTAACCACTTTTATGAAAATCCCATCTTGTTTCTTTGTTTTCATAATTTTGTAGAAGTATTGTTTTTGATGAAAAACACTAAATACTTTAACAATACCAAAGAATATGATCATCCATTTAACCTTTATGTTTAACAAAAACCCTTTTAACATAAACATGTATACTTGTTAGATCATGTTTTTAAACAACATCTAACAAGTTATTCTTATGATATTCATCATGACAAGATCAAATATGCAAGTAATAAGTCTCAATTCACCACATAAACAAACATATATATCATGATTATTATTTTGCTTCTTTGTATTTTCATATTATTATGTATGATTATTTAGTTATAACATGAAACTTTAACAATCATAAACATAAATAAATATGAAACTAAGAGATTTAGAAGCTCACTTCTAGCACTTGTGGCTAGGGATGATTTATAGGATGATAAAGAACAAAAGAAGATGATGAAAAAGCTTCCTTTAACTTGTAAATGCTTTAGATCATCTTATGCTCCATTAAACTCCATGTTGATCATCAAAGAGATTATAAAATGAAATGGGTTTTTAGATGGTGTTCTTGGTGAAAATATGATGATTGAGAGTATTCTTATGTGTGTGTAAAGTAAGATGAAAAGTGGTAGTAAAATGCTAGTAATCTGTGAGAATAAGTGTTATAATCATCCACCAATTTCATCCACTTGCAATAATCAAAATATCTAGATATTTTTAACACAAAATTAAGGGTGTGGGACCCCTTAAAAACGTTCATAACATGGGTATTTGTTTCAAAGTGTTAAGGGTTTTAAACTTGATAAAATGTGGTAAAAAATATTAGTATGTTTTAAACTTGATAAAATGTGGTGAAAATATTAGATGTTTTCGTTAGTCGTTATTTGAACGCTAAGCTTGTGTAAGTTGTGTGAATTGATGTGGTTATGGTTCGGATGGTATCCGAAGGTATCCTCAAATGAATTCTATGTTAAACACTACTTTTACATGTTGCAAAAATATTAAATTGTTGAATTCTGCAGAAAAGTGTCGAAATTGTCGCTTTTAGTGCTTTTCGGCAGTTTTTAGTGTTATCGCACATCGGGAAAGTATTAGACCAAACCCTTGCATTCCTAGTTAGGGTTTAATGTATATTTGATGTTGGACTTTCGTCCGAGTCCTAAATATGTCATTTAGGTGGTTTCTGCGAATCCTGTGTTTTTTGTCAGCGCACTAGTTTACTAGGTACTATTCTAGTTGTTTCGACGCATTGTTTAAATTGTTTCAAATGTAATCAACAAAAATGAATCATGTGCATCATAAATATGTATTCCATGAGTATTTTAAGTGTATCTCATGTAATCATGAAGTTCGGACATTCAATACTGATAATTGTGTAACCTGAATGATTGATTTAAATGTACGAAAATTACCAGAAAGTCGCAGTTGTCACATTTGGTATGTCGAAATCAAGTTTATTCGATCGCAGGGACTATTTGAGTCAAACTGCCAAAGTATACCGAATCGAATGGTATCGAACATTTCGAAACTTGATCATAAGTTAAATATGCCCTAAATATCCTTTACATAGCTTAGAAATAGGCTTTGAGGTGTTTGGTGCGCAAAAATAAGCTTTTTGGTCAATAGGGACTAAAAGCGTCAAAAAGTGCGTAAGTTTGCATTTTCACACATATCTCACGTTCTAAATATATCCGGACACCCAAAAATTTATGTAATCATTAAATTTTATTTTAGTGATTGGCATGATAAAATTCCATTCGTCGCGTAATTTGGATCATTTTTCGCGTCCGTTCGTGTTTCGTCGTAATTAACCGAACAATGCAACCGTACGACCAAACCAACCGACATCCGAGATATTTTTGAGCACATTTCAAGTTCCCAATACTTTAACTTCATTTTAGAGCCTTGAAATGGGGTTAACGGAGCTTAAAAGTCCCAAAAATTAAGTTTTTCTCATGCAGGGACCATTATTGTCATTCTGCCAAACTGCTGTCGCGCCACGCGACAGGTACATCTGGGCAGATTTTTTTTTTTTACATTCTGGTCGAATTTCAGGGGCTTTTATGCAACATTTTCAATACTATGGGCTGGATTTTGATGGTTTTTAACATCTCGTTGTATTCCAAAACCATTTGCCCAAGTGGAGGGCCAAGATTGAAGCTCGTTTATCGAGACACGATCCTAACGGTTCCATGATTTCTATAAATATCCACTTCCATTTCATTTCAAGCTCACACATGATCTGATTTTGTACTCTAAGTTGAAGCTTTGTGCTTCATACCTGAGTATTTAAATCAAGATCTTCCTAGCTTAGACCCTTTGTAAGTATTCTTTCGTTCTTTTATGCGTTTTTAAGAGTAAAAGTCAAACAGTGTTTGACTTTCTGCTTTGACCAGGTTATGGTCAACACGAAGTTCATTGAACTTCGCAACGTGGGCATAATCACGATGGTTATAGTCCCTAGTGACTATACCTACTGATTACCACGTTGATTAGGCGTAGTGACGAGTCATAGTTTCGGTCAAAATAAGCGTTTATGCGTGTTTTGCAACCAAACTATTTTTGGTTATCAAGACCCTTTGTCTTGATATCAAATTTGTTTTCAAACTTCGTTAAACATTTTTTAACATGTTTAACTCGTCACTTTTAGTTTAGTGCTTGTATAGAGTCGTAAGTCAAGCGGTCTAAACAACCGCTTAGACTTTCGAACTAGACCCGCTTGGTCGATCATTAGGCTCCGACCAAGCATATTATGTGACGATAGTTGCATGGGGAATAACCTTCCGTGGTTATACCTTATGGTCACTTTGTATAAGTAGTTGTATGATAGGTAGTTTATATGCCTTAGGTAAATGACCAAAATGCCCTTTTTACGCATAAATTCATTTTAAGCATATGTAACCTAAATTTTGACATCTAAACTGATTAGGCAACATTATTAGACATGTTAAGGCATATATTACTTGTCATAGGATTAGTTAGGTGGTCCGAACGCGTTTTACGTGAACGACGCGTTAAAGTAGCGTAAGCTACCTAAACGGGTCGTAATGGGTCGTAAGCACTTAGGTTAGGTTTCATTTTAGGATGTAGGCTTTGTTTAACCATATTACATGAGTTCTATACTCATTTGGTTTACCAAGCCTCATTCTATCCGATCTTCCGATTTAGGTCCGGTTTATTTACATAGTTACCTATATTAGGTGCCGTTTGATTCCGTGATCGCTCTAGCTTTGCTTGGTTGTTATTCAAGACTTCTAAGCAATCTCAAGTGAGTACATAGCCCCCCTCTGTTACTGTTTTTAAACTGTTTTAGGGTGAAACACATGTGCCTACTTGTTATTTTCACGCTTTTGTATCATATACTTGCTATGTTCATTAGTACATATATAGTACATGATTTCATTATGTTTTGCTATGTATGTTCACGTAGCATGCTAGCACATTGTTTTACATTTTGAACCGTTTATGACTGTTTGAATTATGTGTTCCGTTTGTAACCGTTTGATTTATGTGATCCATTTGTAACCGTTTGATTTATGTGAACCGTTTGTAACTGTTTAATTTATATGAACCGTGTGTAACCGCTTGATTTATGTGAACCGTGTGAAACTGTTTGAACCGTTGGGTTAGGGAAGTGATTAGGTAACGGGGCGGTTGTAATGTGTTAAAAGCATGGTGGATACGCTGCTGGTACTTTGTATATATAAGTGCTTTTAACACATTATATATCGTTGCGTTATCTAGATCAATTGGGCAAAGGCTATTAAAACGAAGTTATATTACAAGGTTTTTCTCACAATATATATACTATTCGAGTTTTATTAAAAAAAAGATTTTTGATCTGGGTCTTCATAAACAAATGTTTTGGAGTTAAGTTTCATGGCTTCGAGGTTTCATAAATTGTAACAAATTTGTTTTAACTTAGTTATTTCAATTCAAAATATAAACATTTTATAAAACTAAGTTTTCTAATAACAAATAACAAAGTTGTTTTGAGTTATGTCAAAAGTAAAACGAGTCATGAACCTGAAACTCACATAAAACCTTTGTACTCGCCGGCATTTTTATGCTGACGTATTTTCACGTATGTTTCAGGTACCATAGTTGATGATGTTTGATGATGATATTGTTGTATGCTCACATAGGAATAGATGAGGCCTTAGTGACTTAATAACAATGAAAGTCTATTTGTTCAAGTTTTTGTTTCAAATTTCAATGTAATGTAATACATTTAATTCAATAAAACGAAATTATTTAATCCATGGTTGTGAAACAATGATTCTGTTACAACACTCCCCGACGTTTCCACCACGTTTTGTTGTTTTACGTGGTCGGGGTGTGACAGTACCCTTGGCAAGATTCTGTTGTGACTTATTACAATGAAGAGATGATTATGGTGGGAAGATTTACATAGGCATCATTATGAATTACCTTATGTAACACCTGTGCCTCCACGGCCACCAAACAAATACCGAACCAATGAAATATTATATTTCATACTTGGGATTTGTAAAAATATGTGTATCATTTGCACATATCAACTCTTGTTCGATCCCAAACTCTAAACCACTTTCTGGAAGGTTATACGCGCACCGATGCGTAGATATAACCAGTTTAATGCAACAAACACTCTGGAATAGTGAAATAGGCTTAACATACCTTAAATAACCTTTACATAACTTAGAAATAAGTTTTGAAGGCTTGGGTATGGCAAAATCAAGTTAAATCGCTTACAGGGACTAAAGTTGACAAACTGCGAAAGTATGCCAATTTGAGCTGTAACAGACATTCCGGAACATGGCCATAAGTTAAACATACCATAAATATCCTTTATATATCTTAGAAATAGGCTTTGAGGTGTTCGGTGTGCTAAAATAAACTTTTGGGTCATTCAGGGACTAAAAGTGTCAAAACGTGCACAAGTTTGCATTTTCGCGCATAACTCACATTCTGAATACATCCGGACATCCAAAAATTTATGTAAGCACTATAATATTTTATTTTAGTGTTTGGCATAAGAAAAATCCATTCGTCGCGTCATTTGGATCGTTTTTCGCGCTTATGCGCATTCCGTCGTAATTAACCGAACATCGCGACCGTACGGCCAAACGAACCGACATCCGAGATATTTTTGAGCATGTTTTAAGTTCCCTATACTTTAACTTCATTTTAGAGCTTTGAAATGGGGTTAACGGGCCTTAAACGTGTCAAAAATGACCTTATTGCATAACAGGGACCAAAACTGTAATTCTGCCAAACTTGCACCATACGATGCGTATGGTAACTTTAGCCTACTGTGCGTATGGGTTCTGCAGAACAGATAATAACAAACAGTCAGCAGATTATCAGCTGATTAAACCACAACCACATGTTTGCAACTTGCATTTTCAGCTGATAAACATCATTTCTAACCACCATAACATTTTGACAAATGTACGCATGAGATTCGAGCACGGTTTTCATGAAACGATCTTAACGGTTACCCGAAATCTATAAATACCCATCACATTTGCACACATTTCTCACAAGAATCTGATCATTTGTGCTCTAAGTTGAAACCTTTGTTTCATACCTGAGCTATTTTGATCTTGATTAGCATTCGGGGACCCTTCGTAAGTATTCTTTCGTTCTTTTATTGCTTTTCGAGTCCGAAAGTCAAACTTTGTTTGACTTTCTGCATTGACCAGTTTATGGTCGATGCGAAGTTCATTTGAACTTCATAACGTGAGCGTGATCACGATGGTTATAGTCCTTAGTGACTATACCTACTGATTACCACGTTATCTAGGCTCCGTGACGAGCCGTAGTTTCGGTCAGAATACGTATTCTTGCGTATTTTGTAACCAAACTACTTATGGGTATCAAAACCGTTTGTTTTGATACCAAACCTGTTTTCTAAACTTAGTTAAGCATGTTTTAGCATGCTTAGCTCGTCACTTTTAGTTTAGTGCTTTGATAGGGTCGTAAGGTAAGCGATCTAAACAATCGCTTATACTTTCGAACCCGACCCGTTTGGTCGATCATTAGGATCTGACCAAGCACATTAGGTGACCATAGTATATAGGGAATAACCTTCCGAGGTTATACCTTATGGTCACGACGTTTAGTTAGTTGTATGATAGGTAGTTTATATGCCTTAGGTAAATTACCAAAATACCCCTTTGATGCCAAAATTCATTTTAAACATATGTAACATAACTTTTGACATCTAAACTGATTTGACAACCATATTAGACATGTTAAGGCATATATTACTTGTCATAGGACTAGTTAGGCGGTCCGAACGTGTTTCACGCGAACGACGCGTTAAAGTAGCATAAGCTACCTAAACGGGTCGTAATGGGTCACAAGCACTTAGGTTAGGTTTCATTTAGTATGTAGGCTTTATTAAACCATACTACATGAGTTCCCATACTCATACGGTTTACGAGCCCTCATCCTATCCGATCTTCCGATTTAGGTCCGATTTATTAATGTAGTTACCTATATTAGGCGCCGTTTGATATTCTGTGATCTCTAGCATTGCTTGGTGGTTATCTTAGGACTTCTGAGCAATCTCAAGTGAGTACATAGACCCCTCTTTTACTGTTTTCCAAACTGTTTTGGGGTGGAACACATGTGCCTACTTGTTACTTTCATGCTTTCCTGTTTTAACATCATATACATGCTATGTTCGTTAGTACATTATAGTACATGATTTCATTACATTTCATGCTAGGTGTGCCCATTGTGTGCATTACTTAGTACATCGTTTTACATGACATTTCACGCTATGTATGTTCATTTGATTACATACTTAGTGCATTGTTTTCACATGTTTACATTTTGGTATGACATTTGGTTTGTTTACATGGGACAGTACATTCATTAACATTAGCTACGCCGTTCGTTAGTAGGTAGTGGTACCATAGGAATTGACAACTCCCGTTCCGGACATCCCAGGGAAAGGGGACAGAAAGGAATGACCGAATTCGATGATATAAGACAGATAGACCTTTAATTTGTTTAAAGGGTTTTATCACCACAGTCACAAGGCTTGGATGTATGCATTTTCACAATACCGCATAAATGTTCATATTAAATATTTGCATGCATTTTTCCACAAAGACATAAGATTGATTTAAACCATGTTTTACTTCAATATTTTGTTCTCGTGCATATGGTTTAGTTGAGACATTTCACTTGCCATACATGACATTTTGACATAGACATTTTACACAAAGACATTTGACATAGACATTTGACATGGATATTTGACATAGACATTTGACATGGATATTTGACATAGACATCTGACATGGATATTTGACATAGACATTTGACATGGATATTTGACATAGACATTTGACATGGATATTTGACATAGACATTTGACATGATTTACATTTGACATATAACATGTTTGACAATTGGTTTAAACATAGACTTCTTACATTGGTTGGTTTGGTTTGATTAAGTGATTGAGTAACGATGCGTGTGTAATATGATACAAGCATGGTGGATACGCCGCTGGTACTTCCTATATATAAGTGTTTGTATGGTATTACATGTCGTAACGTTATTTGAATCATTTCAATTTGAGACATAGAACATTTTATACAAATAACATATTTTTCACAAGACATTGATTTACAAACAACTTAACTTATACAAACTCATTTTTACATAGTTATTCATTTAACCATGCATTATTTCTCTTATTTATACGTATCATCTAAAACTTGTTGTTTTTCAAATGATTTACAAAGACAAAGCAAATTACAAGGTTCATGACTAAACATTTTCTTAAACAAAGGTCATGAATCCTATTTTCACAAAACCTATGTACTCGCCGGCATTTTTATGCTGACGTACCTATTTTCACATGTGTTTCAGGATATGAAGCATAGGATTGATCAAGACATACTTAGGCGGACTTGTGCCTTAGTGACTTAAAACGAGACAAGAACTAGTTAATTTTTGTTCTATACTCTTTACTTCTTGTTTAAAGACAATGTAACTCGCTTGTTTGATGAATAAAACGAAACTTCAATATCCATGGTTGTGAAACATTAATTCTGTTACAACACTCCCCGATGTTTCCGCCACGTTTTGTATGTTCTACGTGGTCGGGGTGTGACACCTTACCCTTATGCTTATAGTGCACGACAAATGAGCTTTGCTTTCACTTATCGACGACAATATTTATTCTAAAATAAATGTTTAACCTTGTCGATATGATCTATACATGTGAAGCACATGGAACCACAGCGAAGGAAACGCTGGTCAAGCCCAATCAGAACCTTTACCTGCAACAAGAGCTGAGCTTGAAGCTCTAATGAACCAGCAAGTTGCTAAAGCAAACCTCTAATACAAAGCAAACAACACTACAAACCATGACGGAGTAAGAGGAAACATATTGGGAATCGCTCAGGCTATAACTCATGCCCTAGGTTCTGCCAAGGGCTGATTAATGACGAAGAAATCAAATAAAGGCCCGATGAAAAAGAAGACGTATGTGGAGTCTTCTTTGGATAGAAATAAGAGAAAGTATACGCATTTCAAGCAAAACTTTAATCAAGCAACAACGTAAGGGGACCGCCGTGACAAGGGAAGTCAAGGCATTTGCTGGCACGACTAAAACAAGTGATAAAAGCTACCAAGGAGAACTAGCACAGTGTGATAGGTGTGGTTATCATCACATAGGTCCGTGCAAGACTCATAGGTGTGGAGATTGTGAAAATTGTGGCAAGACCGGGCATAGCAAGGAAGCATGTTGGTCTGGTACGGGGCATGTGAATGGAATTCAGGACAGTAATAGAAACGGCAAGGACCAAGCGGCGGAAACCATTGGAATTTGAGGTTGGTGATATGGTTTGACTGAAAGTCTCTCCTTGGGAAGGCGTGTTACGAATTGGAAAGCGTGGGAAGTTGGACCCACGGAATATTTGACCTTTCGATATCCTTGAAAGGATCGGAACCGTTGCATACAAGCTGAAGCTTCTAAAAAAACTTAGTAGTGTCCACAACACGTTTCGCGTATCTAATCTCAGGGTCCGACTCAAGAAACAATTATCATTCCCACAGACGGGATTCACATCAACGACAAACTCCAATTTACCAAAGAACCTGTTGAGGTTAAGGACTGGAAGGTCCTCAAAACAAGGAGAAGTCATGTCAAACTTGTCAAAGTTCGTTAGAATTCGCGTCATGACCCAGAGTTCACTTGGGAACGCGAAGACCAGATTAAACCAAAGTATCCGCTCTTGTTTCACAACTCCCCTACAACCGATAATGCAGCTTGAATTTCAGGACGAAATTCTTTTAACAGGGGGAGAATGTGACAACTGGCAATTTTCCATGTATCCGTACAATGTTAAGCAATAACTTGTGCATTAATGATTGTGCCTGATTAAACTAATGACATGAATGGTTTTCTGAATATTGTCATATACATACAAGTGCATTACACGTTGCAAGATTATTTATCATTATTGCATGCAACACAATGTGGTTCAATTAGTGCACGAAATAAAGTTAGCACAGTTATAAGACAAACTAGAAGTACTGACGGGAGTTCAGTACTCATGCAGACATGATGTTAAGACGCAGAATGAGCCCAGAACCAAGAGTTACACTAGAATAGTGTGTAGGAAGGTAGGGATCATAAAACTGTCTTCCGAGTGATAGTTTAAGTGCCAGAAAGTGCCCGAAACACTCTAAAACTGCAGAATTCTGCAGAAAACAATAAAATTCAGCAATTTTCAGCATTTTAACTCCAAAATATAATGCATAATTATGGTTTAATGGCACATAATACCTTCATAAGTGTCGGGAATCAAAACTGTCATAAAAGGGAACATAAAGCACACTAAACTGCGCTATTTAGCACTTTAACGAACCGGTAACCAAACGAACAACCGGACACTACCCGAAACATCAAAATTTCACTAGAAGCATTGTTTTAGTGTTATGAAGCTAGTCTTGAACATCAAACACCATATTACATCCTATAAACCCTAAACACTTAAAACACCAACTAAACCCCTTACATTTTAACTAGATTGTTCAACTTATATTTGAAACACAACTAACACCCCCCCCCCCCCTAACCGGTTATAAAAGTGGGCCCCACCCCTTGATTTCTTTCATATATTTTATTGGATTTGTGTGTCACTTGGAGAACATAATAACCACTAGACTTTGTTTTGTTGGAAATCTTTCTTTATAAACCATAAGACTAAACCACATTCTTATTACTTCATCTTCAACACACAAACACCTCCTTTCTTCTCCTCTACTTACGGCACACACACCACACACCTACACATCCATTTCAAGTTCATTTCAATAAAATCTATGGTGATCTAGAGGTATAAGAAGAATATCTAAGAAGGTGGGAAACTTTGGAAGTTGAAGGACCTCATCAAGGAGCTTTTATCCACCTCTTTCATCATCATCTTCATCCTTGTTTCTTCCCTAGCCATAGAGCTAGTAGTAAGCTCCTCACAACTTGTTTTTACTTCTCATTTTAATGGTTAATGTGTTATGCAAAATGATAAACTAAAGAATCTCAAAGAAACATAAGCATGAACACTAACATAAAGCATAATAACATGTAAATCTAAGTTGTTTTAGTGTATGTATGAAACTTATTTGTTGATTTCTTTTTATTATGATGTTGATCATCATAAGAAGCTTACTAGGTGATGATTAAACACAAGATCTAGCAAGTATAAGGATGGATATTGAGAAGATCATTATGATCATCCTTTATGTTAAACATGAACTTGAAAATGAAATTGTTTTAGTGTATGATAATTTCTTGTATATGTTATAAGTCTTGAAAATAAAAGATTTTAAAGATAATATTTCCAAGAAAACAAAGTTTATTACAAGATTAACATGAACTTGGTTTTTAAAGAAAGTAAACATGTTTTAAGTGTTAAATCAAAGCTAGAAAACTGTTGGTAACAAGAAAAATACAAGAAGAATTATTTTTAGAAAATCATCATACAAGTTGTAAAGAACTAAAATTCACAAGAATGAATTTTATAAACTAAAAACCATGTTTTTAGAGGTAACTAAACTTACTAAACAGCATGTGAAGTTACTACAAATTTTTACAAACTTTCAAGTTCATGTCATAGCGTAAAATGCATATTTAAAACATATGGTAAGTCTTGCATAAATTGTTGATGATTGGAGATGAATTTTAAATAGAAAATGATATGCTTTTAAGCATGGAAACCTCCATTTTTAAGGGAAAACTATGGCAATTTTTTTGTAGAAATTAAACACATAGAAAAATATTTCTAAACAAGTGTTTACAAGTAAATTTTGATCATGGTTTTCATATAAAAATTTGCCATAATTTTTATTACAAAAATTACAAACATTGGAGGTTGATTTTTTATAATAAAAATGACTAAGTATATATTTAGGAAGATATATATTTAGATGTCACAAATTGTGTGCTATTTGTATTTTATGTGTATTAGTTATATTATTTTAGAAACTTAAAAAAATAATATAACACACCAATATACCAAAATTGTAATATGAAAATATTACCAAAATCCCAAGAAAACAAATATATAATTTATACCCGAATATTGGACAAACGGACAAGCGGACATAGGGAAGATATATATATATAGGGAGAAGATCATGCGAGAACCACCTCTTATTGTGAGAACCGCGAGAACCAATGTGAACACACCAAAAATGCCTAAAAATAGTTAAAAATCACACAATTTTTTTTTTGATTTTTTTTTGATTTTTTTAGATTTTTTAGGTTTTTTGGGGGTTTAGTTTTTAGCATTTTAGCTTGGGGGGTGGGGGGGGGTTTAGGTTTTTTTTTTGGGGGGGGGGGGTTTAGGTTTTTTTTGGGGGGGGGGGGGGGGTTTAGGTTTTTGGGGGATGGGGGTTAGGTTTTTTTAGCTATTTTAGGTTGTGTTCACATTGGTTCTCAAGGTTCTCACAATAAGGGTGGTTCTCGCATGAGCCCCTCCCTATATATATATATATATATATATATATATATATACCGGAAATAAAATTCGTAATTCGACAAGTATGACGAACGGTATATTTGAAACCAAAGAAATGGAAAATATGGATTTTTACAAGGATTACAAAGCATACCATATTTTGACAAATAGAAAACATATTATTTTTGAGTGGAGAAAAATATATTTTCTTAAACAAGTTAACAATGTATTATTTTGGGTGAAAGATAGGAAAGTATATTTTCTAAAGTTAATCTTAAAAAATATGTTATTTTTGAGATATATATGAAGGTATATTATTTTTTCCAAGAAAAGATTTATAGATATTTTTCTATAAAAATTATTTTAATATATATATATATATATATATATTGAGAATATAAGTTTGGTGATTTTTAGTTGTCTAAAAATAATATTCTGGGAAAATTAAATACAAGATTAAGTATAAAATACTTAATAAATGCGAGAAAATACGTAATCTCATACGTATAAAATACACACTGGGATATACCACCAATACTTGGCAAAATACACAAGTACAAGTACACCCATACTTGGGAAATACATATGTGGTAATACATAATAAACCAAGTTAAAATATATTATTTTAACAATATTCCAAAACAATTGATAAATATAATTCAAGTTAAAATATTATTATTTTAACAAATAATTATATACTTTGGAATTATATAATGAACATCAAGGATGAAACTCAAAGTATACCATGGATTCCAAAATAAGTATAATAAACAACTAAGACTAAGAGTCGTTTCACGACCTAAAACGTCTGATAAGACTTAGCACGCGTGTAGGTAGTGGTACGACATCAGAAAGAGATCTTTGAGTTACAGGATACCGGACGCAAATCTGTGAGTTCATTGTGACAACTCCCACTTTCTGGTAATTTACGTACATTTAAAGCAATGAATTACATTATACAAATATGTGTTTTGAATATCCGAATTGCTTGATTACATGATATACATCTTAGAACACTCAATTATGATGCACATACTCGTTTCTATTGGTTATATTTGAAACAGTTTAAAACAATGCATCGAAACAACTAGAATAGTACCTAGTAAACTAACGTGCTAACGAAAACTCAGGATCCACAGAAACCATCTAAATGACATCTTTAGGACTCAGATGAAAGTCCAACATCAAATATACATTAAACCCTATATGGGAATACAAGGGTTTGGTTTAATATATTACCAATGTCCGGTAGCATCAAAAACTGCCCGAAAACTGCCGAAAAGCGCTAAAAGTTATCATTTCTATATTTTTCCGCAAAATTCAGCATTAGTGATTTTATTACAAGGTGCAAAAGTGTTGTTTAAACACAAATTTCATATGAAAATACATTGGGAATATCAATTACACACATAACTGAATTTTTCCCTACAACTTCTATAATCGAACCTTTCGACTATCTTCTTGCGGAACGAGCGACAAACGACTATCCAAACTATAATTTGACATATTTGGCAAACTAGTGAATAATATTTTTGACCAAATAAAGCTAGTATAGTATCAATTTATGTCATAATCATCTTGAAAAAGTGAAAAAAACTTAAACCTTTAAACACTTAACCATTTCATCACATTTTTAGTCCTTAAAAATTACTAACGCTTTTAACCACATAAGCCCCCCCCATGTTTATAATCGAAAATAAAGGGGTCCCACACCCTTAATTACTTTCTAAAATATCTAGATATTTTAGTTAGGTACAAGTGGATGAAGATGGTGATTTATGATAAAACTTACACACTAAGTTTACTAGCATTTTACCCATCATTTTACACCCTTACTTCCACACATAAACTCTCTCATCATCTTTATCTTTTTTTTTACCAAGAACACCATAAAAACCCATTTTATTTTATCACCTCCTTGATGATCAAGATGCATTTCCATGGAACATAAGAAGATCTAAAGCACTTACAAGAAAAATGACACCTTTTCATCCACTCAAGAACCTTCAATCATCAAGATCTTCATCTTCTTAGCTCTTAATAATCCTCTAGATCATCCCTAGCCTAGTGCTAGAAGTAAGCTTCTAAATCTATTTTTTTATACTTATTTAGGTTTATGATTGTTATTATAACTAGTAATAACTAAATAATCATACATAAAAATATGAAGATACAAAGAAGCAAAAATAAAAATCATGATGTGTATATATTTGTTTATCTTGTGATTTAAGAATTATTACTTACATGTTTGATCTTGTTATGACAGATATCATAAGAATAACTTGTTAGATGATGTTTAAAAACATGATCTAACAAGTATACATGTTTATGCTAAAGGGTTTTAAACATAAGGTTTAATGGGTGATCATGATATTTGGTATTGTTAAAGTACATAAAGTTTTTAACTAAAAATAATGCTTTTACAATATTTTGTACAAAGAAGCATACAAGATGGGTTTTGTATAAAAGTTTGATAAAACTAGAAGTAAAGTATGATTTTTGAACTAGTAAACATATGTAAAGATCCTACCAAAACCCTACATGATTAAGAGTTCATCTTGTTAAGTTTATGTTATAAATCTCATATGTTTTTGTTAAGAATATTATGAGAAATTTGTTGGTGATATGTTTTATTAAACATGGCAAAGTCCATATTTCTAATGAAATATGGCCAATTTTTCTTAAAAATCATAAGTTATAAAAGCTATTATTTTTGACAAAATCTTTATTAGATTAAAAAGATTTTAATGAATAGTTTTTATAAAAGCAAAGTTTGGTATAAATATATATTTTTAAGAAAATATACATTTAGTTAACTTAACAACTTAAGTGTTATGTGTTATTTGTTTGTATTAGTTATATGTATTATAACTAGGAACTTGAATATAATGGTACAAACGAACACAATGTACATTTCGACTAAAGTCTTACAAGACTACATTTAAATACGCCTTAAAACACACTTACGGACATTCCGAGATTTCGGACACAACTTATGGTCAAAACGGAGGACGGGTGAATCTATGAACATATCGCCATTTGTCACACCCCGACCACGTTAAAACAACAAACCGTGGCGGAAACGTCGGGGAGTGTTGTAACAGAATCATCGTTTCAACAACCATGGTAATTAAAGGTTTCGTTTTATTGATTCATTAAGTAATGTACATTGTCTTTAAACCAAAACAAACAAACTACACATTGTTTATAATTGTTTTTAAGTCACTAAGGCCTCGTCCAGATCCTAAGTGAACATGCTCCCTAGCAATCATGATGCAACATCACCTGAAACATATGTAAAAACAAAGTCAGCAAAGAAATGCTGGCGAGCACATAGGTTTTGTGAGAGTATCGGAATTATGGCTCGTTTATGTATATATTGCAATACTTCAAAAACCTTGTTTTGAAAAGTATATAATATTGCAACATAATTAACCAACTCAAATCAAGATGGTTATAAATTGTAAAATCTCATAGACATGATTCCTAACTCAAAGACTTTTGTTTTAGTAACCCAATTCGTGAAAACATCTCGTTAAAAACTCGTTAATAAAACTCGTATGGTTTATATCATTTCGAAAACCTCGTTCTGTGACATCATTTCAAATCGTTTCCCAACTGAACTAAATAATGACACGCAATGTAATATGATAGAAGCACTTATATATAAGATGTACCAGCGGTGTATCTACCATGATTCTATGATGCTACACCCGTCCCATTATCTAATCACTACCCAAAATCAATCGTTCGTTCAAATCATTTATTTCGTTTAGGTCGTTCCAAATCGTTTAATTCGTCCCAAAATCATTTTCGTTTTAATTGTGAAACTACTTTTGGTCGCCTCGCTAATAACATTCAAACCTTCATGACTCGACTACCTCGTTTATCGTATTAACAAACCACCAAAGGGTAAGTTAACAATCATCAGATCCGGTCGTTACCAACATAACCCCCACACATAACCATGGGTGTAGTCTGATAACGGGATTTGTCAGATCCTATGGTACCATAACCTAATACTGGTCGGCTTGATCAATGCTAATGAATGTCATTCATTATGTAGTTACAACCAACAAGTTTCGTTCACATTATCGAAATCGTATTTAGTTTAATATAAACCACCTTAATCGTTTTTGAAAACATCGTTTAAAATACCGAAATCGTTATAATACAAATGAATCACCCCAAAACAATTGAAAACAGTAAAATAGGGGAACTATCACACCCCGACTCGCAGCGGAAGACAATTGCGGGGTGCGGCATACACATGGTACTCCTCATACTTTAAAACATTACATTACATAAAACAGGAGCATCGGTTACAACGTACTCAAACTATCACATTACAAACCATATGTTAAGAGCAGTACTACAAGCCATTAAAGCTTTTATTATGCTACGTCCTACTACTAGGTCCTTCCAAACGCTCAGGTTCACTCCTGTTTCATTTAACCTGAAATGCATGATAGTTTAAAAAAAATCAGCTAAACACTGCTAGTTAGTTCCATTGGTTTGTTTGTTTCGTTTCGAAATGTATTAACATGTTTAATTGCACACATTACAGTTCATAGATGGAATTACACGAATGTCACAAGTGAAACCTAGACTGTTCTAATCGTACCGTGTCACACAGACACGTACTCGCACCACCTGCAACCCATGAAGTTCAATGCCCTCGGGTAGTTATGTCTAACAACATAACCTGGTTATGGACGAGTGCAGACCTTGTTGCCGACATTTTGTCTGGCGTGACCTGGGTTTGTCAAACCAATAGTACTATTCACTGCCCACGGCTTACGTTAATCACTTGTATCGGGGCTAATGACGTGTATTAGATAATTCACATCATATAGTTTTAGCAATTAACACAGTTTGTAACATGCAATTCACCCCAGAAAACAGGAAAGCAGTTTAAAAGTGGGGGAAGGGAACTCACAGTGCCAATAGTAGTCTCAGCTAAAGATAGTATAAGCAACGAAATTCAGCTTTAATAGCACACATGCAAGTAAGTACTCAAATCAGTATCTAATTCGGTAATGGTTATAACTTGGACTTGGTCAGGAGTTTTTACCCAGGATTTAGTCTATAGGACACGGGTATGGTGATGGTGGTCAGGGTAGTATTAGTTTTCAGATTGGCTTCCAGACACCGGTTCGCCTGCCAGCCAATGTCAGTAGTTTAACGTGTTCGGATAATGGTACGGGAATACCACTAGTGCCAACACGTTGTTATTTAAGAATGATTAACTTTTCATTAAGGGAGTTTAGGTGTTTGGGGAGTCCAGGTTGCCCAATTTTGAGTTTCCGTTTCCACCGTCGGGGATTTCCCGAACTGGTATTGGACACACCCCGAGTGTCCAATCCACCCTGGAATCTCCCGGAATACTTCCCGTGTTTCAATCATAGTATTTGTCGGGTTGGGTCATTTCCCAGTTCCGGCAGGTTCGTTACACGGTAAACTGCCGAAATTGATTTAAAATAATCTATTTTAATCTAAAAAAAATTCCCCTTTCATCTAGAATTTGAATAAACTTCTGTAAATTTTTATATAACTCACTAAAAATCTGTAAAATATGGGAAAAATTATTGGGAATTTATTTTGGCATTTTATTTGTTTAAATAAATTATTTATAATATCATATTTAACCCCATAATTAACATTATTTAATCTAAGAGATCCAAAAATTCCCAAAAAATTCCGGGACATCCCTTATGTTCCCAGAAACATCTCAAAAAATTTTAAGATTTTTCTGATTTTGTTTCGGTGTGTTTTCCGGATACCGAAAACTCACAAAAAAGCGGATTTTTAACCCAAATCAAAACTCAACCACTGGACTAATCTTTTCAGAGCATTCCCCATATGCTCCTTAGTGTCTCTGTATTATTTGGTGATTTATTGAATCCGTTTGGTATTTTTTTCAAAATTCTTTTGATAAAACAGTAAAAATTTCACCAAAAATCTTAGAAAATTCCAAAATTTCTAAAATTTTACGTGGACATTTCTGACAGTACCCTTCATCCCCATACCAAATTTTAGCTCAATCCAACACCCACAGACGAAGTTATAGTCTAAACAATATTCTTCCTATGCTAGTTTTGAGTTTCGGAGGATATACCTAGCGATTTCTTCGTGTCCGAGTATTTTTCTTGAGTCCAGAAGCAAGTATAAGTTATATTCAGTACCTACACATCAAGTACAATCCAAATATGCTAGAACTTAGATCAATCAAGCTTTATTTCAATGTTTTTCGGTTAATCGACTAGTTATGCGATTTTTGTCGAATAGGTTTTGGTTAGTGTACAAAAACCCAAAGATTGGTGATCATGGCTGCCATGTAATCCCAGGGAATTCACAAGGTATTCTTATTCAGCCAATAAACTTGTTTAAAACTCAAAATTTCATGGATTAAAAAGGTTGTTTATGATCTAAATCAAGTTTACTCAAGAACTAGGCTTAAACCAAAAAAAAAAATGTTGCTACCTTTGATTTTTGGCTTGTGCTCGATGACTCAGCTGGGTTTTTGAAAGAAGAACAGAATTTTTTAGAGGATTTATATGAGAGAATAAAGGAGAAATGAAAAAAAAACAAGGATATAACCAAGGGGGGGTGTTGGCGGTTTGGGGTGGACCCCCTAGGCCACCACATGCTTAAAAAATGCTAAAGGATAAGGTTTATCCTTTGTTAAGTGGGTAGGTTCGTTTGCGGGTCTTGCCCGCGTTCTCGATTTGCGTGACGGACTCCGTTTCACGCGTAATTAGTGTCAAAAGACTCGGTTTTAAAAATCATGCATAACCGTCTTGAAATCCGAACCCAGTTACGTTTTAATCATAAAAGATTCGTATTAGGGTGGTTTAAATGTTTTTAAGCTTGATCGATCGTTCCTTGCACGTTTGATTGCCTTGTGTAATACCTGAAACGAAAGCGTTTCCCTAACCGGGAAGCTGCTTCGTTTTGCGTGCCCCATCTCAGATTGGCTTCAAACCTTATGTCACAGTCTATGGCACAAAACTAAGATGTTCCTGGAACTCGAAATTTTAAATAATGCTACTGATAATCTAATAATCGATGTCAAAGGTTTAGTGCGCTGTTAAAATGAAAGCTCCAGTTTAACACGTGTTTAAAGTCTAAGGATAGCAATTTCACATCATGGGTCCTTATTAGTGTCATGTTAATCATAACGTGTTCTCGGATGCCTCCGAGACATAACATATAGCAGTTAATCAAGCGTATAAGTCACACATGTTTTTAGGGTTTTCGCACAATTATAGTGTTAAGTGTGCTATATAGTTTTGGACCGTTTAGGATGTACCTGGTTTCGTCATGGGTGTTACAGTCTCCCCTGGTTTAGAAATTTCGTACCCGAAATTCAATTTGTCTTGTTAGGGAAGAGATGTGGGTATCTTCTATGGAACTCATCCTTCCGTTCCCAGGTATACTCAGGACCTTGCTTTGAGTTCCACCGGACTTTCACCAGCGAGATTTTGTTGTAACGTAGTTGTTTGGTCTTCCCGTCTACTATTTCCACCGGTTCCTCCACAAAGTGGAGTTTGTCATCAATGTGCACATCTTCTAACGGAATAATAGCTGCTTCATCCGTGAAACATTTCTTTAAGTTGGATACGTGGAAGACATCATGAATCGTGTTCAGTTCATCTGGTAATTTCAGTCGATATGCTATAGATCCAACATTAGCAATAACTTCATACGGCCCAATGTATCTCGGAGCCAACTTTCCTGTCTTGCCAAACCTGATCACTCCTTTCCACGGTGACACTTTTAACAGTACTTTGTCACCTACTTCAAACGCCAACGGTTTCCTGCGAACATCGGCGTAACTTTTCTGCCGATCTTGGGCCGCTTTCAGTCTACTTTGGATCATATGCACCTTGTCTGTCATCTCTTGAATTAGTTCAGACCCCGTGAGTTGAGTATCGCCCACTTCCGCCCAACAGAGTGGCGATCTGCACTTCCGGCCATATAGTGCTTCGTACGGTGCCGCTTGTATGCTACTATGATAACTGTTATTGTAAGAGAATTCATTGAGAGGAAGGTGCTTATCCCTACTTCCTCCAAAGTCTAGGGTGCAAGCACGAAGCAGATCCTCTAATGTCTGGATAGTTCGTTCTGATTGGCCGTCAATTTGGGGATGGTAAGCCGTACTCAGGTCTATTCTAGATCCCAAAGCTTCTTGTAACTGTTGCCAATAGTGTAAACTGAAATGACTATCACGGTCTGAAATGATTGCAACTGGTACCCCGTGTCTTGCCACAATTTCATTTGTGTAGATCTCGGCCAATTTCTCGGTATTGTAGGTAGTACGAATTGGAATAAAGTGCGACGATTTGGTTAGTCTATCCACTACTACCCAAATCGCATCATGACCTCGGGGTGTTTTTGGAAGATGGGTCACGAAATCCATCATGATTTGTTCCCATTTCCATTGAGGTATTTCAGGTTGCTGTAACATTCCCGAGGGTTTCTGGTATTCTGCCTTAACTCGGGCACAAGTCAAGCATTTGCTCACGTACTCTGCTACGTCCTTTTTCATACATGGCCACCAATAAAATTCCTTAAGATCATGGTACATCTTGTCTGTACCAGGGTGAATAGAGTACTTAGATTTATGAGCCTCATCCATAATCAATTGACGTAGATCATGGAGAGTAGGAATCCATACCCTATTTTTGTAATACAACACTTCATCTGGTTTCTTCACATAATTCCCTTCATTTCCGTGTAAGTTTTCGCTATTTAGTTGGCCTTCCTCCAACGCTTCCATTTAAGCCTTACGAATCTGCTCTTTAAGACTGGTGTGAACAATCATCCCAAGAGCTCGCACTCTGAGTGGCTTTACTCGGTTTTTTCTACTCAAGGCATTGGCTACTATGTTAGCCTTACCTGGATGGTATTTTATTTCACAGTCGTAATCGTTCAATAGCTCCACCCATCTGCGTTGTCTCATATTCAGCTCCTTTTGGTCGAAAATATGTTGGAGGCTCTTGTGATCTGTATAAATTGTACATTTCATGCCATACAAGTAATGCCTCCAGATCTTAAGTGCAAAAATCACTGCGCCCAGCTCTAAATCATGCGTCGTGTGATTCTTTTCTTGTACTTTTAGCTGTCTAGACGCATAAGCAATAACCTTGTTTCTTTGCATTAGGACACATCCGACCCCTTGCCGAGATGCGTCACAATATACGACGAAATCATCGTTGCCATCGGGTAACAACAGGATTGGAGCTTCACATAACTTTTGTTTTAACAGCTGAAAGGCTGTTTCTTGTTCTTCGGCCCATTCGTACTTTCGATCTTTCTGCGTCAAGGCAGTTAAGGATTGAGCAACGCTGGAAAAGTTTTCAATAAAGCGACGGTAATATCCAGCCAATCCCAAGAATTGGCGAATCTCTTTCGGAGATTTAGGCGCTTGCCAATTCTTAATAGATTCGATCTTACTAGGGTCAACATGAATCCCTTGTTAATCTATCACATGTCCTAAAAATTGTACCGCTTGTAACCAGAAGTCACACTTTGAAAGCTTGGCGTACAATTTTTCTTTCCTCAATATCTCTAGTATGGCTCGTAGATGGTGCTCGTGTTCCGTTTTACTCTTGGAGTAGATCAAAATATCGTCAATAAAGACTATGACGAATTTATCTAGATATGGTTTACAAACTCGGTTCATGAGGTCCATAAACACCGCGGTGCGTTGGTTAACCCAAAGGGCATAACCAGGAACTCATAGTGACCATACCGAGTTCAAAAGGCTGTTTTAGGGATATCTTCCTCTTGAACTTTCACTTGATGATAACCGAATCTAAGATCGATTTTGGAAAAGTAACAGGCTCCTTGCAACTGATCAAATAAATCATCGATTCGCGGAAGAGGATATCGATTCTTTATGGTAACCTTGTTCAGCTCCCGGTAGTCAATACACATCCGAAAGCTTCCATCCTTTTTCTTCACAAATAACACCGGTGCTCCCCAAGGTGAATAACTGGGACGTATAAAACCTCGGTCTAGCAGTTCATGTAACTGAGAGGATAGTTCTTACATCTCTGAAGGTGCTAACCGGTAAGGTGCCTTTGCAATTGGAGCGGCTCCCGGTATTAAGTCGATACGGAACTCGACTTGCTGATTGGGTGGCAATCCAGGCAATTCATCGGGAAACACGTCTGGGTAATCACACACTACTGGAATATCCTTAATACGTTGCTCTTCTGGTTCGGGCGTCATTACACTTGCTAATAACACATCACATCCTTGACGTATACACTTCAACATTTTAAGGTAGGATATCAGGTTTAATATGGTACCAGACTTCTCTCCCTGTACCATAATAACTTCATCATTAGGAAAAGGGATCCTAACAATCTTCTGCTCACATACAATCTCCGCCTTATACTTGGACAACTAGTCCATTCCCACTACTATATCGAAACTTCTGAGCTCTACCGGTAATAAGTCAATAAGGAATTGGTGGTCGTTAAGAATTAAAGGACAATCACGAATGATTTGGTGACTAGTTATAGGTTTACCGTTAGCAAGTTCTATGTGGTAAAGACTTGTTAATTCAATAGCCGGCATATTCAACAATGGCAAAAATGTAGTAGAAACATAACTCCTATCCGCGCCCGTATCAAATAATACTGAAGCAAACTGATCGGAAACGAGGAACGTACCTGAGACCACATTTGGATCCTGGCGTGCGTCACCAGACCTAAGTAGAAAGGCACGACCTCGCGCTGCATTTGAGGTGGAAGCTTGGCCCTGCGTATTCTTTCCTGCTGACTGCTGAGCAAGCTTTGGGCAGTTTCTTTGGAAGTGGTTCGTGCTGCCACATCCATAGCATGCACGGGGATAGGTAATCTGTTATGCCGGATGTTAGGGTCGCTGTTGCAGAGGTTGAGGCCTTGGAGGTTGAAAACCAGTTGCGTTGGGATTCGGTTCCATGGGTGCTCTACAGTTTTGGGCATAATGCCCAGCTCTATGACATCTTGAGCATTTCACTGCTCGGTACGCACCCACGTGGTGAAAAGCGCACTTGTTGCACATTGGGGTCGTTCCTTTATAGCCACCAGAGTTTCCCGTTGATGTAGTCATGGCGTAGCTCTGACTAGTGGCTCTCCCCTTCTTCGGTATGGCTGCCCCCGTTCGACTACTTTCCGGGGCCTCTCGCTTAATTCCTGCCGACTCTCCCGGCATTGTCAGAATCTTGCGTCTAACCATGTCGTATGTAACCGTGCCTGACCTAGCTACCACTGCATGCATGGTTAGGTACTCCACCGAATTAATGATGCCTCTCACTTCTGGGGCCAGTCCCCAGATATATCTTTGGATCCTCTTGGACTCTGGTCGAACCATATCTGGAAGTATGCGTGCCAGTTCATTGAAACGATTGGTGTAACCTGCATGATCCGCACCTTGCATCTGTAGGTTCCAAAACTAATGCTCAAGTTTTTGAATTTCGTGGATTGGGCAGAACCTTTCTCTCATCAGTATCTTCAGATCATCCCAAGTCATAGCATTAATCTCCTCCTGCCCGCGAGATTGCACAATAGCATTCCACCAGTTCAAAGTGTGGCCGGTAAAAGTACAAGTTGTATACTTTACCGCACAGTTATCCGGACAATTACTTATGTTAATGACCGATTCCGACTTTTCGATCCATTTCACCAATCCGTTTGGTCCTTCAGTTCCATTAAACTCCATTGGTTTGCACTCCATAAAGTGTTTATACGTGCAAACTGGCCTAACATTGTTTTGATTATCGTTCTGACCTACCGGCCTTGGAGGCGGGTTCGGTGGCGGGTTCGCATTGATGCCGGCGTTAACCTGCACCACGATAGTGGGAATAACGGCTTGGAGTTGTTGTGCTATCATTTGGGCAATTTCTACCGCTGTCATTTGAGGTACACGTTTCGGGGCCATTCTATTATAAACAATAGATAGGTATGTATTAATGTCACATAGTTAATCATCACTTATCACATTTTCAGTTATTACCTACCACACAATTTCATTACACAGCACATAATCTCATCACATCCATAGATCCACGACACATATAGTAAAAAACATCGTCATATATATATATAATATCAACATCATACAGTCGTCAAAATTTTCACATAGACTTAACCCAAAAGGGTCAGTTCTTAAATATGCGGTCAAAATTGGTCACTAAAGTGACATACGTGCATCATACCACACGACACCAACTACGAAAGTCGAAAATACGATAGCTACATCCCTACCTCGACATAGGCATAGCCCAGTGCTTGGTAGGATGTACAAAAGATACATAATCTATATCTATACTAGAAAGAAAACCACACTAAGAATGCCACATCCACCCCGTCAATCCTGCAACACCTGCTACCAAACCTACAATAGCGCCAACACATCCATACACTTAAGCTCGAAAATGACCCTGCTTTTGCTGAACGTATCCCATACCCTGCTGTAAGGCAATGATCGCCTGCTGTAAGATGCTCAAGTAATCTCCCATAGTCCTCCGCTGCTGCTCATCCTCATCACGTGCCATCCTCAATAACGAAATCTGCTCAAACATGAATCCCATCAAGCTGCTCTCAGTGATGGGAGCAGGCACCTCTTGAGGAGGAACTGGTCTGCCCCAAACAGGTGGGGAAGGCTCCCTAAATGGCTGGGAAGGACCACCATGCTCGTATGTATGATAAAACTAAGGGTCCTCCCTGGGTGGGGTAAGAAAACGAGCAGTAAAGTGCTGCTGGGTCCCTATGGGTGTGGGTGTCAAGCGAACAGGGGGAATATGTGGGGTAAAAACAGGACCGGGGACAGGTACCCTCTGACGAGCCGTTTGTCGGAGGCGAACAAGGGGTTCCTCCTGAGAACTAGGTGAGGAGGGAGTGTAAGGGTCGGGGGGAGTCTCGGGTGTAGGTAACCTAGGGGCTACCGGCTCCCACTCCCAGTGCCCTGTGGCGGGAGTAGGGCTCCTATGACTAGGTCCTACTAGGATAACGACGTCCGGGGTACGACTATGCTCCGAGGAGCTAGTCAGGTGGTGAGATGGTGAACAGTAGGCGCTCGAGGCCTCCCCTATGCGCCTAGTATGGGGTCTTGGGGGATAAATAGCACAACCGTACCCGGACTCATCCGGCGAGTAGCTCTGGGGCAACAGAGGCATCTGTGGATCCTCCTCAGGATCAGTCTCCATATGAGAAGTCGTCTGGTGACTCGAATGACTCGACATAGTACCTGTGAAGGAAAACAACCTCTAACACCGCTTCTAACGACTGACATAACCGAAAATAAACAATCCACAGAGGTACATACAAGCACGTATTGCACACAACTTTAATTTTAGTTTTGAAAATTTTTCCACCTTTGTTAAACAATCATGGCATCTCAGTTCTCTTTTCTCTTTCCGTGACGTTTTCGGAATGCCCAAGTACCAGCAGATAAATTTTTGTGTTCCGGACCACAATAATTCATTTGCCTAACAAAACCACCCTGGTAGTAGCCACGCCACTCCGGTTCTAGAGGTTCTCAGGGTGAAGAGTTAACTTAGGATTATAGTCTAGGTTCTCTTAAGGATACCTAATTCGCTATAACCGATGGCTCTGATACCATCTTTTGTCACACCCCGACTCGCAGCGAAAGACAATTGCGGGGTGCGGCAGACACATGGTACTCCTCATACATTAAAACATTACATTACATAAAACAGGAGCATCAGTTAAAACGTACTCAAACTATCACATTACAAACCATATGTTAAGAGCGGTACTACAAGCCATTAAAGCTTTTATTATGCTACGTCCGCCTACTAGGTCCTTCCAAACGCTGAGGTTCACTCCTGTTTCATTTAACCTGAAATGCATGATAGTTTAAAAAAAATCAGCTAAATGCTGCTAGCGAGTTCCACTGGTTTGGTTGTTTCGTTTCAAAATGTATTAACATGTTTAATTGTACATATTACAGTTCATAGATGGAATTACACGAACGTCACAAGTGAAACCTAGACTTTTCTAATCGTACCGTGTCACACAGACACGTACTCGCACCACCTGCAACCCATGAAGTTCAATGCCCCAGGTAGTTATGTCTAACAACATAACCTGGTTACGGACGAGTGCAGACCTTGTTGCTGACATTTTGCCGGGCGTGGTCTGGGTTTGTCAAACCAATAATACTATTCACTGCCCACGACTTACGTTAATCACTTGTATCGGGGCTAATGTCGTGTGTTAGATAATTCACAACATATAGTTTGAGCAATTAACACAGTTTGTAACATGCAATTCACCCCAGAAAACAGGAAAGCAATTTAAAAGTGGGGGAAGGGAACTCACAGTGCCAATAGTAGTCTCAGCTAAAGATAGTATAAGCAACGAAATTCAGCTTTAATAGCACACATGCAATGTCACACCCCAAATTTCCACGTGTCACCGGTGGGCCCGGTGGGGGAGTATCGTGACGTGGTTGGCAACATCATGGTCAAACAACACAATATAATAATGCACAGCGGAAGCAAAAGATAAATATATTACATTCCGAATATAAGTAATGTCAAAGTATTACAACGGAAGGTAAAGGATCCACAGGCGGATCAGTAAAAGAAAACTGTTCAACAGACTTTAGGCATCTAGAACTTGCAAGATTCCCTAGTGACGCCCTGAGCTCCCAGCCAATTACGCATAGTACCTGTCACTTAACCTTTTGGAAAATACGTCAGTTTACACTGGTAAATACAATTTAACTGACTCATTTTGGAAAAAGAGTTTGAAAAGTGATTCGAGTGCAAACGGCACAAAATATCTTGACACATTGATTAAAATGCACAGAGGCAAAATTAATCTTTTATACTTGGGACAATTTTGTTAATAAAAATCTTGTATCCGATTTACATGGTTGTCCAACATTTAGGGCCGGTGATTATACAATACAAGCCGGACAAGATTAATCGACACACCACAAATATAATCTCACAAGAAGTTACCCTTACGAGTGAGTATACGTTATACATATGCAACAGGAGGTGTTTTGCCTACACCTTGTGCTTACGTCGTGGCCATTCACTTTTTAAAATGAGCCAAGGATATCCAGGACACGGTCATTAACCCCCAATGTTATTTGTTATCAATCAATACAGATTAAAACGGGATTATGCAATTTAATCATCTCCGATTAAAAGGTTTCTACACCCGACCAAGCGGTATTTTTATAATACCGTATCCCAAGCCCGTATAAGGGAAAATAAGTTAAAAGTATTTACCTGAGCTAGCAATGCAATTTACACTCAGCCGTATATCTTAATCAGCAAGCACAAGTACTTCTACTGGGGCTCTTAATCTGGAACAAAGGTTTTATTAACCTATTAAATTCCTAACGGGTCTTATTTAAGTCGTAACTTAGACCGGTTAGTTTTTAAGGAAAGGTTTACGGTTCAAAACGCATAATTAAGCGAAGACCGGAATAGATTGTGATTTAGACCCGACAAGTCTGGAGACTTGTATAATATGGGTAAACTAAACATATTCTGGATTTTGAGATAAAACCGATAAGGTTTGACCCGTTTCGGCTATTTTATGTAAACTTGTTACATAAACCGAACCGAACGCGTAATAAGCATAACGGGTATCCGTAAGAGCCATATACAGGTTTCCTAAGTTAATATGCTTCAAATATGTTGGGACATCAGTAGGATGTCTTTCATTATGCCCCGAACTAATTTAAACACAACTATGCCCCGTAGGGGTAGTTTTGGTCATTTTAAAGTTTGTAAAAGCGGTTAGATGTTTAACTGAGTTACAGGTCTGATGTAAAAATAAACATACTCAATTTGATGAGTTATAACAGTAGGCTAAAGCATATACGTGAAATTTATCATTTTTAACCAAACTATGCCCCGTAGGGGTATTTTGGTAATTTCACATAAGCCGAAAAGCTCAAAAACGAAGTCTGAGTTAATCAAACTTTTCTTACTATTAAAATATCATAATTTGCCTTATATATCAGTAGGTATCAACCCGGGTATGTTCAATATGATTTTAAAACCTACTATGCGTTAAAAACGCTAAATAAGGCGATTAAAGGCCATTTCCAGGTTCGATACTTAAATCTGATATTTTTATATTTCTAGAAGGCTTAAAATAATTTATTTAACATATGTGATCAGTAGCAAAAGGTTTGGAGTCGTTTAGATATGTAAAACTCATTTTATGGCCCGTAAGGGCAAAACCGACAATTACCGGATTAAGCTTACGACTACTAGTTATGCTCAGCCTAAAATTAATTAAAAATCTTTAAAAATCCCAAAATAATATATTACATCAGTGGGTATTAAGTTTGATACCAAAAGGTAGGCTTAATTAGGCTATACGCCAATTACGCCGTTTTATTAACATAAAGCTCTAATTTCGCGATATTGAGCATAACTCTTAATCTATAAGTCAAACTGATGTCAAACTTTGCATATAAGTTTATATATCAGTAACTAAGGTTTCTACACTTTTACATTTTCATAAATCACGTTTTAAGGTAATAAGGGCATAACGGTCAACATATGAGCAATTAACGGAAATATGCATATTAATTGGATAACTAGTGAACCAAGGTGTGTCATCACAACGGGTTGTTCTAACATGTATCCTAATCCAATTTAAGCTCTGAGGCATTTCTAAAATATACCTAAACGGGTCAAAACTGAAAGTCAAAGTGAAAGTCAAACTATGTGACTTTCGGTTCCGAACCGGGTCTAGACAGGAATTAGTCGGGTTGAACATGTTCGGACATGTTCTTACACTTATTACTAAGTTATAACAATGATCAAACAGGTTATATATCTTCTAGATAGCTAATTATGCATAAATAGCATTTTAGGCTTCCTGTTGACTTTTTAAGAATAGGTTTGACCCGACATTTGAACTAGTTGGAGTGGTGATCAGGGGAAACCCTTTTGGGGTTTTATTACCCACATAAATACCAACTCATAACTACTTTTAATTCGAGATATGACTGAGCCATTATTGACTAATCTCGAAGTCAAACCGTAATTACGACGGTTTGACTTTTAGCTAATTAAACAAGCTAAACTCAACTAAAGAAGGATTAGAACACTTACAAGAGTCCTATGCACGACTTATGATCAGTTGGATCTGCTTGGGAGCTCCAGAATTGATCAGTTATGCACTTGAAGGTGTGAAGAACAATGGTTGCATAACATGCCTTTATATAGTGTTTAATCCACCATAAATCCTTGACATGTGTGTCTACAACTCACCACAACTGATCAACACCTGTTCCTAGTGTTTAGGGGTTGTTTTAGGGGCCAAGAGATGTGGAGAATCGAGTTGGAATCGCGTACAAAGGAAAGGGAAGCCAAGAAAACGACTTCAGGATCTGGCACCCCCTCGCGTGACGCGAGGGGCTCCTCGCGTGGCGCGAGGCCCACCTGCAGCAGATCTTCATTCTTTTGATTTTGCTATTTGATCCTTGCCCCTTCAAACTCCGGTTAGACACTTGATTCTTGTATGGTAAACCCTTATAATTGTTATAGTTAGTCTTTAAAACATATACCCACTTTGCCAAGTCCCCGGGTAACTTTATTTTCACCCGAAAAGTCCTAACTTCCAACGTTTACGCTTTAACACTTCGCACACGGATTTGATCATAACTTTCTCATACGTTAACCAAACTTTATGAAATTTTTATGGTGCATTCTCGTGAGCATAATCAATATTTACAAAGCTTCGGGTTTGCCAAAAGGTCACTCAGAGGTATCATTTAAACATGTTGGCGCATTTGGTCCCTGTAGTTTGAAATCACTCACTCTTAGCTTCGTATGATCCATGATTTATTCGTTTGAAGGTATGAGCATCGTGTAGGGTTAATGTACATTATATTTATTCACAGTTGACACTTAGAATACGTATATTCACATACTTCCCATGTTTGTCAACTTTAGTCCTTCCTTAATATTTCTTTCACACGTTTAAACTTTATGACACGTGTCAACACATTATAGGACGTGAATTTTTCGAGGTGTTACATCCTCACCCCCTTAAAATAAATCTCGACCCGAGATTTACTGAAATAAGTAAGGGTACTTGTGACACCCCAGGAAAACCAGTAAACGATACAACTCACCTAGCTTCCTCAGTAACCGCATGCTAAATTTTGGGACGAAATTTCTTTCAAGTTGGGGATAATGTGACAACTCGAGTTTCCGACATTCTTTATTCGCATTTATTGCACGTTGACTCTGACTGTCTAGTTGTTTGACTCGTCTGATTTGTAACGATACACTTTGTGTGATAATAAAAGTATTATGTTTGCTTGGTTATGTGTTGATATTATAGCATGAGACTTAGTGTATTTGAAATAACATAAACTACTGAACATATGAAACAACTCGACGAAACAGAGTTGTGATTCGCCATGATCATACTCGACGAAACAAGCATGTTTCGCCAAACCGAACTCGACGAACAGACTGTTTCGCCGGACCAGTTTCGCCAAAAGCCCAGTACGGCCCAGAATGTTATTTCCGTGTATAATTACGTGAAACGGTTCTAGTTTCACACCCTTGGCAAAATAGAAACCCTAGAACTCTCTCCTAAGTGTGTCGGCAACTGTGGGTGTCTCCCCAAGTCTTTGAGCGATCAAATCATTATTTCTTTCATCTCGGTTAGTACGGGTTCGTTAACTCGGTCCTATTGATGTTTTGATTACTTGTTATGTGCTTATGTAAATGCTGAGTTATGAAACAGATTATGAATATATGTGTATGATGATGTAGATTTCGATATACATGGTTAATCGGATGTGTAATTATATGCGAAACTTAACATGATCGAATACTCAGTTCTGGATGTTGTTAATATGTTATAATTCTGAATCCACATTAGTTTCGGATAGGGCTCGATGATATGAGGTTGTATGTTAATCAGTTTGAGATGCGTTTAAAACTAGGGTTCATACTAGACGATGATTACGTGAGGATTGTGTTATGATTCTGTGCTAAATGATTTCGGTATGATTGCTACTTGATGGCGACGGCTGTTAGGGTTTCTGCATGTATTTGAGTACGTAACTGACATCACCTCGAATCTGTCTTGACGAAACCGATCTCTTGGCGAAACAGAAAGTGTTTCGCCAAGGACGGTCGACGAAATAGAATCTTGTTTCGCCAAACAAGATCACGGCGAAACAGAATGTGTTTCGCCGATTTGTGTTTCGCCGAATGGTGTGTTTCGTCAATATGTGTGTTTCGCCAATATGTAATCAGCACAGTAACTTACCTTATTTCTGTTAAAAGTTAACATGGTTAGTTAACTGTGGTTAAGTGTTAACTGGAATATCTAACTGCTGTTAAATGTTAAACATGACTCGTATGATTGTGAATATGTACTACATGCTTATACGTGTACCTCGTGACTACAAACTGATTATGTATACGTGCATACTTTAGGACGTGATTGATTTACCTTGAGCACATACTTAGCATACCGAGCAAACCAAGGTGAGTTCACACTCTTACCAAGGCATGGGATTCCCCAGTTGGGTTGGGAATGGGATTGAATGATTACCTGTACTTACATTACCACTAGACTACTTACCACGGTCCTCGGATTGGGAAGGATACCTGTGTCAAATTCTACATAAAGCCTACGTACTGTCCTCGGATTGGGAAGGACACCAGCACTAAACCTACGTAAAACCTACGTACTACCGTCCTCGGATTGGGAAGGACGCCAGTGCTAAACCTACGTACTACCGTCCTCGGATTGGGAAGGATGCCAGCGCTAAACCTACGTACTCGCTACGTACTGTCCTCGGTTGGGAAAGGCACTTACATAAAACCTGCGTAAACCTATACTTACTACTATCCTCGGATTGGGAAGGATACTTATGATTACGAATAGTCTAGGGGATATATATAACATGGGAAGCCCCCACCAATAGAACGTACTATCGGCCCAGTAGAGCCACATGTTACATACGAACTTACTATTACGCATTTACTTTCTGTGAACTCGCTCAACTAGTTGTTGATCCTCTGTTACATGCCTTGCAGGACCTTAGGTACTTATGGAGCTTGCACAGGAGGCGCAGTCGTTGTGGACAAGGATCGTGAATACTTGATTAGACATTATGACATTTCACACTTTATTGTGTGGGTTTATTTATACGCTTCCGCTAAACAGTGATAACATATTTATGTTTTGGAACACCTCTCATATGGATTGGTTTGATTAAATTGCAATTACTTTTACTTTATACATTGTTCTATATGATTGGTGGCTTGATCCTGGTCAGTCACGCTCCCAAGCGGTGATACTCCGCAGGTGGATTTTGGGGGTGTGACAGATTGGTATCAGAGCCATTGGTTATAGAGAACTTGGTTTTAATATGGGGAAAACGATTTTATTAAAACTAGACTATAACCGGAACAGTGCTCTCAACGATCCACAACGACGCTTCGCTCCACGTGCAAGACTCGACATCCTAGGTAATAAGGTTTATGTTTATTGCCTACATACTAGAATTACATAGAACTTTGCTCGTGGTATGCTTAGATTACATTGCTCACTATTTGTTATTGCATGAGAACACTTGTGTGCTTACACTCTTCTGTCATCGCACTATTCGCGAACCTATCTCACTTACGTTATCTTTACTATGAAGATCATGTCTGCACGTATCAATATGACCCAGGACCAGTTGACGGCCCTCATTAACGAACGAGTTACCGCGGCAGTTGCAGCCGCACAAGCAGGAGGTCAAGCACCTGTTTGCACTTTCAAGACTTTCATGGACTGTCGTCCAACCACTTTCAGTGGCACTGAAGGAGCCGTAGGTCTCCTGCACTGGTTTGAAAAGCTGGAGTCAGTATTTGAAATGTGTGAATGCCCTGAGGCACGCAGGGTGAAGTATGCTACCGGTACCCTCGAGGGTTTAGCCCTCACATGGTGGAAAGCACAGGTCCAAATACTGGGGTTGGTTGCTGCTAACGCCACCCCATGGAACAATTTCAAAGAGATGATCAAGGAGGAATACTGCAGTAGAGATGATATTCATAAGCTGGAAGTCGAGTTTTTCAACCTCAAGATGACGGGGTCTAAGATCGAAGCGTATACCAAGAGATCGAATGAGCTTGCATTACTGTGTCCTACTCTGGTGGACAAGCGTATTGAACTTTATCTTAAGGGTCTGGTGCCAGAGATCCAGAGTCATGTGACTTCAGCAAATCATGCCACTTACCAGCAGGTTGTTCAGTTGGCTCACCGTCTCACTGATCAAGCGGTGGAGCAGAACCGGTTGCCCAAACGCATCAACGCTACCACTACAGCTACTACTTCGGTTACTCCTGCTACTCCCAGTGACAGCAAGCGAAAATGGGAGGGGGATTCCAGCAAAGGATCAGCTCCAGTTCAGTCCCAAGTTCAGCAACGAAAGACTGACAACTATCAGAGCCCTAGTCAGCACTCTTCGGGCAGTCACAAGCAGGGTGGTTATCGAGGGAACCTCCCAAAGTGCAACATCTGCAACAAGCACCACAATGGCCAGTGTAACAGGGGTCGTTGTCAAAGGTGTTTCAGGACGGGCCATGAGGCCAAGGATTGTAGGAGCCCACAGCCTGTAAATCAGAATCAGCCGCAGCAGCAAGCACGGCAGAATCAGCAACAGGGCAACAAAGGATGTTTTCAGTGTGGCGCCGAAGGTCACTTCAAAAGACACTGCCCTCAGCTAAACCGAAACCAGAACAACAACAACAACCAGGGCAATGGGAACAACCACAACGGGGGAAACAACAATGATGGGAACAACGGCGCAAGGGGACGAGCATTTGTGATTGGGCAGGGTGATGCCAGGAATGATCCCAATGTGGTTATGGGTAAGTTTCTCCTCGACGACTTTTATGTTACTGTACTATTTGATTCGGGTGCGGATACCAGTTATATATCTCTGAAAGTTAGCCAAATGCTTAAACGCGCACCAACATGTTTGAACACTAAACATGTCGTAGAGTTAGCTAACGGTAAAAGTTTAGAGGCCACACACATAGTTCAGGGTTGTAATCTTATCCTCGCTGGTCAGACTTTCTCCATCGATCTCATCCCTATAACTCTGAGTAGTTTCGACATTGTCATCGGTATGGATTGGTTATCCCAACAACAAGCAGAGATACTATGTAGGGAGAAGATCATTCGTATTCCCCGTTCTGGTAAAGAACCTCTCGAAGTTCAAGGCGACAAGAGTGGTGTCGTGAGTGGCATCATTTCCTTCCTGAAGGCTCAGAAGTGTTTACGAAAGGGCCACACAGCTGTTTTAGCTCTCGTTACGGATACATCGAAGAAAGAGAAAAAGATTGAGGATATTCCGGTGGTACGCGATTTTCCTCAAGTATTTCCAGAAGAGTTACCCGGGTTACCGCCTCATCGTCAGGTTGAATTTCAGATCGAGCTCGCTCCAGGAGCAGCACCCATAGCTCGAGCGCCTTATCGTTTGGCTCCAACTGAATTGGAAGAACTGTCAAAGCAGCTACAAGAACTCTTGGAAAAGGGTTTTATACGTCCTAGCTCTTCGCCTTGGGGAGCTCCAGTGTTATTCGTAAAGAAGAAAGACGGTACGTTCAGGATGTGTATAGACTACCGTGAACTCAACAAGGTGACGATCAAGAATCGTTATCCTCTTCCGCGCATAGATGATTTATTCGACCAGCTGCAAGGGTCGAGCTACTACTCCAAGATAGACTTAAGGTCAGGGTACCATCAGCTGAGAGTCCGGGATGAGGACGTCTCTAAAACAGCATTTAGAACTCGCTACGGCCACTACGAGTTTATGGTCATGCCATTCGGGCTAACGAACGCGCCTGCCGTATTTATGGATCTTATGAACAGGGTGTGCAAACCCTATCTCGACAAGTTCGTCATTTTTTTCATCGACGACATCCTGATTTATTCGAAGAGTCAGGAGGAGCACGAGCATCATTTACGACTTATACTGGAACTTCTGCGAACGAAACAGTTATACGCTAAGTTTTCCAAATGTGACTTCTGGCTTCGTGAAGTCCACTTCTTAGGCCACGTGGTAAACAAGGATGGGATTCATGTAGATCCATCCAAGGTGGATTCGATCAAGAACTGGCCTGCACCTCGCACACCAACAGAAATACGCCAATTCTTGGGTTTGGCGGGTTATTACAGGAGGTTCATCAAAGACTTCTCAAAGATTGCTCAGCCACTTACACTACTGACGCAGAAGGGTGTTGTTTATCGTTGGGGTAATGCACAGGAAACAGCGTTTCAGCACTTAAAGGATAGACTTTGTAGCGCGCCTATCCTCTCACTGCCTGAAGGCACGGACGATTTTGTAGTCTACTGCGACGCATCTATCCAAGGTCTTGGATGTGTATTGATGCAAAGGGATAAAGTTATTGCTTATGCTTCGCGCCAACTTAAGATTCACGAACGGAATTACACGACACACGACCTAGAGCTGGGAGCGGTTGTTTTTGCACTTAAGATATGGCGACACTACTTGTACGGTACCAAATGTGCTATCTACACTGACCATAGAAGCCTCGAACATATATTCAAACAGAAGGAACTGAATATGCGACAACGACGATGGGTTGAACTGTTAAATGACTACGAATGCTCAATCAGGTACCACCCAGGCAAAGCCAATGTTGTGGCTGACGCCCTCAGTCGAAAGGACACCGCGCCTAAGCGCGTACGAGCTTTACAACTCACTATACAGTCTAGTCTTCCTTCCCAGATACGAAATGCTCAGGTGGAAGCATTGAAACCAGAAAACGTCAGGGCAGAAGCCTTACGCGGCTCAAGGCAACGCTTAGAACAGAAGGAAGAAGGTGCTTATTACGTAACAGGACGCATTTGGGTCCCACTGTACGGCAACTTACGCGAGCTGGTAATGGATGAAGCTCACAAGTCTCGCTACTCGGTACACCCTGGTTCGGATAAAATGTACCACGATATTAAGACTACATACTGGTGGCCTAGCATGAAGGCCCACATAGCCACATACGTTAGCAAATGCTTGACTTGTGCGAGAGTCAAGGCAGAATATCAGAAACCGTCAGGACCACTCCAACAACCTGAGATACCACAATGGAAATGGGAGCAAATTTCCATGGATTTTGTTACTGGCCTACCTAGATCTCAGCGCAGAAATGATACTATTTGGGTGATCGTGGATCGGCTCACAAAGTCTGCTCACTTCTTGGCTATCAAAGAAACAGACAAGTTCTCTACCTTAGCAGACGTTTACTTAAAAGAAGTGGTCTCGAGGCACGGGGTGCCCACCTCCATCATCTTTGATCGTGACGCACGATTTACTTCAGAACTGTGGCAAGCAATGCATAAATCTTTTGGCTCTCGTTTAGACATGAGCACAGCTTATCACCCTCAGACAGATGGACAGTCTGAGCGCACTATTCAAACTCTAGAAGACATGCTTCGGGCGTGCGTAATTGACTTTGGCAATGGTTGGGAAAAACATTTGCCACTTGTGGAATTTTCATACAATAACAGCTACCACACAAGCATTAAAGCTGCACCATTCGAGGCATTGTACGGGCGTAAATGCCGGTCACCTCTCTGTTGGGCAGAGGTGGGAGATAGTCAGATCACAGGTCCAGAAATGGTAGTTGATACTACTGAAAAGATTGCTCAAATACGACAACGCATGGCGGCAGCACGTGACCGTCAGAAAGAATACGCCGATAAAGATAGAAAACTGCTCGAATTCCAGGTTGGGGATCGAGCGCTACTCAAAGTTTCGCCCTGGAAGGGTGTGGTTCGTTTTGGCAAACGCGGCAAACTCAATCCACGATACGTCGGACCTTTCGAAGTTATCGAGAAAATAGGCAAAGTGGCCTACAGACTGAACTTACCACCTGAACTCAGTGCAGTTCACAACGTCTTTCACGTGTCGAATCTGAAGAAGTGTACGTCAGATGAGACCCACATAGTTCCCTTGAAGGAACTCACTATCGACGAACGGTTGCACTTCGTCGAGGAACCTGTTGAAATCACGGACCAGGATGTTAAGGTCCTCAAGAACACGAGAATCCCTCTTGTACGAGTTCGTTGGAACTCCCGTCGTGGTCCAGAGTATACCTGGGAACGAGAAGATCAAATGGAACTCAAGTATCCCCAATTATTCGGAAAACGTGCAACCACTACTGAGGCTGAAGCTACAACTTCAGAATTTCGGGACGAAATTCCAAATCAACGGGGGGATGATGTGACACCCCAGGAAAACCAGTAAACGATACAACTCACCTAGCTTCCTCAGTAACCGCATGCTAAATTTCGGGACGAAATTTCTTTCAAGTTGGGGATAATGTGACAACTCGAGTTTCTGACATTCTTTATTCGCATTTATTGCACGTTGACTCTGACTGTCTAGTTGTTTGACTCGTCTGATTTGTAACGATACACTTTGTGTGATAATAAAAGTATTATGTTTGCTTGGTTATGTGTTGATATTATAGCATGAGACTTAGTGTATTTGAAATAACATAAACTACTGAACATATGAAACAACTCGACGAAACAGAGTTGTGATTCGCCATGATCATACTCGACGAAACAAGCATGTTTCGCCAAACCGAACTCGACGAAACAGACTGTTTCGCCGGACCAGTTTCGCCAAAAGCCCAGTACGACCCAGAATGTTATTTCCGTGTATAATTACGTGAAACGGTTCTAGTTTCACACCCTTGGCAAAATAGAAACCCTAGAACTCTCTCCTAAGTGTGTCGGCAACTGTGGGTGTCTCCCCAAGTCTTTGAGCGATCAAATCATTATTTCTTTCATCTCGGTTAGTACGGGTTCGTTAACTCGGTCCTATTGATGTTTTGATTACTTGTTATGTGCTTATGTAAATGCTGAGTTATGAAACAGATTATGAATATATGTGTATGATGATGTAGATTTCGATATACATGGTTAATCGGATGTGTAATTATATGCGAAACTTAACATGATCGAATACTCAGTTCTGGATGTTGTTAATATGTTATAATTCTGAATCCACATTAGTTTCGGATAGGGCTCGATGATATGAGGTTGTATGTTAATCAGTTTGAGATGCGTTTAAAACTAGGGTTCATACTAGACGATGATTACGTGAGGATTGTGTTATGATTCTGTGCTAAATGATTTCGGTATGATTGCTACTTGATGGCGACAGCTGTTAGGGTTTCTGCATGTATTTGAGTACGTAACTGACATCACCTCGAATCTGTCTTGACGAAACCGATCTCTTGGCGAAACAGAAAGTGTTTCGCCAAGGACGGTTGACGAAATAGAATCTTGTTTCGCCAAACAAGATCACGGCGAAACAGAATGTGTTTCGCCGATTTGTGTTTCGCCGAATGGTGGGTTTCGTCAATATGTGTGTTTCGCCATTATGTAATCAGCACAGTAACTTACCTTATTTCTGTTAAAAGTTAACATGGTTAGTTAACTGCGGTTAAGTGTTAACTGGAATATCTAACTGCTGTTAAATGTTAAACATGACTCGTATGATTGTGAATATGTACTACATGCTTATAGGTGTACCTCGTGACTACAAACTGATTATGTATACGTGCATACTTTAGGACGTGATTGATTTACCTTGAGCACATACTTAGCATACCGAGCAAACCAAGGTGAGTTCACACTCTTACCAAGGCATGGGATTCCCCAGTTGGGTTGGGAATGGGATTGAATGATTACCTGTACTTACATTACCACTAGACTACTTACCACGGTCCTCGGATTGGGAAGGATACCTGTGTCAAATTCTACATAAAGCCTACGTACTGTCCTCGGATTGGGAAGGACACCAGCACTAAACCTACGTAAAACCTACGTACTACCGTCCTCGGATTGGGAAGGACGCCAGTGCTAAACCTACGTACTACCGTCCTCGGATTGGGAAGGACGCCAGCGCTAAACCTACGTACTCGCTACGTACTGTCCTCGGTTGGGAAGGGCACTTACATAAAACCTGCGTAAACCTATACTTACTACTATCCTTGGATTGGGAAGGATACTTATGATTACGAATAGTCTAGGGGATATATATAACATGGGAAGCCCCCACCAATAGAACGTACTATCGGCCCAGTAGAGCCACATGTTACATACGAACTTACTATTACGCATTTACTTTCTGTGAACTCGCTCAACTAGTTGTTGATCCTCTGTTACATGCCTTGCAGGACCTTAGGTACTTATGGAGCTTGCACGGGAGGCGCAGTCGTTGTGGACAAGGATCGTGAATACTTGATTAGACATTATGACATTTCACACTTTATTGTGTGGGTTTATTTATACGCTTCCGCTAAACAGTGATAACATATTTATGTTTTGGAACACCTCTCATATGGATTGGTTTGATTAAATTGCAATTACTTTTACTTTATACATTGTTCTATATGATTGGTGGCTTGATCCTGGTCAGTCACGCTCCCAAGCGGTGATACTCCGCAGGTGGATTTTGGGGGTGTGACAGTACTTTTCTTTCATCGTGGATTCAACCTCCTTCGTGAATTCGGGACCTCTACGGGCACCCCATTTGACCTTTACAATAGGTACACGCTTCCTTCGAAGCTTCTTTACCTGTCGATCTTCAATCGACAAAGGTTTTTCCACAAACTCTAAGCTCTCATCTATATGCGCATCTGTATGCGGTATAACCAGTGATTCATCAGCGAAGCACTTCTTCCGATTGCAGATGTGGAACACCTGGTGAATTCCACTGAGCTCTTCTGGTAAGTTTAACGTATAGGCAACTGACCTGATACATTCGATAACCTCGAAAGGTCCTATGTATCTCGGGCTTGGCTTGCCTTTCTTACCAAATCGCATCACTCCTTTCCAGGGTGATTTCTATTGTTGAACCTTATTCCTTAACAAGAATTTAGGAGGTTTGCTATTTTCATAATCCTTAATTTTCTGCCGAATACTGGCATCTTACTGATGATTATGAATTTGCGTGATCTTATTGATTGTCTATAATGCAACTTTCAGATCTTAATGTTTGGACTTACCAAACTATTGTCCTATCAATGGACGTTTATCATTTCATCTATACAAGGTCTTCAAGGGAGTAGCCTTGATACTTATATATCAAATATTATAGAGAAGCTTATCTTAAGGTGAGATGGTTATTCCGACCATCACTTAACTAATATTAAGGAATAGCTAATCCTTGTCGTTAGTCAAACAATTCGACGATCCTGGTTAGCTGATGGCAATTCTTAATCGTCGCCTAATTAGGATTGCGGTAATGTATGCATAAGCAAAATGAACCGTCTTTCTTATCTAACAATATCAAACTCTCGGAATATCGAGTTAGGCTATATGAACCCTCTATTTTAAAACTTAGTAAATCAGGGTTCTCGATTCTGCCAATATGGTACTAGTTGTCTTGGGGATTTCATAATAATACAGCCTTAAATGGGATATGAAACTCAACTCTACCTGTCCCCCAGGGTAAACAGGGTAATCATAGGAGAAGATAATTAAGGTACAAGGAGGCTATAGAGATTTTTCCATATCTCAGGCTCCAGTTCATCCATCATTGTTCGTGTCAAATGAGTGACACCTTTATGTTATAAGTCCTCGAATTCCTTAATCGGGAACATTTACTTGGAAAAAATTTCCATTTTTGGATATCTTCTTTGAATACTACTAGTCGACTTTAGTACAATATGATCATTGGGATATCTTAGGGGTTCCATGTATTAATCTATGGGACACACTAGGATACGCCAATCCTCATATGACACTTTTATCAAACATAGTTTGGCATTCGCAGGCGATAGAAAACAATGAGAAAAATAATTAAAATAACATATGTTGTCGTACTCTATGCAAAGAAAGAGTGCTCTTTAGATTTTTCGGAAGGATTCCTTGCCGATCTATAAGAATCGGTTACTATGGTCTCCTTGGTAGTTATACCTTATGGATGATAATAAAAATTTTGCTAAGTTTATGGTTCATGAAGATTTATTATTGCCTGTATAAAAAAACAGGACACTTAGCAGAAATTAGTATTGATCAATGATAAGGAAGTTTATTGTACAAGTGCTTATATTTAATTAGAATGGAAATTTTCACAAACTAGGCACCTAGCTCAGTTGGCTAGGCGCGCGAAAGGGTGCGGCCGGCCTAGACCCAGGTTCGATTTCCGGGGACGGCCAGTTCCACCATTTTTTTTAATATTGATTAATCGTACGGATACGTGTAATTTCGAGGGTTGTCTCATAAGGAGTCTTGATAATTAATTGCTTCTTATCACTCACAATATGGGCTTGATTCATTAAGACACCCAATCGATTTTTATCACTATATTGAGTCCTTAAGTATGCAACCAAAAGTTTGCTATAAGGGTATTAGAAAAGAGTGATTTCTAATAGATATTAAATATCAATATAGGATTTGTTGGAGCATTTTCTAACGTAACATCGGCCACTTCCTGCCGTGCATTTAAATGACCGGAGTCTTAATCAGGTGGAGACAACAGTTCTCAACCTTTATCATTCATAATATATTTATATGTGCTAATATCAAATAAGTTTTTACATAAACTGCTTGATAAGGAAGGTACATATTATATTATTATTATTATTCTTCCCCATCACTTGGGCGTTCATCCTGACAACTCGTGCGTTCGTTCTCTTGGCCTACTCGGGCTTCTTCTGGTTCCTAGGGCAGTTGGTCTTGATATGCCCCTTCTCGTTGCAACCATAACAGGTTGCATCTTTCAACTTCTTGCAATCCAGGGTTTTATGTTTCCTAGATTTGCAAATTCCACATGGTAGAGGCTGAGACTCAAACCTGCATTTCCCGTAGTGGCGCTTCTTGCAAATCTTGCATACAGGTTTCTGATTGGACTTTTGTTTATTCTTTTTCTTAGAACTCTGGGAGTTATCTACCTCCCTTTTTCTTTTTAGTTCATCCTTTGCATCCGAGGCATGAACGGGATCCTCCTTAAGAGTAAGGAAGTGTGGTCCTAGATAAAATTTGGACCGAGAAGCATGAGGCTCCTTGAACTTTTTCACAGCCTTCTTCACAGCTTTTCCAACAGCTGCGTCTATCATAGTTTGAAGAACATCTTTGGAAATTCTAAGGTTCACAATTTCAGCATCATTAGTCTGCGTCGCGTCATTAATGGCGCGATTGACTGTTGTCTTATCCGAGTTTGCCATACTCGATATTGGTTCCTAATACCAATAAAACAATTTCTTAGTCGAAAACCAACAACTACTATTTTTATTCTGATGGCCTTAATATATACTAACCATGGTGTCAATAACCTATACAGGCTATTATAGCACTAACATTCTTAATGAACGTTATTTAAAATATATTAATATTACTTAGCCTAGGTCGCAAAAGACCATCAATGGCATTAAAGATTCGGACCTAGTCCATCACTTTTCTGACAGAGGATCAAACGCCACATCTATCTTTATTATATTAAAAATTTAGGTAGCTTGAAAGCTTGCCATAGGAATATCAGAAAAGAGTGTTTCCTATTAGATATAAAATATCCATCTAAGGTTTGTTGTGGTATCTTCTAAAGTATCATCGGCCAATTTCTTCTTCGTACAAAATGACCGAAGTCCTAATTAGACGGAGACAACAGTCCTCAACAGTGATCGTTCATTATTGAATCACATGTGCCAGCATCAATAAATTTCTGCATAAACTGCTTGATAAGGAAAAGTACCTGCTATATAGTTATCCTTCTACACCATCTCCTGGCGTCCATCCGGAAGACTCAGGCGTTTGTTTTCCTGGCCTCTCCAGGCTTCTTTATGAGCTTTGGGCAATTGGTTTTGATGTGCCCTTCCTCGTGACAATTGTAACATGTGGCGTTCTTTAACCCCTTGCAATCTAAGGTTTTGTGACCCTTGGTCTTGCAAATTCCACACAATTTAGCACGTGGGTCGATTGTACATTTTCCAAAATGTGGCTTTTTGCAGTTACTGCATTTGGGTCTGTTATCAGACTGACTCGAGTTCTTCCTAACTTCGGAATCCTTCCCGCGCTCCGAGCTTCCCTTCTTCTTCTTGTTATAATGATGAGAGTTTTCCTCCTCTCTTTCTCTTCTTCCCTTGCCAGAAGCCTTAACAGACTTTATTCTGATTGCGTCTAAGGTGAGAGATAAGGATAAGTCCACCGCGGACCTATATGTGGTTGGCCTAGACGCTTTAACATTTCCTTTTATCTCTGGTGCTAGGCCTCCAATGAAACGCGCTATGCGTTTAGGTTCAGGGGTGACTAAATAAGGAACTAGGCGGGACATAGTGTTGAAACTTGTCACATATGCCTGACAATCCAAATTCTCCATGACCAGAGTTAAGAAGTCTGATTCTATCTTTTCTACCTCGTGCTGGGGGCAATAGTTTTCCTTGACTAATGCAACGAATTGCTCCCAAGATAAGTTGTAGAGTAGAACCTTTCCCGTGGCTTGGAGCAATAATCTCCACCATGCCAACGCTTCTCCTTTGAATGATTGTGAAACAAATTTAAACACATCTTGCTCCGCACAACCGCTGACGTCAACAACAGCTTCCATCTCATCGAGCCATGTCATGCAATCGATGGCCCCCTTTTCTCCTGTAAAGTCTCTGGGCTTGCAGGAGACGAAATATTTATATGAACAAGTCTTAACTGGTGCCTCTTGATGAAACATAACCTGTCTAGGCGGAATACTCCTTTGATTTGACAACTCATGAACATCGTCCTCCCTCAACTCATGTGTGTTAGATGGGGGCTTACAACGAGCCACAGATAGAGTCTTAGAGTGGGTATCATTTGACTCATCATACTGCCGATCAAGTGCTCGAGTAACAGCATAATCTATTATTGCCTGTAGTTCTGCTCCAGTTACATTAATTCTGGTAGTATCATTGCTCTCCAACAAGTGGCTGTTAACTTCATCTAATCCAGCCATGTAGCTTGATTGCTACATAAATATTAACAATGATTTATTCAGAGATTATTATGGAATCATCATCTTTGACGATATATCAACCATGGTAATATAAACCATATTGGTTAACTTGTTAGTTATATTTAATTAGTATTTTCCATTATAATTTATCCTAGTTATAAAACATTAAGGATATTAAAGTGGCGCAAAAAGGCCTAGTCACAAGGACAGTTCAAAATTTTATAAGCCATGATTTCAGAGAATCGAGGCATTAAGGTTTGAATCACGTTCATTACCTTGACAGGGAGTTGTAGACTTCAACTGTCTTTTGTCTTTTAGGACAATAGATATAGCCCGTGGGCATTTCCCTTCTGAGGGATGGTTATAATATGTTCATCTTCTCAGATGCTATTAGTCGAGATCGTATAGATCCTACCGACTATTATGCTTGGACCTGGTCCAATACTTTTAGACAGGAGGTCACAGACCACCACTGTCGTTGTCTTATCGGACAACAAGTTTAGCCCGTAGGCACTTCATCACTACTGGATGTTTATAACGTGATCATCTTATAGGATGACACAAGCCATGATTTCTAAATCAATAGGCTAGATAGGAAAATTGGAAGAATCTAATATAAGGATGACTGTTGTGATTTTCTCGAGTCACATTTGTCAAGAGTGCTAACACGTTCTTAGGTGTTAACAAGGATTTGAATCTCTTGAGTAGGTTTCACCATCTTGGCCGCGTAGGCTAGGTTTCACCTTTAAGATTATCTTTAAAATGCATACTGGCAGGAAAGTAAGGATATTTATTTTATTCAGGATTTTTATCATAAATCCTAATTTATAATTTAATAATAGCACAAATGGCCTAGTCGCGTAGACAAGTTTAATTTATAAGCCAAGATTTCAGAGAATCAGGGCAATTTATGAATTAGTAATGGCACAAAAGGCCTAGTCACGTGGACAAGTTTAATTTATAAGCCATGATCGTCTGGGATCGAGGCATTTAGTAATAGCACAAAAGGCTTATTCACGTGGACAAGTTTAATTTATAAGCCATGATCGTCTGGGATCGAGGCATTTAGTAATAGCACAAAAGGCTTAGTCACGTGGACAAGTTTAATTTATAAGCCATGATCGTCTGGGATCGAGGCATTTAGTAATAACACAAAAGGCTTAGTCACGTGGACAAGTTTAATTTATAGGCCATGATCGTCTGGGATCGAGGCATTTAGGTGTGAATCAAAGTTCATTACCTTTTCTTAACAGGGAGCGGTAGGCTACCACCGTTTTTAGTCTCAGAGGACGTAAATTATAGCCCGTAGGCACTTCCCTTCTAAGGGATGTTATTTTCCATTCATTTCATATTTCATGTTTAGAATGAAAACTTAATTTAATCAATTCATTATATGAAAATAGAAGTACAGAGTTGCCCTAAGCGGGTCTTTGAAGGGATAATGTGTCCTTGAAGGGACTGAAAGATAAATATGTCCTTATAAGGACTATCAAAGAAACGATCTGTAGCAAAAGGAGTTTCCTCTTCATTTTATGTCTGTATGCTTTCTCCTTGGTTGCACGTTTCATCCTGGCCACGGTACGAAGCTCAGCATCTCAAGGCTTCGGGTGTGGAGAACTCCTATTACGGCTTCTTCGCTTGGCGACGTATCCAAAATATATAAAAAATTTTGGAAGAAAAGATTCCCAGATTTGGATTGAGAATATTCCTATGTTAAGTCTAGACTCAGAAGATTTAGGAATGTGCAATTGTGTCATTGAGATTAAACACAAAAAGGTAGTGTTTAATTCACTCAATGTTGGCTCTGATACCAACCTGTCACACCCCAAATTTCCACGTGTCACCGGTGGGCCCGGTGGGGGAGTATCGTGACGTGGTTGGCAACATCATGGTCAAACAACACAATATAATAATGCACAGCGGAAGCAAAAGATAAATATATTACATTCCGAATATAAGTAATGTCAAAGTATTACAACGGAAGGTAAAGGATCCACAGGCGGATCAGTAAAAGAAAACTGTTCAACAGACTTTAGGCATCTAGAACTTGCAAGATTCCCTAGTGACGCCCTGAGCTCCCAGCCAATTACGCATAGTACCTGTCACTTAACCTTTTGGAAAATACGTCAGTTTACACTGGTAAATACAATTTAACTTACTCATTTTGGAAAAAGAGTTTGAAAAGTGATTCGAGTGCAAACGGCACAAAATATCTTGACACATTGATTAAAATGCACAGAGGCAAAATTAATCTTTTATACTTGGGACAATTTTGTTAATAAAAATCTTGTATCCGATTTACATGGTTGTCCAACATTTAGGGCCGGTGATTATACAATACAAGCCGGACAAGATTAATCGACACACCACAAATATAATCTCACAAGAAGTTACCCTTACGAGTGAGTATACGTTATACATATGCAACAGGAGGTGTTTTGCCTACACCTTGTGCTTACGTCGTGGCCATTCACTTTTTAAAATGAGCCAAGGATATCCAGGACATGGTCATTAACCCACAATGTTATTTGTTATCAATCAATACAGATTAAAACGGGATTATGCAATTTAATCATCTCCGATTAAAAGGTTTCTACACCCGACCAAGCGGTATTTTTATAATACCGTATCCCAAGCCCGTATAAGGGAAAATAAGTTAAAAGTATTTACCTGAGCTAGCAATGCAATTTACACTCAGCCGTATATCTTAATCAGCAAGCACAAGTACTTCTACTGGGGCTCTTAATCTGGAACGAAGGTTTTATTAACCTATTAAATTCCTAACGGGTCTTATTTAAGTCGTAACTTAGACCGGTTAGTTTTTAACGAAAGGTTTACGGTTCAAAACGCATAATTAAGCGAAGACCGGAATAGAATGTGATTTAGACCCGACAAGTCTGGAGACTTGTATAATATGGGTAAACTAAACACATTCTGGATTTTGAGAAAAAACCGATAAGGTTTGACCCGTTTCGGCTATTTTATGTAAACTTGTTACATAAACCGAACCGAACGCGTAATAAGCATAACGGGTATCCGTAAGAGCCATATACAGGTTTCCTAAGTTAATATGCTTCAAATATGTTGGGACATCAGTAGGATGTCTTTCATTATGCCCCGAACTAATTTAAACACAACTATGCCCCGTAGGGGTAGTTTTGGTCATTTTAAAGTTTGTAAAAGCGGTTAGATGTTTAACTGAGTTACAGGTCTGATGTAAAAATAAACATACTCAATTTGATGAGTTATAACAGTAGGCTAAAGCATATATGTGAAATTTATCATTTTTAACCAAACTATGCCCCGTAGGGGTATTTTGGTAATTTCACATAAGCCGAAAAGCTCAAAAACGAAGTCTGAGTTAATCAACCTTTTCTTACTGTTAAAATATCATAATTTGCCTTATATATCAGTAGGTATCAACCCGGGTATGTTCAATATGATTTTAAAACATACTATGCGTTAAAAACGCTAAATAAGGCGATTAAAGGCCATTTCCGGGTTCGATACTTAAATCTGATATTTTTATATTTCTAGAAGGCTTAAAATAATTTATTTAACATATGTGATCAGTAGCAAAAGGTTTGGAGTCGTTTAGATATGTAAAACTCATTTTATGGCCCGTAAGGGCAAAACCGACAATTACCGGATTAAGCTTACGACTACTAGTTATGCTCAGCCTAAAATTAATTAAAAATCTTTAAAAATCCCAAAATAATATATTACATCAGTGGGTATTAAGTTTGATACCAAAAGGTAGGCTTAATTAGGCTATACACCAATTACGCCGTTTTATTAACATAAAGCTCTAATTTCGCGATATTGAGCATAACTCTTAATCTATAAGTCAAACTGATGTCAAACTTTGCATATAAGTTTATATATCAGTAACTAAGGTTTCTACAATTTTACATTTTCATAAATCACGTTTTAAGGTAATAAGGGCATAACGGTCAACATATGAGCAATTAACGGAAATATGCATATTAATTGGATAACTAGTGAACCAAGGTGTGTCATCACAGCGGGTTGTTCTAACATGTATCCTAATCCAATTTAAGCTCTGAGGCATTTCTAAAATATACCTAAACGGGTCAGAACTGAAAGTCAAAGTGAAAGTCAAACTATGTGACTTTCGGTTCCGAACCGGGTCTAGACAGGAATTAGTCGGGTTGAACATGTTCGGACATGTTCTTACACTTATTACTAAGTTATAACAATGATCAAACAGGTTATATATGTTCTAGATAGCTAATTATGCATAAATAGCATTTTAGGCTTCCTGTTGACTTTTTAAGAATAGGTTTGACCCGACATTTGAACTAGTTGGAGTGGTGATCAGGGGAAACCCTTTTGGGGTTTTATTACCCACATAAATACCAACTCATAACTACTTTTAATTCGAGATATAACTGAGCCATTATTGACTAATCTCGAAGTCAAACCGTAATTACGACGGTTTGCCTTTTAGCTAATTAAACAAGCTATACTCAACTAAAGGAGGATTAGAACACTTACAAGAGTCCTATGCACGACTTATGATCAGTTGGATCTGCTTGGGAGCTCCAGAATTGATCAGTTATGCACTTAAAGGTGTGAAGAACAATGGTTGCATAACATGCCTTTATATAGTGTTTAATCCACCATAAATCCTTGACTTGTGTGTCTACAACTCACCACAACTGATCAACACCTGTTCCTAGTGTTTAGGGGTTGTTTTAGGGGCCAAGAGATGTGGAGAATCGAGTTGGAATCGCGTACAAAGGAAAGGGCAGCCAAGAAAACGACTTCAGGATCTGGCAGCCCCTCGCGTGACGCGAGGGGCTCCTCGCGTGGCGCGAGGCCCACCTGCAGCAGATCTTCATTCTTTTGATTTTGCTATTTGATCCTTGCCCCTTCAAACTCCGGTTAGACACTTGATTCTTGTATGGTAAACCCTTATAATTGTTATAGTTAGTCTTTAAAACATATACCCACTTTGCCAAGTCCCCGGGTAACTTTATTTTCACCCGAAAAGTCCTAACTTCCAACGTTTACGCTTTAACACTTCGCACACGGATTTGATCATAACTTTCTCATACGTTAACCAAACTTTATGAAATTTTTATGGTGCATTCTCGTGAGCATAATCAATATTTACAAAGCTTCGGGTTTGCCAAAAGGTCACTCAGAGGTATCATTTAAACATGTTGGCGCATTTGGTCCCTGTAGTTTGAAATCACTCACTCTTAGCTTCGTATGATCCATGATTTATTCGTTTGAAGGTATGAGCATCGTGTAGGGTTAGGTGCTGTTTGTTTTTGCTTATATTGTCTGAAAAGAGCTTATGTCTGCGGGCGGGCAGACATAAGCTCTTGAAGACTGTTTGTTTATAAAAAAAAAAGAAGATCTTAAAATAGCTTTTGTTAGCTTAAAAAAAAAAAGCTATGAATTATTGCTTCACCATCTTCACACACCATCTTCACACACCACCTGCCACCACCACCTCCGCCACCACCACCTCCGCCACCACCACCGCACCACCTCCGCCACCACCTCCACCACCACCATCGTCAAAACCCACCACCAATTTAGGGCTGTGAGAGATTGGGCGAGAGAGAGAGAGAGATCTGTGAGAGAGAGAGCTGTGAGAGAGAGAGAGAGAGCTGTGAGGGAGAGGTGGTTCCGGCGGACCATCGCGTTTTTCCGGTCGGACCATCGCCATCACCACCACCTCGTTCTCCCTCTCTGTTTTTTCCGGTCGGACTTCCGCCATCACCACCACCTCGTTCTCCCTCTCTGTTTTTTCCGGTCGGACCTCCGCCATCACCACCTCTAGAGAGAGAGAGAGAGCAGAGAGAGAGAGAGATAGAGTTTCTAGAGAGAGAGAGTTTCTAGAGAGAGAGAGAGTTTCTAGAGAGAGAGAGAGAGCAGATGTGTGTTGTGTGTGTTGTGTGTGTGTGAAGTTGTTTTTGAAGGAAAAAAACAAACCCTCTTTTCCTTGCAGACTGCAGACATTTGGGCCACATCTTCTCTTGCAGATGCCTGCAGATGTGGTTCGCAGACTACAGACATTTTACATCTGAAAAAACAAACAGCACCTTAATGTACATTATATTTATTCACAGTTGACACTTAGAATACGTATATTCACATACTTCCCATGTTTGTCAACTTTAGTCCTTCCTTAATATTTCTTTCACACGTTTAAACTTTATGACACGTGTCAACACATTATAGGACGTGAATTTTTCGAGGTGTTACATGCAAGTAAGGACTCAAATCAGTATTTAATTCGGTAATGGTTATAACTTGGACTTGGTAAGGAGTTTTCACCCCGGATTGAGTCTATAGGACACGGGTATGGTGATGGAGGTCAGGGTAGTATTAGTTTTCAGATTGGCTTCCGGACACCGGTTCGCGTGCCAGCCATTGTCAGTAGTTTAACGTGTTCGGATAATGGTACGGGAATACCACTAGTGCCAACACGTTGTTATTTTAGAATGATTAACTTTTCATTAAGGGAGTTTAGGTGTTTGGAGAGTCCAGGTTGCCTAATTTTGAGTTTCCGTTTCCACCGTCGGGGATTTCCCGAACAGGTATTGGACACACCCCGAGTGTCCAATCCACCCTGGAATCTCCCGGAATACTTCCCGTGTTTCAATCATAGTATTTGTCGGGTTGGGTCAGTTCCCAGTTCCGGCAGGTTCGTTACACGGTAAACTGCCGAAATTGATTTAAAATAATCAATTTTAATTTCAAAAAAATTCCCTTTTCATCTAGAATTTGAATACACTTCTGTAAATTTTAATATAACTCATTAAAAATCTGTAAAATATGGGAAAAATTGTTGGGAATTTATTTTGGCACTTTATTTGTTTAAATAAATTATTTATAATATCATATTTAACCCCATAATTAAAATTAATTACTCTTATTGATCTAAAATTTCCCAAAATTTTTTGGGACATCCCTTATTTTACCAGAAACATCTCAATAAATTTTAAGATTTTTCCGATTTTGTTTCCGGCTACCGAAAACTCACAAAAACGCGGATTTTTAACCCAAATCAAAACTCAACCACTGGACTCCAAATTTTCCCAGAGCATTCCCATATGCTCCTTAGTGTCTCTGTAGAATTTGGTGATTTATTGAATCCGTTTGGTATTTTTTTAAATTCTTTTGATAAAAGAGTAAAAATTTCACCAAACGTCGTAGAAAACTCCAAAACTTCTAAAATTTTACGTGGACCTTCCTGACACTACCCTTCATCCCCATACCAAATTTCAGCTTAATCCAACACCCACGGACCAAGTTATAGTCTAAACAATATTTTGCCTATGCTAGTTTCGAGTTTCGGAGGATCTACCTAGCGATTTCTTTGTGTCCGAGTATTTTTCTTGAGTCCAGAAGCAAGTATAAGTTATATTCAATACCTACACATCAAGTATAATCCAAATATGCTAGAACTTAGATCAATCAATCTTTATTTCAATGTTTTTCGGTTAATCGACTAGTTATGCGATTTTTATCGAATAGGTTTTGGTTAGTGTATAAAAACCAAAAGATTGGTGATCATGGCTGCCATATAATACCAGGGAATTCACAAGGTGTTCTTATTCAGCCAATAAACTTGTTTAAAACTCAAAATTTCATGGATTAAAAAGGTTGTTTATGATCTAAATCAAGTTTACTCAAGAACTAGGCTTAAACCAAAAAAAAATAATGTTGCTACCTTTGATTTTTGGCTTGTGCTCGATGACTCAGCTGGGTTTTGTAAAGAAGAACATAATTTTTGAGAGGATTTATATGTCAGAATAAAGGAGAAATGAAAAAAAAACAAGGATATAACCAAGGGGGGTGTTGGCAGTTTGGGGTGGACCCCCTAGGCCACCACATGCTTAAAAAAATGCTAAAGGATAAGGTTTATCCTTTGTTAAGTGGGTAGGTTCGTTTGCGGGTCTCGCGCGCGTTCTCGATTTGCGTGACGGACTCCGTATCGCGCTTAATTAGTGTCAAAAGACTCAGTTTTAAAAATCATGCATAACCGTCTTGAAATCCAAAACCAGATACGTTATAATCATAAAAGACTCGTATTAGGGTGGTTTAAATGTTTTTAAGCTTGATCGATCGTTCCTTGCACGTTTGATTGCCTTATATTATACCTAAAACGAAAGCGTTTCCCTAACCGGGAAGCTGCTTCGTTTTGCGTGCCCAATCTCTGATTGGCTTCAAACCTTATGTCACAGTCTATGGCACAAAACTAAGATGTTCCCGGAACTCGAAATTTTAAATAATGCTACTGATAACCTAATAATCGATGTCAAAGGTTTAGTGCGCTGTTAAACGGAAAGCTTCAGTTTAACACGTGTTTAAAGTCTAAGGATACCAATTTCACATCATGGGTCCTTATTAGTGTCATGTTAATCATAATGTGTTCTCAGATGCCTCCGAGACATAACAGATAGTAGTTAATCAAGCGTATAAGTCACACATGTTTTTAGGGTTTTCGCACAATTATAGTGTTAAGTTTGCTGTATAGTTTTGGACCGTTTAGGATGTACCTGGTTTCGTCATGGGTGTCACAGGAACTATGTACTCACATTGAATGATAGGGTATCCTTGATCTAAAGAACTTAGCGAAGCTCAAACCTAGGAAATTCAAGTAGTACCTAGTAATCGGATCACTAGTAAATAAATCGACACCTAAATCGGAAGATCGGATAGAATGAGGTATTGTAAACCAAATGAGTGTGGAACTCATGTGATATGGTTTAACAAAGTCTATATTCTAAATCGGAACTTAGCCTAAGTGCTTTCGACCTGTTACGACCCATTAAGGTAGCTTAAGCTACTTTAACGCGTCGTGCGGTCAAAACTATGTTCGGATGGTTAACTATGTGCTATGTCATGTCTTATATGCCCAATTATGCCTAATTATGTTGCCATATCAGTTTAAATGTCAAAAACTTGTTCACATATGTAAAATACGAATTTAAGCTTCAAAAGGGCGTTTTGGTCATTTCTTTTGGGCATACAAGCTACTTAACAAATAACTAACCAATCCTATGTGATCATAAGGTATAACCTCAGTGGTTATTCCCTATGCAACTATGATCAGTAATCAAGCTTGGTCGGATCCTAAAGATCGACCAATCGGGTCGGGTTCGAAAGTCTAAGCGGTTGTTTAGACCGCTTAACTTACGACCTTAAACAAGCACTAAACTAATAGTGACGAGTTAAACATGTCAAAACATGTTTAACCTACTTAGAAAACTGATTTGGTATCAAAACAATGGGTTTTGATACATGAAAATAGTTCCGTTGCAAAATGTGTGCTAAAACGCATTTTGACCGAAACTTTGACTCGTCACTACGCCCAGTTAACGTGGTAATCAGTAGGTATAATCTCTAAGGATTAGAACCATCGTGATTACAATCACGTTGCAAAGTTCAATTGAACTTTGACTTGACCAATCGAAGGTCAAAACCGAAAGTCAAACTGTTGGCTAAACTGTTTGACTTTCTGCTTAAACATAAAGAATAAACATGAAAGAAGACTTACAACGGGTCCTAGCTATCTTTTCTACCGAGAATAATCAGATTAGAAAGCTCCAAACACTTGAGAGAGCACCCAAATCAGATGTAGAGGAGAAAAGAGAAGAATGAGCAATGAACAAGTGAAATGGTTGGGCTATTTATACTTGTAGCAAGAACACAAGATCATGACATGTGTTTGTGTAGCTTCTAAGAAAAAATCATGACCATACACTTGTTTGATGCAGGTTAGAAGCCTTGGAGAAGAGATAACTTGCTCCCCAAAACATGGAAATTGCACACAAGGGCCTGATTTTGCAAAACAGCAGCAAAAATCAACTTTCTAGTCACTGGGCCTGCTTTACGGACCGCAAAGGGTCCCTTACGGTCCGTAAGGTCCATGCTGCAGATCAGCAACTTTAAGAAATTGACAGTTTTGGCCCCTGAGCTTGTTTCGTCGCAAATTGGCACTTCTAACACCCGATAAGCCCATTTTTAAGCTCCATAAAGAAGTTAAAGTATAGGGAACATGAAACATGCTAAAAAATATGACGGATGTTGGTTCGTTTGGCTGTACGGTTGCGTTGTTCGGCTAATTACGACGGAAATCGTAACGGATGCGAAAATGATCCAAATTGCGAAACGAATGAAGTTTTTGGTTGCCGATCACTAAAAAAATATTTTAGTGTCTACAAAAAATTTGAGTGTCCAGATGTGGTCAGAACGTAAGATATGCGCGAAAATGCAAACTTACGTCGTTTTTGACACTTTTAGTCCCTGTAAGATCAAATATGCATATTTTCGCACACCGAACCCCTCAAAGCTTATTTCTACGCTATGTTTAGGTTATTTATGGTATGTGTAGCTTATGATCAAGTTCTGGACTCTTCGATACCATACGAATCGGTATAGTTTCGCAGTTTGACACAAATAGTCCCTGCGATCGAATAGACTTGTTTTCAACACACCAAACCTTCCAACACTTATTTATAAGTTATGTTTAGGTTATTTAAGGTATGTTAAGCCTATGTCACTATTCCGGAGTGTTTTTCGCGTTAAACTGACTGCGTTTACGCACCAAGTTTGCGTATAACCTTCCAGAAAACGATTTAGAGCTTAGAATCGGAATCGAATCGAATTGTAAAATCATCAAACACAAATACACATATAGTAACACCAAAACACATTGTTTTATTAATAATTATCATAGTTTTACATTGTTCATCGATTACAGAGCATAGTTGTCACAGTCTCCCCTACTTTAGAAAATTTCGTCCCGAAATTTTAACTAGAGGAAACTTGTGAGAACAATTGCGGATATTTCGCCTTCATTTGGTCCTCACATTCCCAAGTAAACTTTGGGCCACGTTTGGATTCCCAGCAAATCTTGACCAAATGAATTCGTTTGTTCTTCAACTGTTTGTATGTACGGTCCACTATTTCCACAGGTTTCTCGACAAAGTGCATCGTTTCATCGATTTGGATTTCGTCGAGAGGAATGTGAAGATCAGCGTCATCTAAACACTTTCGCAAATTGGACATGTGAAAAGTCGGATGAAGATTTCCAAGCTCTGGAGGTAGCTCTAGTCGATAGGCAACCTTTCCAACCCTTTCGACAATCTTAAATGGTCCAACATATCGTGGTGCAAGTTTTCCTTTCTTTCCAAATCTCACCACTCCCTTCCAAGGTGACACCTTGAGTAGGACATGATCTCCGAATTGAAATTCTAAGGGCTTGCGTCGTAAATCCGCATAACTCTTTTGACGGCATCTAGCTGTCACAAGATTATCGCGAATTTTCTTGATTTTGTCTGTTGTTTCCAGAACAAGCTCCGGTCCAGTAAGCTGAGCTTCACTGGTCTCGTTCCAACAAATAGGTGAACAACATTTTCGACCGTAGAGAGCTTCGAATGGTGCCATATTAATGCTAGCATGATAACTATTGTTGTAAGAGAACTCGATCAATGGAAGATGAGAATCTCAATTACCACCAAAGTCTATCATGCATGCTCTAAGCATATCCTCCAAAGTTTGAATCGTTCTCTCAGATTGTCCATCTGTTTGGGGATGATAAGCAGTGCTTAGATTTAGTTGGGTTCCCATAGCAGATTGCATGGTCTTCCAGAAATGAGATGAAAATCGAGCATCACGATCAGATATGATATCCAAAGGAACACCATGTCGTGATACAATCTCATCAACATAAATCTTTGCAAGTTTATCTGCAGATAGATCCTCGCGAATCGGAATAAAATGAGCTGACTTCGTTAATCGATTGATAACAACCCAAATAGCATCATGACCCTTAGATGTACGGGGTAATTTAGTGATGAGATCCATCGCAATGTTCTCCCACTTCCAAACCGGTATTTCTGGTTGTACGAGCAACCCAGATGGTCGTTGATCTTCAGCCTTGACTTTGAGACAAGTTATGCATTTCGCTACGTACAAGGCAACATCTTTCTTCATACCAGGCCACCAGAACTTAGTACGAAGATCCTTGTACATTTTATCAGCACCAGGATGGATAGAATATCGAGACTTATGAGATTCGTCCATCTTGGAGAAACAAGTAGCACCTTGCAGCTGATCAAAGAGATCATCGATTTGGGGTAGGGGATATCGATTCTTGATGGTAAGCTTATTAAGCTCACGATAATCGATACACATTCGAAAAGATCCATCTTTCTTTTTCACAAAGAGGACAAGAGCTCCCCAACTTGAATAAATCGGATGGATGAATCCTTTATCCGATAACTCTTGAAGCTGTTTCGATAACTCTTGCATCTCAGACGGTGCAAGACGATAAGGTGCTTTCGCAATCGGGTTAGCATTGGGTACAAGGTCAATATGAAACTCGACTTGACGAACTGGCGGAAAACCAGGCAGTTCATCAGGAAACACCTCTGGATAATTGCGAACAATCGGAATATCCTGAATACTCTTGCTCTTGCTTTTCTCCTCGGTGACATGTGCCAGGAAGGAAACATATCCTTTTCGTAAATAACTCTGGGCTTTCGTACACGACATGAGTTTCAATCCACCAGATGGTTTCTCGCCACGAACCTCTAGGACGTCACCAGACAAAAGAGGAATACGAATGATCTTATCGAAACAAACAACCTCAGCATGATGTTTGGTTAACCAATCCATCCCCACGATAATGTCGAAACTCCCAAGTTGCATCGGTACGAGGTCAATGGGAAAATGGTGGTTATCGAGGTTCAATTGACAATTATGAAGAACAGAATCGAGTATGAGAGGTTTACCAGTCACAACCTCGACAGATAAGGGTTTCCTCAGTTTAGTTCTAGGTATCGCAAGTAAAGGCTCAAAGGATTACGAAACAAAACTCCTATCGGCACCAGAATCGAAAAGAACAGATGCAAGTTGATTGTTAACAAGGAATGTACCGTTAACAACCTCGTTGTCCGCCCTCGCCTCGTTCGCGTTCAGATTGTATGCTCGTCCACGAGCGGGATTCACATTAGCGTTCGCATTTGCATTCGGATTGACATTTGCATTTACCAATCTCAAGCAATTGTTGCGGAAATGACCCATTTCTCCGCAATTGAAACACGAACTAGGTGGGAATCTCGCAGCATTCCCTAGAGCTTGTGCTGGAACTTGAGTAGCTTGATTTTGACCAAAACGACAAATGTTGGCCAAATGCCCAAGTCTACCACACGTAGCACACTGTTTACAGGCCTGTTGGGCAACATGGTGACCATTACATCGAGTACAGCGAAGTGCGGTACCAGCATATTCTTTCTTTGCAGGAGGTTGAGTCGGTGGGTTCTGAGCAGTTTGTGCTGTAACAACAAAATTCTGAGCACCCTTTCGCTTTCTCGACTTCTTCGACGACTCACCCTGCTTCTTACCCTTACCCTTTTCCTTATCAAAATCGGTTGACTTCTTTTTATCACCCTTGCGGGTGAGTTTACCCTTCCTGCCTTGGGACTCAGTCAGGGTAGCCGACAACTCGATCGCGTGATGAATAGTAGTAGGATTAACGTTGGTCACAATATCCTGAATAGAATCAGGTAAACCATCGATATACCTCTCGATTGCTTTCTCCAGTGGGGTAACCATAGTGGGACACAACAAACTAAGCTCCTCAAATCGATCCATATAAGCACGGTGTTCTCCCCCGTCTTGTTTCAAATCATCGAATTCTCGTTCCAAAGCTTGAATCTCGTGACGGGGACAGAACTCTCTCACCATGAGAGCTCGGAGCTCTTCCCAAGTTTGCGCGAATTCCACTTCGGCACCCCTATCACGCATCACTCCGTTCCACCATGTAAGGGCTCGCTTCTCAAACACGCTTGAAGCAAATTCAACCTTACGCGCATTCGGACACTGTACATGTCTGAATGTGCTCTCGATACTCTCAAACCACTGCAGGAGTATAGTTTCTCCTTGTGACCCATAAAACTTAAGCGGCTTCGCAGAATTGAAATTCTTGAAATTACACTGTGCGTTATTGTTGTTATTATTGTTATTGTTGTAAAGCTCATGGATTTGGGTCACTACACCTGGAAGTACAGCAGCCATTTGCTGAGAGACAAGGGCTGCGACTTCTTCAGCGGAAAAAGTTTGAGCATCGCGTCGAGGAGGCATTGTCAAACAAGGAAACATGAGAAACTAGTGAGGTCGACAATTGGAGAAACAAAAGAGGTATTGAAAACATCGACAGAACACAAGGAGTGCGATCATTTGTTCAATACCTCGAACAAACAAACGACACCCAGTGACAAATTAAAGTAAATAGGTCATAATAATGTATCGCTGAATACATGCTCGCCTATAAGTGAATACTCACCCCAAGAGTTCCCAGGTAAGAGTGACTGGTCTGATACTGCAGATTTGTACGAACACTCTAGCCTTAGACAGAAAACTCAGGGTACAGGCATTCACTCTTCCAGTTTGCATGTGTTCACATTATTTAGACCCAAACTTTGACTAGATTTTGAAAACTGAGAGGGTTCAAACCCTTACAATCAATCATCCAAGGATAGATGATTAATTTTTGAGACGGATTTGTTATTGTGTTCTCGTTGTGGTTATCACCTAAGGATAGGTGACGATATTAATTTTTGAGACGGAATTATGGCTCGTTTATGTATATATTGCAATACTTCAAAAAACTTGTTTTGAAAAGTATATAATATTGCAACATAATTAACCAACTCAAATCAAGATGGTTATAAATTGTAAAATCTCATAGCCATGATTCCTAACTCAAAGACTTTTGTTTTAGTAAACCAATTCGTGAAAACATCTCGGTAAAAACTCGTTAATAAAACTCGTATGGTTTATATCATTTCGAAAACCTCGTTGTGTGACATCGTTTCAAATCGTTTCCCAAGTGAACTTAATAATGACACGCAATGTAATATGATAGAAGCACTTATATATAAGATGTACCAGCGGCGTATCTACCATGATTCTATCATGCTACACCCGTCCCATTATCTAATCACTACCCAAAACCAATCGTTCGTTCAAAACGTTTATTTCGTTTAGGTCGTTCCAAATCATTTAATTCGTCCCAAAATCGTTTTCATTTTAATTGTGAAACTACTTTTGGTCGCCTCGCTAATAACATTCAAACCTTTGTGACTCGACTACCTCGTTTATCGTATTAACAAACCACCAAAGGGTAAGTTAACAATCATCAGATTTGGTCGTTACCTACATATCCCCCACACATAACCATGGGTGTAGTCTGATAACGGGATTTGTCAGATCCTATGGTACCATAACCTAATACTGGTCGGCTTGATCAATGCTAATGAATGTCATTCGTTATGTAGTTACAACCAACAAGTTTCATTCACATTATCGAATTCGTATTTAGTTTAATATAAACCACCTTAATCGTTTTTGAAATCATCGTTTAAAATATCGAAATCGTTTTAATACATATGAATCACCCCAAAAAATTGAAAACAGTAAAATAGGGGAACTATGTACTCACATTGAATGATAGGGTATCCTTGATCTAAAGAAGTTAGCGAAGCTCAAACCAAGAAAATTCAAGTAGTACCTAGTAATCAGGTCACTAGTAAATAAATCGACACCTAAATCGGAAGATCGGATAGAATGAGGTCTTGTAAACCAAATGAGTGTGGAACTCATGTGATATGGTTTAACAAAGCCTATATTCTAAATCGGAACTTAGCCTAAGTGCTTTCGACCCGTTACGACCCATTAAGGTAGCTTATGCTACTTTAACGCGTCGTTCGTGCGAAACTATGTTTGGATGGTTAACTATGTGCTATGTCAAGTCTTATATGCCCAATTATGCCTAATTATGTTACCATATCAGTTTAAATGTCAAAAACTTGTTCACATATGTAAAATACGGATTTAAGCTTCAAAAGGGCGTTTTGGTCATTTCTTATGGGCATACAAGCTACTTAACAAATAACTAACCAATCCTATGTGATCATAAGGTATAACCTCAGTGGTTATTCCCTATGCAACTATGATCACTAATCAAGCTTGGTCGGATCCTAAAGATCGACCAATCGGGTCGGGTTCGAAAGTCTAAGCGGTTGTTTAGACCGCTTAACTTACGACCTTAAACAAGCACTAAACTAATAGTGGCGAGTTAAACAAGTCAAAACATGTTTAACCTACTTAGAAAACTGATTTGGTATCAAAACAATGGGTTTTGATACCTGAAAATAGTTCTGTTGCAAAATGCGTGCTAAAACGCATTTTGACCGAAACTTTGACTCGTCACTACGCCTAGTTAACGTGGTAATCAGTAGGTATAATCGCTAAGGATTATAACCATCGTGATTACAATCACGTTGCAAAGTTCAATTGAACTTTGACTTAACCAATCGAAGGTCAAAACCGAAAGTCAAATTGTTAGCCAAACTGTTTGACTTTCTGCTTAAACATAAAGAATAAGGATGAAAGAAGACTTACAAAGGGTCCTAGCTATCTTTTCTACCAAGAATAATCAGATTAGAAAGCTCCAAACACTTGAGAGGGCTCCCAAATCAGATGTAGAGGAGAAAAGAGAAGAATGAACAATGAACAAGTGAAATGGTTGGGCTATTTATACTTGCAGCAAGAACACAAGATCATGACTTGTATTTGTGTAGCTTCCAAGCAAAAATCATGACCATACACTTGTTTGATCCAGGTTAGAAGCCTTGGGGAAGAGATAACTTGCTCCCCAAAACATGGAAATTGCACACAAGGGCCTGATTTTGCAAAACAGCAGCAAAAATCAACTTTCAGGTTGCTGGGCCTGCTTTACGAACTGCAAAGGGTCCCTTACGGTCCTTAAGGTCCATGCTGCAGATCAGCAACTTTCAGAAATTGACAGTTTTGGCCCCTGAGCTTGTTTTGTCGCGTATTGGCACTTCTAACACCCGTCAAGCCCATTTTTAAGCTCCATAAAGAAGTTAAAGTATAGGGAACATGAAACATGCTCAAAAATATGACGGATGGTGGTTCGTTTGGCTGTACGGTTGCGTTGTTCGGCTAATTACGACGGAAATCGTAACGGACGCGAAAAACGATCCAAATTGCCAAACGAATGAAGTTTTTGATTGCCGATCACTAAAATAAAAATATTTTAGTGTCTACAAAAATTTTGAGTCTCCAGATGTGGTCTGAACATAAGATATGCGCGAAAATGCAAACTTACGTCTTTTTTAACACTTTTAGTCCCTGTAAGATCAAATAAGCATATTTTCGCACACCGAACCCCTCAAAGCTTATTTCTAAGCTATGTTTAGGTTATTTATGGTATGTTTAGCTTATGATCAAGTTCCGGACTCTTTGATACCATACGAATCGGTATAGTTTCACAGTTTGACACAAATAGTCCCTGCGATCGAATAGACTTGTTTTCAACACACCAAACCTTCCAAAACTTATTTCTAAGTTATGTTTAGGTTATTTAAGGTATGTTAAGCCTATGTCACTATTCCAGAGTGTTTTTCACATTAAACTGACTGCGTTTACGCACCAGTTTGCGTATAACCTTCCAGAAAGCGATTTAGAGCTTAGAATCGGAATTGAATCGAATTGTAAAATCATCAAACACAAATACACATATAGTAACACCAAAACACATTGTTTTATTAATAATTATCATAGTTTTACATTGTTCATCGATTACAGAGCATAGTTGTCACACCATTCCGAGGAGTTACTACGATGTTTAGACGATCTTTCGACACGAAAAATGAATATGTTACCGATAATGAAATCCGAAGGTTTATAAACTTATAAAAACTAGTATGTATTCTTGTAACTAAAAGGCCTATACTTAGTGATTTTTTTTATAAAAATGAAAGATCTTTTAACAAATAGGCTATTTTATACAAATGGGCTATCTTTTACAAATGGGCCATCTCTTAGCAATGGGCTTATAAAAACACATGGGCTAAGCCCAAAACCAAACATATGGTCCAAGGCCCAATAACATTAAGCCCAATAACATTTGGGCCCAACACTATTTAGGCCCAACACTATTGAGGCCCAACACTATTTTGGCCCAACACTATTGAGGCCCAACACTAATTAGGCCCAACACTATTTGGGCCCAACACTATTTGGGCCCAATAACATGAATTCTTGGGCTAAGCCCAATGACATATAATTGATAAAAATACAATTATACAATTTACTTATACAAGACACGAAATCAAGAAGACAAGACCCGATGATACAACTCACAAGATACAAGATTACATATATATATATATATATATTTGGTGAAATATATATATAACAGTTTAACAATTCATTCATCTAATACACAGTTCAATGAACAATAAAGACATACAAGTCGTACACATATTTAAGACACAAGACTTGTACTCAAGTCATTTACAAAGACCGAAGTGTCTAACAAATATAAGAACATTTGTAGGTCGCAACATTGTTCAAGACGACCACGCGTAAGATCACAAACACTTATCATTCACGGACGCAATACTGTGAGTTCATGTCCCCTATTCATTTTACATGTTTTACAACTTTACAACTATTGGGGAAAATACATGTTTATAGTATGATAAGTCATGGAATGAAACACCTTAGATCATGTGCGATTAGGGTCATACATCTAAGCACCATTAATCCAGTTTGGACCTAGGTACAGAGGGTTAGATCTAATGGGTATTGGCGAGCCCCACTCTTGGTAGTGGACCCATACAAAAGAGTGTGTTTGTGTCCCAGTCGATAGTAGTCGACATGAAATCGTCTAAGTTTGGATTGCTTCCTAATTCGTCACACATATTAATGTCCTCGCGAAACATTAATGATCAACGATTTCATTGACGCTTTACATACTACAACATTACATACAGATACATTTTATACAACTCACATTTTATGTATACATTTTATACAAATCACATTTTATGGACACATTTCATACAACTCACATTTTACGGATACATTTTATACAACTCACGTTTTATAGATACATCTCATACAACTAAACTGCATGAACTCGCCAACTCTTGTTGATGTTTTCAAACTTAACATGTATTTCAGGAAATTAGTGGACCATGCAGACATTTCAGTAAAGGAAAGCAAGTATCAAGACTCCATGCCACCATTTGAAGGGCTTACCCGTTATATACCGCCTCTTTGCGGTGATATAGTGGTCAAAGCCTTGACATTTTAAGACTTACATTTTGATGTATAAAACAATGACAACTTATTTTCATTTGATGGTTTGTAACCAATACATTTAACTTATGTTGCGTTCTTTTGAAACGATTATGACAATGGCATTGGAGCTTGTTTTTATTCATTTAGTATGTTCACTTATATTGTTATGCATTGAGAACCGATCAAATCACACCTCGCGCTTCCGCTATGAGTGGGTGTGACATTCATGTCCCCCTTTTCTTTTAACTATTTTCAGTTTTATAACTTCGGGCATGAAATACATGCTACAAATGTTTCAAATGTTTCAAATGGTATGGTTAGCTAAGGAATGAATCGTTAGATCATGTGAACGGGTAGGAGTTCACTTAAGACCATTAATCCTTGTATAAAGACCGAGGGGCATGAGTGATAGATCTATTTTGGTGTTGCAAGCCCCACCCATGGGACTGCGAGTTGGCTGCATGTGGTGACTATGTCGTCCCAGCCGGGTGGCCCGGTATGAAATCCGCAAAGGTTTGAGCCTTCCTACACCATTGCACACATATTAATGTATTAGCTACACATTAATGACCTGTTCATAGATACTTTCATACCGGTTTACAAAGGCATACATACATATGTTTACAAGATTATTCGAACTCACTTTTATCATACATATGTTTACAAGATTATTCAAACTCGCTTTTATCACCCTTGCGGGTGAGTTTACCCTTCCTGACTTGGGACTCAGTCAGGGTAGCCGACAACACGATCGCGTGATGAACAGTAGTAGGATTAACGTTGGTCACAATATCCTGAATAGAATCAGGTAAACCATCGATATACCTCTCGATTGCTTTCTCCAGTGGGGTAACCATAGTGGGACACAACAAACTAAGCTCCTCAAATCGATCCATATAAGCACGGTGTTCTCCCCCGTCTTGTTTCAAATCATCGAATTCTCGTTCCAAAGCTTGAATCTCGTGACGGGGACAGAACTCTCTCACCATGAGAGCTCGGAGCTCTTCCCAAGTTTGCGCTAATTCCACTTCGGCACCCCTATCACGCATCACTCCGTTCCACCATGTAAGGGCTCGCTTCTCAAACACGCTTGAAGCAAATTCAACCTTACGCGCATTCGGACACTGTACATGTCTGAATGTGCTCTCGATACTCTCAAACCACTGCAGGCGTATAGTTGCTCCTTGTGACCCATAAAACTTAAGCGGCTTCGCAGAATTGAAATTCTTGAAATTACACTGTGCGTTATTGTTGTTATTATTGTTATTGTTGTAAAGCTCATGGATTTGGGTCACTACACCTGGAAGTACAGCAGCCATTTGCTAAGAGACAAGGGCTGCGACTTCTTCAGCGGAAAAAGTTTGAGCATCGCGTCGAGGAGGCATTGTCAAACAAGGAAACATGAGAAACGAGTGAGGTCGACAATTGGAGAAACAAAAGAGGTATTGAAAACATCGACAGAACACAAGGAGTGCGATCATTTGTTCAATACCTCGAACAAACAAACGACACGCAGTGACAAATTAAAGTAAATAGGTCATAATAATGTATCGCTGAATACATGCTCGCCTATAAGTGAATACTCACCCCAAGAGTTCCCAGGTAAGAGTGACTGGTCTGATACTGCAGATTTGTACGAACACTCTAGCCTTAGACAGAAAACTCAGGGTACAGGCATTCACTCTTCCAGTTTGCATGTGTTCACATTATTTAGACCCAAACTTTGACTAGATTTTGAAAACTGAGAGGGTTCAAAACCTTACAATCAATCATCCAAGGATAGATGATTAATTTTTTAGACGGATTTGTTATTGTGTTCTCGTTGTGGTTATCACCTAAGGATAGGTGACGGTATTATTTTAAAATCTAAACGCAAGATAACTCGCGTTAGGGTCCTAGAAAGTTATAGTCTAGGTCAAAGCATTACTAATAACCTAATTCCCTATAACCATTGGCTCTGATACCAACTCTTCTGTCACACCCTGACCACGTTAAAACAACAAACCGTGGCAGAAACGTCGGGGAGTGTTGTAACAGAATCATCGTTTCAACAACCATGGTAATTAAAGGTTTCGTTTTATTGATTCATTAAGTAATGTACGTTGTCTTTAAACCAAAACAAACAAACTACACATTGTTTATAACTGTTTTTAAGTCACTAAGGCCTCGTCCAGATCCTAAGTGAACATGCTCCCTAGCAATAATCACGCAACATAACCTGAAACATATGTAAAAAGAAAGTCAGCAAAGAAATGTTGGCGAGCACATAGGTTTTGTGAGAGTATCGGAATTATGGCTCGTTTATGTATATATTGCAATACTTCAAAAACCTTGTTTTGAAAAGTATATAATATTGCAACATAATTAACCAACTCAAATCAAGATGGTTATAAATTGTAAAATCTCATAGCCATGATTCCTAACTCAAAGACTTTTGTTTTAGTAAACCAATTCGTGAAAACATCTCGGTAAAAACTAGTTAATAAAACTCGTATGGTTTATATCATTTCGAAAACCTCGTTGTGTGACATCGTTTCAAATCGTTTCCCAAGTGAACTTAATAATGACACGCAATGTAATATGATAGAAGCACTTATATATAAGATGTACCAGCGGCGTATCTACCATGATTCTATCATGCTACACCCGTCCCATTATCTAATCACTACCCAAAACCAATCGTTCGTTCAAAACGTTTATTTCGTTTAGGCCGTTCCAAATCATTTAATTCGTCCCAAAATCGTTTTCATTTTAATTGTGAAACTACTTTTGGTTGCCTCGCTAATAACATTCAAACCTTTGTGACTCGACTACCTCGTTTATCGTATTAACAAACCACCAAAGGGTAAGTTAACAATCATCAGATTCGGTCGTTACCTACATATCCCCTACACATAACCATGGGTGTAGTCTGATAACGGGATTTGTCAGATCCTATGGTACCATAACCTAATACTGGTCGGCTTGATCAATGCTAATGAATGTCATTCGTTATGTAGTTACAACCAACAAGTTTCATTCACATTATCGAATTCGTATTTAGTTTAATATAAACCACCTTAATCGTTTTTGAAATCATCGTTTAAAATATCAAAATCGTTTTAATACATATGAATCACCCCAAAAAATTGAAAACAGTAAAATAGGGGAACTATGTACTCACATTGAATGATAGGGTATCCTTGATCTAAAGAAGTTAGCGAAGCTCAAACCGAGAAAATTCAAGTAGTACCTAGTAATCAGGTCACTAGTAAATAAATCGACACCTAAATCGGAAGATCGGATAGAATGAGGTCTTGTAAACCAAATGAGTGTGGAACTCATGTGATATGGTTTAACAAAGCCTATATTCTAAATCGGAACTTAGCCTAAGTGCTTTCGACCCGTTACGACCCATTAAGGTAGCTTATGCTACTTTAACGCGTCGTTCGCGCGAAACTATGTTTGGATGGTTAACTATGTACTATGTCAAGTCTTATATGCCCAATTATGCCTAATTATGTTACCATATCAGTTTAAATGTAAAAAACTTGTTCACATATGTAAAATACGGATTTAAGCTTCAAAAGGGCGTTTTGGTCATTTCTTATGGGCATACAAGCTACTTAACAAATAACTAACCAATCCTATGTGATCATAAGGTATAACCTCAGTGGTTATTCCCTATGCAACTATGATCACTAATCAAGCTTGGTCGGATCCTAAAGATCGACCAATCGGGTCGGGTTCGAAAGTCTAAGCGGTTGTTTAGACCGCTTAACTTACGACCTTAAACAAGCACTAAACTAATAGTGGCGAGTTAAACAAGTCAAAACATGTTTAACCTACTTAGAAAACTGATTTGGTATCAAAACAATGGGTTTTGATACCTGAAAATAGTTCTGTTGCAAAATGCGTGCTAAAACGCATTTTGACCGAAACTTTGACTCGTCACTACGCCTAGTTAACGTGGTAATCAGTAGGTATAATCGCTAAGGATTATAACCATCGTGATTACAATCACGTTGCAAAGTTCAATTGAACTTTGACTTAACCAATCGAAGGTCAAAACCGAAAGTCAAATTGTTAGCCAAACTGTTTGACTTTCTGCTTAAACATAAAGAATAAGGATGAAAGAAGACTTACAAAGGGTCCTAGCTATCTTTTCTACCAAGAATAATCAGATTAGAAAGCTCCAAACACTTGAGAGGGCTCCCAAATCAGATGTAGAGGAGAAAAGAGAAGAATGAACAATGAACAAGTGAAATGGTTGGGCTATTTATACTTGCAGCAAGAACACAAGATCATGACATGTGTTTGTGTAGCTTCCAAGCAAAAATCATGACCATACACTTGTTTGATGCAGGTTAGAAGCCTTGGGGAAGAGATAACTTGCTCCCCAAAACATGGAAATTGCACACAAGGGCCTGATTTTGCAAAACAGTAGCAAAAATCAACTTTCAGGTCGCTGGGCCTGCTTTACGGACTGCAAAGGGCCCCTTACGGTCCTTAAGGTCCATGCTGCAGATCAGCAACTTTCAGAAATTGACAGTTTTGGCCCCTGAGCTTGTTTTGTCGCGTATTGGCACTTCTAACACCCGTCAAGCCCATTTTTAAGCTCCATAAAGAAGTTAAAGTATAGGGAACATGAAACATGCTCAAAAATATGACGGATGGTGGTTCGTTTGGCTGTACGGTTGCGTTGTTCGGCTAATTACGACGGAAATCGTAACGGACGCGAAAAACGATCCAAATTGCGAAACGAATGAAGTTTTTGATTGCCGATCACTAAAATAAAAATATTTTAGTGTCTACAAAAATTTTGAGTCTCCAGATGTGGTCAGAACAAAAGATATGCGCGAAAATTCAAACTTACGTCTTTTTTGACACTTTTAGTCCCTGTAAGATCAAATAAGCATATTTTCGCACACCGAACCCCTCAAAGCTTATTTCTAAGCTATGTTTAGGTTATTTATGGTATGTTTAGCTTATGATCAAGTTCCGGACTCTTTGATACCATACGAATCGGTATAGTTTCATAGTTTGACACAAATAGTCCCTGCGATCGAATAGACTTGTTTTCAACACACCAAACCTTCCAAAACTTATTTCTAAGTTATGTTTAGGTTATATAAGGTATGTTAAGCCTATGTCACTATTCCAGAGTGTTTTTCACATTAAACTGACTGCGCTTACGCACCAGTTTGCGTATAACCTTCCAGAAAGCGATTTAGAGCTTAGAATCGGAATCGAATCGAATTGTAAAATCATCAAACACAAATACACATATAGTAACACCAAAACACATTGTTTTATTAATAATTATCATAGTTTTACATTGTTCATCGATTACAGAGCATAGTTGTCACACCATTCCGAGGAGTTACTACGATGTTTAGACGATCTTTCGACACGAAAAATGAATATGTTACCGATAATGAAATCCGAAGGTTTATAAACTTATAAAAACTAGTATGTATTCTTGTAACTAAAAGGCCTATACTTAGTGATTTTTTTTATAAAAATGAAAGATCTTTTAACAAATAGGCTATTTTATACAAATGGGCTATCTTTTACAAATGGGCCATCTCTTAGCAATGGGCTTATAAAAACACATGGGCTAAGCCCAAAACCAAACATATGGTCCAAGGCCCAATAACATTAACCCCAATAACATTTGGGCCCAACACTATTTAGGCCCAACACTATTGAGCCCCAACACTATTTTGGCCCAACACTATTGAGGCCCAACACTAATTAGGCCCAACACTATTTGGGCCCAACACTATTTGGGCCCAATAACATGAATTCTTGGGCTAAACCCAATGACATATAATTGATAAAAATACAATTATACAATTTACTTATACAAGACACGAAATCAAGAAGACAAGACCCGATGATACAACTCACAAGATACAAGATTACATATATATATATATATATATATATTTGGTGAAATATATATATAACAGTTTAACAATTCATTCATCTAATACACAGTTCAATGAACAATAAAGACATACAAGTCGTACACATATTTAAGACACAAGACTTGTACTCAAGTCATTTACAAAGACCGAAGTGTCTAACAAATATAAGAACATTTGTAGGTCGCAACATTGTTCAAGACGACCACGCGTAAGATCACAAACACTTATCATTCACGGACGCAATACTGTGAGTTCATGTCCCCTATTCATTTTACATGTTTTACAACTTTACAACTATTGGGGAAAATACATGTTTATAGTATGATAAGTCATGGAATGAAACACCTTAGATCATGTGCGATTAGGGTCATACATCTAAGCACCATTAATCCAGTTTGGACCTAGGTACGGAGGGTTAGATCTAATGGGTATTGGCGAGCCCCACTCTTGGTAGTGGACCCATACAAAAGAGTGTGTTTGTGTCCCAGTCGATAGTAGTCAACATGAAATCGTCTAAGTTTGGATTGCTTCCTAATTCGTCACACATATTAATGTCCTCGCGAAACATTAATGATCAACGATTTCATTGACGCTTTACATACTACAACATTACATACAGATACATTTTATACAACTCACATTTTATGTATACATTTTATACAAATCACATTTTATGGATACATTTCATACAACTCACATTTTACGGATACATTTTATACAACTCACGTTTTATAGATACATCTCATACAACTAAACTGCATGAACTCGCCAACTCTTGTTGATGTTTTCAAACTTAACATGTATTTCAGGAAATTAGTGGACCATGCAGACATTTCAGTCAAGGAAAACAAGTATCAAGACTCCATGCCACCATTTGAAGGGCTTACCCGTTATATACCGCCTCTTTGCGGTGATATAGTGGTCAAAGCCTTGACATTTTAAGACTTACATTTTGATGTATAAAACAATGACAACTTATTTTCATTTGATGGTTTGTAACCAATACATTTAACTTATGTTGCGTTCTTTTGAAACGATTATGACAATGGCATTGGAGCTTGTTTTTATTCATTTAGTATGTTCACTTATATTGTTATGCATTGAGAACCGATCAAATCACACCTCGCGCTTCCGCTATGAGTGGGTGTGACATTCATGTCCCCCTTTTCGTTTAACTATTTTCAGTTTTATAACTTCGGGCATGAAATACATGCTACAAATGTTTCAAATGGTATGGTTAGCTAAGGAATGAATCGTTAGATCATGTGAATGGGTAGGAGTTCACTTAAGACCATTAATCCTTGTATAAAGACCGAGGGGCATAAGTGATAGATCTATTTTGGTGTTGCAAGCCCCACCCATGGGTCTGCGAGTTGGCTGCATGTGGTGATTATGTCGTCCCAGCCGGGTGGCCCGGTATGAAATCCGCAAAGGTTTGAGCCTTCCTACACCATTGCACACATATTAATGTATTAGCTACACATTAATGATCTGTTCATAGATACTTTCATACCGTGTTTCCTCATCCTTAATCATGTTTTTATCATACAAACCCCTAACTAATAAACATGAATCTTGACCCTATCAAACGGATCCGTAATGCACATTATTACCATCATTTCTTTATGTGTCAGTTAGCATGTTCTAATGAAAAGAAAGCATTGTTTGACATCCAAATCATCAAACAAATAAGCACCTTTATTATGCATAATAATCGAGTAACAGCTAATGTACTAACCAGGTAGTGTTCGAATTCAAGGGTGTTGGTGCACTAGATGTCTGTTGACTACGTTTAGTTAAGTCTTAGGTCAAGATAGGTCAATATAGGAGCTTGAAAGTCAAAATTTAGGTCTAATATATTGGTTTCGCTTATGTGTACATCATTAGTGTAAGGTTTCGCTTATTTGTCATAAGGTGGTTTCGCTTATAGGGTTTTCAAAGGGCTTTCGCTTATTAGTCATGTCATATAAGCAAAACCACAGGGTCTATATATAGTATGTTTGAGCGAAACCAGATCATTCATGTCAGTACATTGGAGCGGAACCTAGTCATTGCTTGTGTAACGAAACTCTGTCAAATTTGAATCAGAAAGCAATAAAAGAGAAGGAATTGAAAAGGAAAAGCTGTGTAACTTCATTTACGTTGATTCCGCCTTCGTATATGAAGATGAACATCCTTAACTGACTTTTCAGGGTCACAAAACGGTCCAACAAGTGGTATCAGAGCTTCAGGACGAGGAGTTCATACTACTACAGCTGATTCTACAAAATTCTCTCATTTCCACTTACTTTCTCTCATACTTTTTCGATTTAAACTGGTTCCTACGGTTGAAATGGTCTGAAAATCGAGTATAACGTGTTAAATACAGTAATAACAAACCCTAGAAAGATTCATGTTAAAATTCGGACTAAAACATGATGAAATTTGATTAAAATGTGATTTCGCTTTTTCGAACATACCTGTTTCGCTTATTCGGACATAGTATTTGACTAAAATGTGATTTTGCTTTTTCGAACATACCACTTTCGCTTATTCGAACATTACCTTTTTCGCTTATACGAACAACTTGGTTTCGCTCGTAGGGACATTACCTATTTCGCTTATAGGGACAAAGTACTATTTCGCTTTTGTGTCAACATACTGATTTCGCTTATCTGTCAAGACAGATTTCGCTTATTTGTCAAGTCTGAGTTCGCTTATTTGTCAACAGTACTTTCGCTTATCAGTCACAATAGCTGATATTTCACTTTTGTGTCACTGTTTTTCAAGATTTCGAAAATTTTTCTAAGTGATTGTTGATTTTGCAGGAATACTCAAGATGGATGACATATTCTTGAACCCGTTTAGCGACATGTACGCATTTGCTGGAAATTCGGGAGATGATACATCTACAAGCAAAGAGAATGAGAATCCATCGAATCCGAAGAAAAAGGAAGCTTGGGAATCGGAAAGTGCCTTCGGAACATTCAATAAACCTCCAAAGTTAATGGCTATCGAGGAATACAGTCGGTGGTCAAGAAAGTTTGAAGATTGGTTGATGGCATTCGCATTTTCCAGCTGGAAGAGTCTGAAAAATGGTTATGTCAATGGAAACAAAAATGGTGAAACTCTAACATCAGCTGAGGAGATCGAGACGTTTGTAGCTGAACAAAAGTGTGTGGCTTTGTTGTTTAAGTCCGTCCGGGAGGACATAATTTCTTTGATCGATTATTCAAATGCAAAAGATCTTTGGAAAAAGTTAGAAAAGAAATGTATAGGTAGCGAAGAAATCAAGAAAAACAAAATGAAACTACTTAGGAAAGAGTTTGATATCTTTGGGTGTTTAAAGAACGAGTCAGTTTGTAAAATGATAGAAAGGTTTGGTCATCTGAAGCTGGAATTAGCAAGACATGATATCAAATATTCTGAAGATGATCTTATCGACAAATTATTCGATTCGTTGCCTGACGAGATGGATTGGAGATATTATGCGCTGATGCTGAAGAATACCATCACAGCACCAGAAAAGTTGACATTAGATTTGTTGATTGAGAAACTCGAGAGTCACGAGCTGGAACTGAAGAAGACATACAAAGTCAATCACTCATCCTACCAGCAGAATTTGGATTTGTATTATCCAAAGAACATGATGCCAAAAGCAACTTCTCCAAAGACTGCGTTTTCTGCTGAAAATGTGTCCACAACAAGCAAAGAAAGTCAAAGTGGTCAAAGCAGTGGAATTCACAGTGGTTATCACAGTGGATCTTCATCATCTGGAAGTCATTCTGATGCAAAGAATCGGTTTCAATGCAACATCGCAATAGACTTGAAGAATGCTCAGAATTTTGATGAGGAGTCGGCCAAACAACATATGATCTTTCTAGCATCTGTGTTGGAATCGTATGAAGGGTTAGTAGCAGGGAAGATAGGCAACACCAACCTGACGAAAGAAGATTATGATCAGATTGATCCGGAGGAAATGGAGCTGATCGACATTCGTTGGTGTATGGCCAGTGCTGTTCGTAGAGCACAGCGTTTCATGAAAATTACCGGCAGGAAGACAATTGGTGGTCCATCTACCAAGCTGGGTTTCGACAAGTCCAAGGTGACATGCTTCAAGTGTAAGCAGAAGGGTCACTTCAAGCGAGAATGCAGTAACGCATATGCTGATGAGTCGGAGAACCCTTTCAGAGAAGATTACTACAAGAAGGCAATTTATCACCAGAATAAATCTGAGCCACCTAGATTGAAGCAGGTTGAAGACAACAGAGAGAAATCTAGAGCTCTTGTAGTGATTTACGATGATGAGGGGTATGATTGGAGTCAAGAGGTTCTACCAGAAGAAGATGCGATTGGGTACGCGTTCATGGCGAAAAACGAACCTATTCCTTAGAAAGATAACCGCACTGAAGAGCAGAAGTATCAATACAGAAAAATGTTGGCTGAAAAGAGAATAATTAGAATTTCTGGTATCTATCTGGAAGCGAGAAGAGCGAGAAGATGGGATCCGGACAGGGAGTGTTATCTTGATCCATATGGAAATATTACAGTTGATGACAAAACTCTTGATCTGGAAGCCATAATAAAGGAGTTCAAAGATGAGGATGAGTATTGGCAGAATAAATGGTGGGGAACTGGAGATGAGAAAGAGAAAGAAGAGAAAGAGAGAAAGGAAAAAGAAGAGCAGGAAAAATCAAAGAAAGTTGATACTGGAGTTATTGACACAACGCAGGAGTTGACTGCAGAGAACCTAGGAAAAATGGCTGACAAAGTGCTAGCTGCTAAGGCACTTGAGGTAGACTCTAACTCCGTGTCTGAGTCAAAAAGCCAGGTCAGTTCAAACTTGTCAACAAATGCGTCAGGTAAACAAATTGATGGAAATGTTGATTGCAAAAATTGCAACAAAGAGTGCAAGTTTTGTAATACAGTCACGTATCTCAACGGTAAGAAAGTTGAAGATCTGACAGCAAAGGTCAGAAGCGTTGAGAATCAAATTCTCGATCGTGACAAAACAGTTAAAGCTTCAACTGAACGGATAAGAGAATTAACTAGCCAAATTGAAAATGATAAAATAGATCATCAAAAAGTTAAAAAGGAAAATGAAAAGTTAATTCTTGAAAACCGTCAGATTTCTGAGTAGTTTGAAAAACTCAAAAGCACAATGAAAGATAATGATGATCGAAATGGTAAAACTTATAAAGAAAACGTTCAATTAAAAGCAGTGCTTAGAGTAAAAGAAGAATCAATCAACCAACAACTGGATGAAATCGCTAAACTGAAACTTAAATTTCAAGAGGATGAAATTGAAAACGAGCGAATCCTGTTGAAGCTTAACAGTTACAGCTCCGCAAGCTTTGTTTTGCAACACATTATTCCCAAACCCATCGGGAAAGACAAAGCAGGCGAAGATGTGTACTCTGATGGAACTGGGGTGGGTTTTCATCAAGTTCCACCACCTGTTCTTGATAACTACACGAAAAAGCAATCTGGGTTGGTTGAAATTGAAGAAGAAAGTGAAATGAATCTTCCGGATTCAATTGATGTCACGTTCACATCTTCCAATGACGATAGTGTCCAAAATGATATTGTAAAAGGTGTTGTTGAAAATGTGCTAAAAACGGATAGTGACACTACTGAGGAAGATGGGTGTTTCTTGGACAAATACATTCCGAAACAAAAGTCCAAGAACAACTTAAATGAAGAATCAAATCTTGTCATGTACAAGATGTTGGGTTCAGATAAGTTGTTTTCGGATTCTGAGTTTCCGATTGAGAATGTTAATATGAACAAATTGACAAATGTTTTCAAGTTGGTTGAAGTTGAGTTGTCAGAAGTGAACAATCTGAGTCAAACAAAGAGAAAAATGAGTTTTGAGAAAGATAAATCATACTACAAGAAATCTGTTAATCCATCACGTTTTTATAATAACAATCGAAATAACTGGTCGGGTGGTTATCAGGGTGGTAGGAATTATCAGAAAAGAAATGTTCCAAACAAGAGGTTTGCTGAAAAGAAAAAGTTTGTGAACAGTTCGAGTTCACTTGCTGATGAAGAGAAAGAGATTTTTTCAAAATCAAATGAAGAGTTCTTTGAGAAAAGAGCTTCATAGTCTCAGTCTGAAGGCACAAGTCGAGTTATTGACACTCGAACATGTTTCAGATGTAATCAAGTTGGTCACATTGCACGAAAGTGTACCAATTTGAAGCCTAAGACTGAAACTGTGAAGATTCAAAAGAAGAAAGTTGACGAAAAGGGTAAAGCACCAATCGTTGTTGAGAAAAAGAATGTGAAAAATGACAACATCAAAGTGAAAAATGAACCTGTAAAGAAAGTGGTAACTAAAAATGACAAATTTAACAAGCGGGTTGCATTATCTCAACAAGTTTGGAAACCAAAAACTGAGAAAAAGATTTCACCTTCTGAGGATTCAATTCAAATTGATTATGATGCAAATTTTCCACCTCTTAAGGCTGAAAACTTCAAAATTCAAATTGCGAGAGTCAAGGTTACACCTAAGGCTGATGAGGCCTGGGTGGACTCCATGTTCGACTAAACAGTTTGAATTGCCAGAGCTTCCTTGATCGCGAAGCATCAATCGACATCTTTATTGAAGTTGGTTAAGTCAAAGTTTGTTATGTGCAGGATCTTCAAAAACTTGTATCCAGATGGATCATGGATAGTGGAGCTTCAAGACATATGACAGGGAAGACTGCGTTGCTGTATGATGTGAGAAATATCAATGGTGGTTACGTAGGTTTTACGGGTAATCAAGGAGGAAGGATTATAGGTGAAGGAACGTTATCCAATGGGATTGTGACGTTTGAAAGAGTTAACTACATTGCTGAGCTGGAGAATAATCTGCTGAGTATCTCCCAGATCTGTAACAGGATGTATACTACTCACTTCACTAATAAAGAATGTTTGATCTTGAAACCAGGATTTGTTATCCCTGAGGAATGGATTATCATGAGGGTACCTAGAGTGAATGATTTATATGTGTTGGATATGAGTGTAGCAACTACAACAACAGGTCAAGCACATTGTTTTGTGTCCAGAGCAACTGAGAAAGAATCGAGATTGTGGCACCGCAAGATGGGGCATATTCACCTAAGGAAGATGAATCACTTGGTGCACAATGATTTGGTTCTTGGAGTTCATGTCAAAGGTTTTCATCTGGAAGGGGAGTGCATTAGCTGTGTTAAAGGCAAGCAGAAGAAAAAGTCACACCCTACAAAGCAAAGCAAGTCAATTCAGTTTCGAGACCTCTGGAAAGACTTCACATGGATTTGTTTGGTCCTGTGAATGTCAAAAGTATTACAGGAGATTAATATTGTTTGGTCGTTACTGATGATTATTCCAGATTTTCATGGGTTTCACTCTTGAAGACGAAAGACGAAACGTTTGACAGCTTGATGGCGTTGTTCAGAAAGATTGAGAATCTGTACCAACGGCGTATCAAAAGAATTCGAAGTGATAATGGTACTGAATTTAAGAACAGTAAGATGGAAGAATTTTGTGATGAAAGAGGTATATTGCATGAGTTTAGTGCTCCGTACACTCCGCAGCAGAATGGAGTCGCAGAACGCAAAAATCGGACGCTAATCGAGACGGCTAGAACTATGCTCGCAGATTCAAAGTTACCGATAAATTTTTGGGCTGAAGCTATTTCTGCCGCATGCTATACGCTCAACAGGGTTCTTACTGTCAAGAAGTTCAACAAAACATGCTTTGAGCTAATCAATAACCGCAAACCGAATTTGAAGTATCTAGAACCGTTTGGGTCACCCTGTACTGTTATAGAGCCTTATGGAAAGTTTGGTCCGAAGTGCATTGAAGGAATATTTGTTGGTTATGCAAATCCGATGCGACGTGTCTTTTTTCCAAGTGAGAAGCGGATTATTGAAGCTGCAAATGTTGAATGTCAAGGTTATACTATGCCGCCGCAGAATCCTGGTGATTCATGGCGTTATCATTATGAAAAACTTTGGGATTCGTTTGACATGAGAGAAGAATCAGAGGAAGATGAAGATTTCTTTGATGAGCTGGATATTTTGCGTAAATATGAGTCGCAGCTAAGGTTCCCAGCTGAGTATTCTAGAAGACCACGGGAAACTTCAAATGACGATGAAGCAGGTCCGAGTAATGCTGGTGAACATGATGATGTCCAACAGAATGAAGTTGCTCAGGATAATCAGTTGGATCAGATTGATAATCAAGAAGCTGAAAACATGCTAATCTTTGATCATGGTGATTCAGATTCTGAGGGGGAGCAAATTCAGATTTCAAGTCAAACAAACCAAGTTGGTGAACAAGATGCAGATCAGAATGTTACTAATCTGGAGGGCAATGTAGATGTTCCAAGCGAAGTGATGCCGCGAACTCTATCATATCATCCAGAGGAGTTGATCATAGGAGAACTGCAGACATGCGTTCGCACTCGAAGATAGATTGATAAAGGGCTTACATGTTTTTATACAACAGTTGCTCCTTTGCAAACTGAATTCTCATTGAGTTGTTTTATCTCGCAGGTTGAACCAAGAACTTACAAAGAGGCGCTTACTGAAGACTCTTGGGTCAATGCAATGCAGGAGGAACTGAGTCAATTCGAAAAGTTGGGAGTGTGGAAGTTAGTTGATTTTCCGGATGGTCATGGAAAAATCAATACAAAATGGGTATTTAAATGCAAGAGAAACGACAGAGGAGTTGTTGTAAGGAACAAAGCTCGACTTGTTGTTCAGGGCTTTAGTCAACATGAGGGGATTGATTTTACTGAAGTCTATGCTCCTGTAGCACGACTAGAGGCAATCAAAATTTTCCTTGCATTTGCGTCTTGGAAGAACTTCAAAGTATATCAGCTAGATGTAAAATTGGCGTTTCTTTATGGGAAGGTCAAAGAGGAGGTTTTTGTCGGACAGCCACCGGGCTTTACCGATCCAATCCACAAAAACAAGGTCTACTTATTAGACAAAGCGCTGTATGGTTTACACCAGGCCCCGAGAGCTTGGTACGAGACTTTGTCTCAACACCTACTAGCCAACAAGTTCATTCGTGGAAAAGTGGATGCCACTCTCTTCACTAAAGAGGTTGACGGTCATCTTCTGATAGTTCAGATTTATGTGGACGAAATAATTTTTGGGTCGACAAATGAAAGTCTGTGCAAAGACTTTGAATCAATGATGAAGCAAAAGTTCGAAATGTCATCAATGGGGGAGATGAAATTCTTTCTGGGATTACAAGTTGAACAACTTCCTGAGGGAATTTTCATTCATCAGACAAAGTACGTTCATGATATTCTAGAGAAATTTGGGATGTCAAGTTCTACTCCAGCTGCTACCCCATTGGCAACAAATCATGGGATTCACCCAGATCTCACCGGAGACAGGGCTGATGAAACGTTCTATCGATCCAAGATAGGTTCATTAATGTACCTAACTGCTTCACGTCCTGATATCATGTACCCAACGTGCCTCGCAGCAAGATTTCAATCTAACCCGAGAGCTTCGCATATGATCATTGTGAAGAGGATATTGCGCTACCTGAAAGGAACTCCTTCATTGGGGTTGTCGTATCCTAGGAAATGTGACTTTACGCTCGAAGGGTATTCCGATTCAGATTTCGGATGCTGCAAAGTCAATTCAAAATCAACAACTGCAGGATGCCAGTTCTTTGGAACTAGATTGGTTACCTGGCAGTGTAAGAAACAAACGTCTGTGGCGCTATCTACATGTGAAGCGGAGTACGTTTCTGCTAGCAGTTGCTGCTCTCAGATCCTGTGGATACAACAACAGATACGCGACTACGGTTTGCAGTTTCTTAACACACCTCTTTTTGTTGATAATGAGGCCGCAATAAATATAAAAAAGAATCGAGTACATCACGGTAAAACTAAACACATAGAAATTCGTCATCACTTTATTCGCGATTGTTTCGAGAAAAAGTTGATACAAATTGAGAAAATCCACACTGACGAACAGAAAGCTGATTTACATACCAAAGCTTTTGATAAAAATCGGTTTAAATATTTGTTAAAACTGAATGGTATGAAGCTTCTTTCGGTGTCGGATGGAATTATCGGCGTTGATGAGAGTACTGTTGCGGATGAAGACGAGAAACAATCTGCCATGGTTTGTTGATTTTTTACATGTTTTGGTATTTAGGGGGAGTAGATAGTTGTATATAGATATATTTTCAGAAAATACAAAAACATGATAAAATTTCAAAATAAAAAAAAACAATATAAAATCTGAAAAAGAGCTTGTGTATATAGGGAAAATGATAGTACATCAGCTAGACAATTACAGTATGCTAAAGAATTGTAAAGTTTAAATGAGTTAAACAGTCTCACTAATGATGTGTCGATAGGTTTTCGCACATTTAGTAGATTTATTCGGGATATAAACCTAAAATTTCAAACTTGTGAAATTCGTGGGGAACACTACTTGGATATATAGGTAACCCCTGAAATCTCGTTTGAAAGGTGTCATAATCTGATATACTAGGTTTTTATACTCAATGATGTTTGGGGTATTATTCCGGGACTTCTGCTGAACGGTAGTTCTGACCTATTCCTTGGATAATACTTTCCACAAATGCTTGAAACATAGCATAAACCCTCAGCATGCTGATGAAACAATAAAATTGATAGTCGCTGCTGTTGTAGCTAAAAGATCCTCTAAAGGGGACATACCTTAAAGTCGAAGTTGATATCTCTCTGCTTATACGGAAGTATCGACCTGAGATCCCTCGGCCCTCGCATTACCTAATTTATGTACAGATATCATTGTAGTATACTCACCTGTAAGACTGAATATTGGGATTCTAGATACGGGAGTATTCAAGAGGTAGGACACATGAATGAGCTAAGTTTATAAAACATCTAAATCGTATCCTGAGTAAATTGAAATTTGTGTGAGAATTTAAGATGGATCAGTATCTCGACAATCGAGGTGAATTGTTTAAGTGTGAGTATGAAATGAAGCTTAACGGTACTTGTAATTTGTCTGATAGCTGATATGATTCGCTGACACGCTCGCCAAAAATTAGTTTGTAAATAGTTTACTTTGTTTACTTTCTGCAATTTAAGTTTTCTGTATTTTGTTTCTTGGTTTAGAACACTTTATAAAATCCAAAAAGATTTTATTTCTGCTTTATTTTCCGAGAAACCAAAGTGGAGAGTTGATTGTTGGATTCTCAGATGTTGAAGCAGATGCAGGAGATTCTGGACTGAAGAATGAAGAGAGCTTATCTTGATGAAGTTTGATTTATTGAAAAGTCAAAAACAAGTTCATTAACTTGATACTTGTTATTTTCAGAAAATGTGTAAATTGTTGTGTTCAAAATCAGTTTGTTTCGTCAAATGATTAACCAAGGTCATTAAGTTGAACTTGGTAGATAAATTGAGTGATCAGGGTCATTAACTTGGACCTGAATACTTGAGTGGATTGCTAAAGCTGATAGTTTGTGATTTATTGTTGAAAAGATAGTTTGTAATGATTGATGTTTGAGACACAGGTTTTGGACTTCATTATTCCCACGGAAGCTAAATGTCAAAGCTTGAACCAGATCAAGACCTCAAATTCTAGCATATCGAGAGGGGGAGTCTGTGAAAGGGGGAGTCTGGATCAATGATCAAAGGGAATGCTGAAGATGAAGCTAGGACAAGATTGTGAATCTATGAAGATAGAGTGCTTATGATGAGAAGACAGAGTTGGAGAAAAGACTAAGACTGAAGACTCGGAGCTGAAGACTTCGTCAACATCCAAGGGGGAGTCTGTTGGTGCACTAGATGTCTGTTGACTACGTTTAGTTAAGTCTTAGGTCAAGATAGGTCAATATATGAGCTTGAAAGTCAAAATTTAGGTCTAATATATTGGTTTCACTTATGTGTACATCATTAGTGTAAGGTTTCGCTTATTTGTCATAAGGTGGTTTCGCTCATAGGGTTTTCAAATTGGTTTCGCTTGTTAGTCATGTCATATAAGCGAAACCACAGGGTCTATATATAGTATGTTTAAGCAAAACCAGATCATTCATGTCAGTACATTGGAGCGGAACCTAGTCATTGCTTGTGTAACGAAACTCTGTCAAATTTGAATCAGAAAGTAATAAAAGAGAAGGAATTGAAAAGGAAAAGCTGTGTAACTTCATTTACGTTGATTCCGCCTTCGTATATGAAGATGAACGTCCTTGACTGACTTTTCAGGGTCACAAAACGGTCCAACAAAGGGTGTGTAGGAGAATCAAAGAAAGATGTCACACCCCGACCACGTAAAACAACAAATCGTGGCGGAAACATCGGGGAGTGTTGTAACAGAATCATTGTTTCATAACACAGGGAAATTTGATATTTTGTTTTATTAATTAAAAGAGTTACAATGTCTTAACAACAAGGAAACATAACATAATTAACTAGTCTTGCATCTCTTATTTGTTACTAAAGCCCAAGTCCACCTAAGTGTATCTTGATCAATCCTATGCATCATTTCCTGAAACATATGTGAAAATAGGTACGTCAGCATAAAAATGCATGTGAGATACATAGGTTTTATTGTAATTAGGATTCATGACTTATAAGTTTAAAGAAAAAATGTTTAAGAAAAGTTAGTCATGATCCTTGTAAAATGTTTTCTTTCATAAGTTATTTGAAAAGCGATGATAAAATAGATGATATGTAAAGAGTAATATAAGGTTAAATGAATAACCAAGTAAAAATGAGTTTGTATAAAATAAGTTGTTTTGTAAAACAAATGATTAGTGAAAATATGTTATTTGTGTAAAATGCAATAAGTCAAATACTTAAATGGTTTAAATAATGCTACGATATGTAATACTATAAAAGAACTTATATATAGAAAGTACCAGCGGCGTATCCACCATGCTTTCATCTTATTACACACGCCTCGTTATTTAAATCACTTTACCAAAACAAACCATCAATGTAAAAATGTTTATGTATAGTAAAATGTCAAATGTTTATGTAAAAACCATCAAATGTAAATCATGTAATGTGTAAACAAATGTTATGTAGAGTAAACAAAAGATTTATTGATTAAAAGCATTTATTCAACCCTATAAGAAAGTAATGTACAAAACAATGCATTTGATAAAATAAAATCAAATGTTATGTTTTGTAAGATAATGCATGCTTTACTGATACAACATCTATGCGGTTATGTTAAAGGCCTACATCCAAGCCTTGAGACAGACGGATAACCTTAGAGTGAAGGTTATCAAAAGAAATGTTTTCGGATTCGGTCATTCCTTCCACCCAAACAAACCTAGGGTTTTAGGAACGGCAGATGTCAAGTCCTATGGTACCAGTACCTACTACCGAGCGGCATGATCGGTGTTAATGAATGTAATTTAGTCCCGTTAAACAAACCAAATGATATATCAAATGTAAGCATGTTTTATAAAAGTAATGTACCTTGTATGCTAAGTAAACATACAAGGTAGAGATGTAAAACAATGTGTCCATATGTCTAGGAACAAACCCTAGTCAATAATTTGTTGAATTAGTGTTCATATATATGAAGTTCATAACCATCCATTTATGTGTTAATTTGGTTTTTGTAGAAATATGACAAACACTTGAATTAAGGTGTTAAATGGATGAACATTGAAGTAGTGATGCTAGTTCTAGGTGTAGTTCATGTACACTAGATATAGAGGCATGATTTTGATACTAAAACTTGGTTAAAATGATGACCATAATTAGATAAAATATGTTTACAAAATCGCGCCTACAAGATGTTTGTTAAAATGCCCGAAGGAATATTGAAATGAAGATTTTATGAGAGACATGCGTAATTTGCAAGTTTGACTAATTGCGTTAAATATGGGTTAAAACGGATTCTAATCATAACGATGATTTAACTTAATTATGCCTACGGTATGATTAAAGGTAGTTGACTTCTAAAAGTCAAACTAACCAATGATGAATTCGAATAGTAGTTTCGGCATGAAATCCGTAAAATGATATAGTCATAAGTAATGATGACTAATCTAATCGTCTTACGGATTATGATAATAGTTTGACGCTTGACAAGCTTGATGGAAGTTTGGGAAGGAAGCGGGTCAAACGAGTCAAGTATGAAGGAAAGCGTATTTAGGATGCGAGGTAAGTCAAAACTTACACCTTTTATTTAATACCTATTTGTTTTATAGGTTATTAATCATAGAAAGTCATGTTTAAATTATGGTGTTCCGACACGTCATGTGCTGTTCGGAACAAAAGACAAGGGTAATAAACCATGTATAATGGTTAAAAGGAGCTAAAACGATTAATTGGTCATGCAATGACTAAATGGTAATGAGTTTTAAATGGTTACCTTATAAGGTAAACCATTGCAAATAAAAAGGGTAAAACGGTATTTTGGTCACTTGTTGATAATAACCGTTACTTGTGAAAGACACCTTATAGCGTAAGTTATAATGGATCAAAAGAATCAATAAATGATTTATAAGTAAAAAAATACTATACGGTATAAACCTAAGCGAGTCTTGTAGATGAGATGGTACCAAATAACATCTCGCAAAAATAATCGGTCATTTAGACCAAACGGGTCAAAGGGTGGAGATACCACCTTTTGATAATAGCGACTAATGATTCTTGTCGAGTTATATGATTTCAGGAATAAATGTCGAAATGATATTTGCATCGCTATTACTTAGCGATTATTATAGCAAGGCATTAAAACAGGTCAATACATTAACCCGAGCCAGGTATGTGTAATAGAGTAATTATCCATTTAGAACGTAAGGTTCAATGAGCATTAAATGAAGTCTTAGATAGACAATGGGTTACTTTAATAAGCAAACCGAATGATTCATATGATGATCGTGGTGTTTTGAAAACATAAAGACTTTTGAATCAAATGCATAGTTTAAAACAGGGCTTTTGGGTCGATGATGTTTTTTAAAGGTCCTTTATATTAACGAAATGACTAAATGGACCAAAATACCCTTGTAAGCTAAATCGAGCGAACGACCCACAAAGGTTGTTTGGAATAGAGTAGTATGCATAATTAAACACTTAGAATAAGTATACAAAAGCGAAGCATGTGAATCCTTAGTCATTTGACTCTATAATAGTCTTTGCCGTAAAACAATGATTCGACAGGTAAAATTTGGTTTATATTGATCATCACATTAAACCCACCATAATTACGGTTGTGGTGAAAGATTATAGGATGAGAAATGTGGTGATGGAATGCTAGAAGCAATCGAAAGTGATTTTAGGCTTGAAAGTGGTTAAATACCCTTAACGGGTCAAAATAAGCACTTGAGCGTAAACGGGTTTTTATTATGTAAGAAACCAGTGATTTGGGATTAACTTGATAGGAGACATTGAAACTATGAATTTCATAAGTTTAAAGATCAAATAAACATGTTTGATGATGAAATCATGAACGGGTCAAAATTTGGTAAAAAGGGTAATAAGCCGAAGAGCTAAAAGTCTGAAATTTTATTATGTCGGATTTTAGATTTTAACTCCATATGATGGAGAATTAAATTACGGATGCGTAGGAAAAAGAATCGGGTAAAACGGATTAAAAACGAGAGAGTTATGCTCGTTTCCGTGAAATCGGGTCATGCTGGGAACATGCAGCAACAGTTTAAGTGACTTGCTGTGAAAAAGGGGGCTAGGCGTCACGCGACGGCCCTAGGCGTCACGCAACGCCCCTATTCCAGAAATTTGTTGAATTTTGTTTGTTTAACCCATGGAACTTGTTTAAACTTATTAGTTGACTATCAAAACTAACTTTTAAGTTGGTTTTGATCTTAGGTGATGTTGGGCATGCTACGGATGACGATCAAGCAGCTACGAAGAACCGAACACACGAGATTAAAGCTTCCACAAGGCGTTACGTCATAACTTTAAATGGCGAACTTATTTATATTATGTTGAAAACTTTTAAGTTGTAAAAGTTTTAAATTACTCGTATTTTCTAAGGATACTTAATCATAATTACATGTTTGTTATCGTATTTATACGATAAATTTCAAAATAATAACATGGGTGTTACAAGTTGGTAATCAGAGCTCAAGGTTGTTGACAAATGTGTTCGGTTCAAGGCTTGATCGCAAATCCGGTAAGTACATGTATATCAATGGTTTAGTATGATTAAAGTGTTGAGAACAACACATATGGTTATCGTGTGATACACGTTACCTAAATTAAATGATGAATATAGTTGACGAAATTGCGCGAGTTGATGCGTATAGTAGAAAAGCCTTGTATTATGATACGGGCATTTAGTAAAATTGATATTACTAACTTTTATGAATGTTTTAATTGGAGGAAACTCGCATTTGAAGATGTCGAGGATTGAACAAATTACGGATATGATAGAGGAATGGTCCGAAGTATGACAAGAGGAGCATGCTCACCAAGGACTAAATCGCGTAACGACCGCGAACAAGGTTAATGGCAAGGAACGCCTGTTGGGGCAAACATTACCAGGTGCACGCTTTTAAATATAAACGCACAAATAGCAATATGCAACAAACATGTAGAGAATGATTGTTGCATATGTAAATTAGAAACTTGGAAAACCGAATAGAAAATGTATTCGGGATATTGTTTCCAAGAGAAACAAATAGAGGCATTACTTACATAGGGTGTGATGTGAAAACTTTAAAAAGGTCATGTGTGTCATGTGTTAATCGCTTACTCTGGCCAAGTAAGTAGTGGCATATGATACCATGAACATCTTATAGCGGACACATTTACATCCGATGTAGTAAGGACGGGGTGAATGGGACAAATTAAAAAGTACCCAAATGAAACAAATGAATAAAATAGTTGAAAATAATGTAAACGCACAGCCGGGTGACGGAAGCGTATTACATTAGCATAATGAGCCCGATAGAAGGGACAAGGATTAATGTAAATGATGATATAAATGAAGGATCAAAAGAAAATTCATGAAAATAAGTCATCTTGGACGAAAGGGCCATGGTGAACAAAACGGGCAAGTAAAACCAAAGTATAGATGACCACCGGGTCATAAACAAAGGTGTTGCCCAGACGAAAAAGATAATCAAGGTTGTTAACTTTAGTCGTAGTAAAGCAAGGATAATGATGATAATCGTCACTCATAATTAATGAGGCCGCCAATGGTGGTCACGTAAAGAATAAAAGACATGGTCGAATAAAAGCGACGGATTTCGCTAATATGACCAAGTAAATCGAAACAAAGTCTTAATGCATACCGGAAGGGGGTGCAATGATAACGATTTCGGTAAAACACCCGGTTGATGGGTAAGGAATTAAACGCATGCGTAGACTGAGAAACAGGAACGCGAAATAGAAAGTCAAAAGACTCGGAATATGAGTCATGACTAAAAGATGACAAGAATTTTCGCAAACATAAATTTTGGTAATTACGTTCAACCATTTCAAAGTTGGACGGGTCAAATAAAGAATGAAGTTTGACATTCATAAGTGATGAAAATTCACCCAAAATGAGTCAAACGAGTCAATTAAGGAATACCGCTTAATATAATAGGAAAACGCAAACCGGTGAAACCGGAAAGCTAAAAACAATAATATAGAAGGACCCGGGTAATGGGTTGTAAAGGAGTATAAGTATGAACCGGGTAACGGTAAGCGTAGGACCGACGTGTAAATGACGTTAGAAGTCGTAAAGTCGGAAAAGATAGTCCGAAAGTAAACAAATGAAACCTTAGACTACGGTCAAGGTCAACTAAAGTTCAAAAGCAAAATTAAATGATTCCAAACATAACAAAGGATGCTTTAAAGCTATATATGTATAAATAGACAATTGAATAAAGACTAGAATAAAAGATGATCTACGGGATCATCATAACCTACAGGAACTCGAATGGAAGTTAAAAGACTCGGGTTTTGAGTCATAACTAGAAGATGACAAGATAATGTAAATAGAAATCTGAAATAAATTATGTTCAACTATTTTAAAGTTGAACGGGTCGAATATAATATCATGCCGAACGGCATGAGTAAACGCAAGCGGGATAAAGGTAGCGTTAAATACAAAAGAGTAATGAGCCCGGTAATGGGACATAACCAAATAAGAATATATGCAAGTCAAATAACAGTAAGCATAAGAAGAACTGACGCATAAATGACGTGAGAAATCATAAGTCGGAAAATTGTCCGAAAGAAAACAATTATAGCCACGAAACTACAATCAAGGTTAACGGAACCTAAGCTTGAAACCAAATGATTTTTCAAACAAAAACAGGGTGTCTTAACACCAAACATGTATTTTAAGAATGACATGAGCAAGGAATGATCTACGGGATCAACATAACCTTTGGGGTTATAAACAATGGAAAGGTCTACGAGACTAAAACGACCCACGGGTCATGACTAGAAAGAAATAGATTATAAGGACCTCACCTTAAAGAGGTGAAAGTCTAATAAAATAGCCTACAAGGCAAAGTGATAAAACCTACGGGTTAATTAGACGAAGCGAGGGAATCAGTTAAGAATCCCCGCATAAAACTAAGACTGTAAAAGAATAAATTATGGACTGTCAATATCCTGGTATGGACAATTGACAAAAGTTAAAGAAAAGATCCTAAAACTAAAACTTCGGTTTTAGTAAGAAATAACGTTTTTACAAATATAAATTCTGATAGGAATTTGAATAGTAAGCATGAAATATTCAAGTCTTGACACTGATAGGCGCAAGACGATATATTCGAAAAGTGATATTTTCAAAAATGAAAGGTTGATATAAATTAAACATGATGTGACACGATTACGGTCAAGAAATACAATGTGAAGTAGAATCACATTATAACCAAGTGAGCGGTAAAAGTAACTGGACTAATAAGTCTAGTTAGTGGGACCGGTTAAGGTCAGCAATTCAAATCAAGAAATTTGGTTTGCTTGTAAGCGGTGGATTCGGTATAATTGAACCGAATAAATAAATTTGAAAATAAAAGAATTTGTTGCTAAAAGTGAAAGATTTCACTAAAAACCTTTAAACGGGTCAAAGTAACGGATTCATAAAGAATTCGATAGTATATGAAAGCGATGGATATCGCTAAGTTAACCAAACTAGTGGAAATAACGAGATTACGTTATTTCAAGTTGCACTATGTCGTATGGGATATGTAGACAATTAGTAACCAAAAAGATGTTACCATACTTTTCTGGTAATACTAACGAATGGTTAAAAGTATAAGTAATGTTTAAAAGATTTCTCGGATCGAATACATTGAGTTTAAACTCAATAAATTAAGTAAGAAAAGGTTTCGAGGACGAAACCTCTTTAAGGGGGGTAGACTTGTAACACCCCGAAAATGGGTTTGGTAATCAAACTCCATTAATACTAAAAGACGGGTAACGTACCGTTAGTAGTAAAAATAACCCGGTAAATATTTGGATTTAAATAAGAAATCCTAATATTAAATACAAACGAATCAAAGTTTTAAGGAATTAAGTTTATAAGAGCCTAGTTAACGGGACTTAAAATAAAACGGGTTATAACTCCCGGAACCCACTAAATAACTAGGAATGTCAACCTAGTTAGTCTAATGTTTTAAAAATAATGAGGAACTTGATATAGTAACCTCTATAAACCTGGGTAAAGTTGAGGGACTAAAATGGTTAAAGTGAGAAAATGAGTTTTTATTAATTAAAATTAAAAACACCAAAACACACACCTTTGTGTGTGTTCTGGTCGTACAAAACACAGGAGTCAAGAAGAGCTCTCAAGCTCAAACCCTAACAAGCATAAAATCAGCAAATTGAAGGGGTAAATCCAACCCAAATCGAAATCCAAGCACGAATTCGTGATCACCTCGATGAAGGGATCATAAGGTATGCCAAATTTCATTATTTAGTTTCATCTTGAATTCTTGGTGAACATATGAAATCGAAAATTTGGCTTGCATGATTGAAGTTTGGATGAAATTAGGATGAAATCATGTCTAGGAACAAACCCTAGTCAATAATTTGTTGAATTAGTGTTCATATATATGAAGTTCATAACCATCCATTTATGTGTTAATTGGGTTTTTGTAGAAATATGACGAACACTTGAATTAAGGTGTTAAGTGGATGAACATTGAAGTAGTGATGCTAGTTCTAGGTGTAGTTCATGTACACTAGACATGGAGGCATGATTTTGATACTAAAACTTGGTTAAAATGATGACCATAATTAGATAAAATATGTTTACAAAATCGCGCCTACAAGATGTTTGTTAAAATGCCCGAATGAATATTGAAATGAAGATTTTATGAGAGACATGCGTAATTGGCTAGTTTGACTAATTGCGTGAAATATGGGTTAAAACGGATTCTAATCATAACGATGATTTAACTTAATTATGCCTACGGTATGATTAAAGGTAGTTGACTTCTAAAAGTCAAACTAACCAATGATGAATTCGAATAGTAGTTTCGGCATGAAATCCGTAAAATGAAATAGTCATAAGTAATGATGACTAATCTAATCGTCTTACGGATTATGATAATAGTTTGACGCTTGACAAGCTAGATGGAAGCTTGGGAAGGAAGCGGGTCAACGAGTCAAGTATGAAGGAAAGCGTATTTAGGATGCGAGGTAAGTCAAAACTTACACCTTTTATTTAATACCTATTTGTTTTATAGGTTATGAATCATAGAAAGTCATGTTTGAATTATGATGTTCCGACACGTCATGTGCGGTTCGGAACAAAAGACAAGGGTAATAAACCATGTATAATGGTTAAAAGGAGCTAAAACGATTAATTGGTCATGCAATGACTAAATGGTAATGAGTTTTAGAGGCTGTTTGGTAGCCTTTGAATGGTCATTAAGAGACTACCTCTTAATGGAACCATTAAGAATTTTACCAATGAGAAGGTAAAAGAATGTAACATGTGATGATTTACCATTCAGAGGTTACCTCTTAACCATTCAGACTTGAGGTTACCTCTTATTTATTCAGAGGTTTTAAACCATTAAGAGGTAGCATCTGAATGGTCATTAAGAGGCTACCAAACAGCCCCTTAAATGGTTACCTTATAAGGTAAACCATTGCAAATAAAAAGGGTAAAACGGTATTTTGGTCACTTGTTGATAATAACCGTTACTTGTGAAAGACACCTTATAGCGTAAGTTATAATGGATCACAAGAATCAATAAATGATTTATAAGTAAAAAAAATACTATACGGTATAAACCTAAGCGAGTCTTGTAGATGAGATGGTACCAAATAACATCTCGCAAAGATAATCGGTCATTTAGACCAAACGGGTCAAAGGGTGGAGATACCACCTTTTGATAATAGCGACTAATCATTCTTGTCGAGTTATATGATTTCAGGAATAAATGTCGAAATGATATTTGCATCGCTATTACTTAGCGATTATTATAGCAAGGCATTAAAACAGGTCAATACATTGACCCGAGCCAGGTATGTGTAATAGAGTAATTATCCATTTAGAACGTAAGGTTCAATGAGCATTAAATGAAGTCTTAGATAGACAATGGGTTACTTTAATAAGAAAACCGAATGATTCATATGATGATCGTGGTGTTTTGAAAACATAAAGACTTTTGAATCAAATGCATAGTTTAAAACAGGGCTTTTGGGTCGATGATGTTTTGTAAAGGTCCTTTATATTAACGAAATGGCTAAATGGACCAAAATACCCTTGTAAGCTAAATCGAGAGAATGACCCACAAAGGTTGTTTGGAATAGAGTAGTATGCATAATTAAACACTTAGAATAAGTATACAAAAGCGAAACATGTGAATCCTTAGTCATTTGACTCTATAATAGTCTTTGCCGTAAAATAATGATTCGAGAGGTAAAATTTGGTTTATATTGATCATCACATTAAACCCACCATACGTACAGTTGTGGTGAAAGATTATAGGAAGAGAAATGTGGTGATGGAATGTTAGAAGCAATTGAAAGTGATTATAGGATTGAAAGTGCTTAAATACCCTTAACGGGTCAAAATAAGCACTTGAGCGTAAACGAGTTTTTATTATGTAAGAAACCAGTGATTTGGGATTAACTTGATAGGAGACATTGAAACTATGAATTTCATAAGTTTAAAGATCAAATAAACATGTTTGATGATGAAATCATGAACGGGTCAAAATTTGTTAAAAAGGGTAATAAGCCGAAGAGCTAAAAGTCTGAAATTTTATTATGTCGGATGTTAGATTTTAACTCCATATGATGGAGAATTAAATTACGGACGCGTAGGAAAAAGAATCGGGTAAAACGGATTAAAAACGAGAGAGTTATGCTCGTTTCAGTAAAATCGGGTCATGCTGGGAACATGCAGCAACAGTTTAAGTGACTTGCTGTGAAAAAGGGGGCTAGGCTTCACGCGACGGCCCTAGGTGTTACGCGACGCCCCCTTATTCCTGAAATTTGTTGAATTTTATTTGTTTAACCCATGGAACTTGTTTAAACTTATTAGTTGACTATCAAAACTAACTTTTAAGTTGGTTTTGATCTTAGGTGATGTTGGGCATGCTACGGATGATGATCAAGCAGCTACGAAGAACCGAACACACGAGATTAAAGCTTCCGCAAGGCGTTACGTCATAACTTTAAATGGCGAAGTTATTTATATTATGTTGAAAACTTTTAAGTTGTAAAAGTTTTAAATTACTAATATTTTCTAAGGATACTTAATCATAATTACATGTTTGTTATCGTATTTATACGATAAATTTCAAAATAATAACATGGGTGTTAGACTAAACATGTTAACGGAATCAATCGAACACAATTTAGAAGGTTAAAAGCTGAAACAGTAGGCTATTTGGTAATTACAGCCAACTTCAGTTGGCTGTAACAGGACCATAACTTAACGAGAAATGTATTTTCTGAAGTCTAGGGTTATGTATTATGAAATACGGTTCTAATGGCACCGGAATCATAATTTTTGGACTTCGTTTAATATTTTTAAAGCATCATTTCGTAACAGCAGCTAGAGCTGCATTTTTCTGCTGAAAATATGTGTTTTGTTTTCTGTCATAACTTGAGTTCTGTGTAGAGTTAGGTCATGAAACTTGTACTGTAAATGACCACTGATGTATTTGTAATCCTCCCACTGGAATTTCGTAAATCGGACTCCCGATGAATTTTAAATAAATTATTCCGTGGACTGTGGTCAGAAAAAGATAAATCTGAGTTCAGTTCGGATAATGAATTTTTATAAAATATTGGTAATGAACTGGACCCCGATATTTTTACACAATAAAATTTGGAACGTTTAAGACATTCTAGAAAAATTTGGGAATTTTTGGAATAAGTTAACTATTTTATTAAAATGTCCGAAAACAGCCCGGTTTTAAATATTTATGCTGAAACGACATTAGTTGTAATTTGCATGTCTAAATGTCGAGTATGCTATCTGTGAATGATCTAACATGTTATATGTGTTATGTGCATTATTGTATGTTTGCTTATGAGTGGGGAATGGATGGGAAGTATATATGGGCATAAACAGTTAAAGTAATGCATGCTATGTGATAGATACGTGTAGGAACTTTGCGCTCTATTTAAAAATCACTAAATGACTAACTGGTAATCATATTAGGACGTGATTGACCGACCTTGACTGTTAGCTATATTTGAGAATCTAACCGAGCAAACCGAGGTGAGTTCACACTTTCTATAAGGCATGGGATTCCCGGTGGTTTAGGAATGGGTTAAAGAATTTAAAACTAAATCTACATATCCCCTTGGGAAGATATGTACGGCCATCCTCCATAGGTAGGATGCATTATTAATCCTACGAATTCTCCTGGTGCAGAATACGTACGTTCGTCCTCCTGGTGTAGGAGAACAACCTTAAAAACTAGCTAGACAAAACTCTATCAATAAGTCCCTCTTCATTATATCGACTTAATCGCCGAGGCCAATGGCGAGCGGGTCATTAGTTAATAGCGCTATTAGGTTTAACAAACCTCACACCGTGCCGGTCGGACGGGCGTGTACTAATGGACTATGGCAGACTATCAGTGATGATAGACACTGATATAGGGCACAACTTATTTGCGTAGTAGTCGATATCATACCGTCTAGTAGTTCACACGGGGAAAGCCCCCACTGATTATGGTTATGGTTTGGGTAATGAAAAAGGAGCTGGTTAAACATACTTTCAACTACGGGGTAACCCCCATGGCAATTAAGCCAACGAAAGTCAAACCACGTTTTTCAGAAACAACTTAAAACTAAACAACCAAACATGAACTCACTCAACTTTGTTGTTGACTCGTTGTTACATGCCTTACAGGTCGCTAAACGCTTGGAGCTTGCACGAGGAAGGAGTCGTTGTGGTGTACGGACTGTTATGTTCCGTGCTTAATATTTAAAACTTTATGAACTTATGAAACTTGCGTTTTGAACTTTAACTTATAAACTATGGGCTTATGCTTTTGGATTTACTTTTATGCTTCCGCTGTTTAAACTAAGCATGGTTAACTAGCTTTGGTCACCAATCGCATTGTGGTTGGTCTTATTTACTTAATTCCGATGTTCAATATGATTGGTGGCTCGATCCTGGTCACGTCACGCCTCCAAGCAGTGATACTCCGCGTGGTGGATTTTGGGGGTGTGACATTCTAACATATCATTCATACTTTCATTCCTTTCATCGTATCGTTTACCATTTCATTTCTTATTAGGCGTTTTAGCATCAATTTTTTGCATTCAACTTCAAGTGCTGCGTCCCAACACTTCATTCCATATCCTATTTCATGTATCGCGTCTCGACGCGACACTCTACATTCTATTTCTAGCGGCGTTCCCACCCTTCTTTCTTAAGTCTGATTCACATTCCATCATATTCTTAAACTTTTCATTTTTATCTTTTTGTCTTACATTTGATCCGATCCTTTAAGAATCGTTGGACCCTATTTTTACTAGTTTTACCAGACATAAGTGAGATAATTCTCATGTTTTCTCTAGCTTCCTATGTTTCTTGCGAACTAGCCAGGCGCGCAATCCACATAATACTTGCCGTAAAAATATTTTCTTCTTCGGTCCGTACTTACTTACGAATTTGGACTTTTCATTCCACTTTTCATTTCTTTCTATGTTTGAAGCCGTCTCGCGGATTCAAACATATCATTCATACTCTTCATTTATTATATGCTTCGAATCCGTCTCGCAGATTCTAACATATCATTCATACTTCCATTCCTTTCATGTTTCGAATCTGTCTCGCGGATTCTAACATATCATTCATACTTTCATTCCTTTCATCGTATCGTTTACCATTTCATTTCTTATTAGGCGTTTTAGCATCAATCTTCTACATTCAACTTCAAGTGTTGCGTCCCAAAACTTCATTCCATATCCTATTTCATGTATCGCGTCTCGACGCGACACTCTACATTCTATTTCTAGCGGCGTTCCCACCCTTCTTTCTTAAGTCTGATTCACATTCCATCATATTCTTAAACTTTTCATTTTTATCTTTCTGTCTTACATTTGATCCGATCCTTTAAGAATCGATGGACCCTATTTTTACTAGTTTTATCAGACATAAATGAGATAATTCTCATGTTTTCTCAAGCTTCCTATGTTTCTTGCGAACTAGCCAGGCGCGCAATCCACATACTAGTCTCGAGTCATCATGGGAATCATCATCTTATATCCGGGAAAACCATTTTCAATTCGTGACTAATTTATTTAAATCCTTCTAAGGTTTCATTCGTATCCTTAAAAATATACTACCTATCGGTACATACAAATTTTCTCAAAATTCGTGTACCTGAGATTCAATGCTTGCCTTATTTACGTCACACCCTGCTAGTACCGGAAGCGTAATGTGTGTGACGTAAGAAAGGTAATTGATGACGGGGGTAGCCCAAGACTAAATAAAACGACTAAGTATGTAAACGCTAAAATGGTTAAAAGGTTCAATGGTTGAAAAGTTGTGAGGTAGAAAAAGCAATGCGGAAACAGTGGCCAGTCACATCCGGAGATCACTTCACCAACTCACAGCCGCAAAAGCAAAGCAGGTCTGCACTATACATGCTATTATCCGGGGGTCAAAAGCCTTCAACCCCCGAAAGGGGAAACCCTCCACTACAAGCAAGGTTGCTAGTCTAGTACATTCTACTTCGGGAGATGTCTTCTCTTATAAATGGACACTTCATTTACTCCAAAGAACATCTCCTGACCAGCTCTGATTCTATAATCTCTGGTCATTCACATCGAGTGCTTGTTTCATACAAGTCACTCCCTTTCACATCCAACACACACATTCCCTTTGCTACTGCTTCCGAATCTGAGTGCATTTCAGAGGAGGATCCATAGCAAAGAACAACAATAAACTAGCGAACCTCCTTCCACGTCTTGCAAACGTGGGGGGGCCCCACGACCTGCGTTAGGCAAGGTTGAACCCTTCAACCATTTTGCCTAGCCAGTCCAGCTACCACCGTTGGTCTTGTATTTGTTGTATCAACAAGTTGGCGCCCACCGTGGGGCTACACCGCTATTTCTTCTCAAAAAAGACCTAGTAGTGTAGCTCTATTCACCTAAAATCACCATGTCTGAAAGTGGATCCCCGGAAGAAGTAAATCAGATTCCAAACACTTCTACTCCGGGTAGTAGCCAAGCTCACGTGGCTATACCAACTTCTTTCTCAACTCCGGGGAGCACACCCGAGTTCCTCAACTTCAACACACCAACTCCGTCCAGATCCGGAGTTCCATCTCCCAATATCGGTGTCTCTGATGCCCCATCATGTGTTGAACTCACCCCTGAAGGGGTTGCCAACAATTTCCTTGTGCTAAGGTCCCTTCTCAACCAACATGTGAGTAAAGAAAGAGAAAAGGGAGTGAGGATTCGTTTAGACTATGATGAACCTGAACCAACATTGTCCCCTGGGCCACCTCCCCCTCTTTTTGCAACAAGAAGTGAGGCTGGTCCCAGTAACCTTTCAAACCCTCACCCTTATCTGTCCACTATGACAAATCCTACGGTGCACCTTATCTTCTCTTCCCAACCAATTACTAGTGGTGCTCCTTTGGGACATGAGCTAACTCTTGACCAGCTCCTACAATCCCCAGTAACAAGCTATCCAGCATCTACTACAACTACATGGGAGCAAGCTCTGTCCGTGCTCCCCTTAGCACGAAGTGCTGTTATGAGTGCTCCCTTCGGGATAAACTGCTCCGCTGGCCCAGGAAGCCTTCAAGGCTTCAACCCTATGCCCAACATGACGACCCAGATGATGGCCAACTTCCCATGGCAACACTTCATCAATCAAGTGCTTGCCACTCAGGGAAATAACGGCAATAGCAGTAATGTGGATGCAAGGACTGAAGAAGACTTGGCTAAACCATACAAGCCAAGTAACCTTTTATGCTTTTCAAAGCAGATAGCGGATTATGATTTCCAGTCAAAGATCAAAATGCCAGCCCACATCAGGACGTATGATGGGACTGAAGATCCTGAGGACCATCTCCAGATCTTCACCGGTGCAGCTCGGATAGAGAAATGGTCCAACGCTGAGTGTTGCCTACTGTTCATGCAAACTCTTGTTGGATCCGCCAGGATCTGGTTCAACGATTTACCTGCTCAAAGCGTTCGAAGCTTTGACGATCTTAGCAAGGGATTTCTGGCCAATTTCTCCCAACAAAGGCGATATGTCAAAGACGCAACAGTGATCTTTCAGATAAAACAACGTGATGATGAAAGTCTCCGTGCTTTCATTGAACGATACAAGAAGGAAGGTCTGACTTATGTAGGGGCCGATGAGAAAATGAGGGTGGCTGGCTTCATGAATGCCATCACCTCTAAGTACCTTACAAGGGATTTCAACAAATCTCTACCCAAGACCTTAGAAGAAGCTCTTGAAAGGGCTGAAGCCCACATCCGGGGAGAGGAGGCAGTAGATATCAAGGAACAAAGAAAAAGAGGGTCCGGTTGGAGAAGCAACAGTCCAGCCAGAAAAAGAGGGAACTTCAACTCCTATGACAGGCGGTCAAAGGGTTCAGACCCTCGAAGGTCTGAAGGTCGGAACCTTTCAAGCAGGGAAAAAGGCATAAGTTTCACACCCCTCACGAAGACCCCTCAAGAAATCCTTGCAACAGAAGAAGTTAAACAAAACTTTCGGCCTCCTAGGCCTCTCCCCAAGAGCAGGAAGAATGAGTACTCCACCCAATACTGTGAGTTTCATGAAGAAAAGGGTCACCACACCAATGATTGCTTCCAACTCAAGAAAAGAATTGAAGAAGCTGTTAAGTCCGGAGAACTTGCTCATTTGGTAAAGGGAGTCCGGGACAAAATGGCTGAAGGAAAAGGTAAGGAAGTCAATATGGTGGATTTTGATGGAAGGGTTCCTCATAAGAGGCAGAGGTTGGAAGCTTGGGAGCTTCAGTGTGTCTGTTTCCCCCCTACGGAGAAAGACCCTCTCTCCAGCCCTCTTGTGGTAGAAGCTACCGTGGGAACGTTGCAAACATATAGGGCATACATAGACACGGGGGCAGCAACTGAAATCATGTTCGAAAAATTCTTCAACCGTTTGAGCAATGAAGAGCGTGCAAGGCTTCAACCCTCTGGAACTTCCATAAAAGGTATAGCTGATATACCTCTCAAACCTTTGGGGCAACTGACACTTAATGTTCGTTTCAGCAATGGTTTGAAAGAAAGGACCCAACTGCTGACCTTTGTGGTTATCAACATCCCCTCAAGCTATGATGTGATCATTGGAAGACCGGGACAGTGTGCATTTTACATGGCCGTGTCTGTTGGCCACGACACAGTCAAATTCCCTACCGAGAGGGGCATAGCAACCCTTCAACCCTCTCAGGAAGCCTACATGGTTGAAGGTGAAAGTTCAAACAGTGAAGAAGACAGGCAAAGGTTGGTCATAAACCCTAAATACCCTGAACAAAGAATAAGGGTCAACCCAGACCTTTCTCAAGAGACCCTTTCATACCTTGAAAAATTGCTAACACACTACAGCGATGTATTCGCTTGGTGTCCCGAAGATATGACCGGGATCCCCTGAGACATTGCCGAGCATGAGTTGAGAATACCACCGGAGGTCAAGCCTGTGGTCCAGAAGAAAAGAAGCTTGGCACCAGAGAGAAGTCTGGCAGCCTGCCAAGAGGTTGAAAAGCTTGTGTCAGCCGGTATTCTACGAGAAGTCAAGTACCAGTCATGGGTTGCAAACCCGGTTATGGTCAAGAAACCAGACAACTCTTGGAGGATGTGCATAGACTTTAAGGATCTTAACAAAGCTTGTCCTAAGGATTGCTATCCACTACCAGAAATTGATTTCAAAGTTGACTCCCTCACCGGATACTCGTTCAAATGCTTTCTAGATGCATACAAAGGTTATCACCAAATCCTCATGAAGGAAGAAGATGAGGAAAAAAACAGCCTTCCACATGGACAGAGGGATCTTTTGTTATCAAAAGATGCCTTTTGGTCTCAAAAATGCCGGAGCAACCTACCAACGACTCGTTGACAAAGCCTTTGCAGGCCAAATCGGTAAAAACATGGAGGCATATGTCGACGACTTGGTGATCAAAAGCGAGACGGAGTATCAAATGCTCGATGACATCCAAGAAACTTTCAAGAACCTCAGAAAAGTCAACATGAAGCTCAATCCTGAAAAATGTTCGTTTGGATTTGAGGAAGGAAAATTCTTGGGTCACATTGTTGGAAAGCAAAGTATCAAAGCCAACACAAAAAAGGTGAAAGCAGTCCTTGAAACCAAGCCATCGAAGACCAAGAAGGAGGTTGAAAGCTTGAACGGGAAGCTTGCAGCCTTGAAGCGTTTTACCTCGAAGTTGGCCGAAAGATCTCTGCCCTTCTACAAAACGCTCAAAAACTGCTCAGATAAGAAGGATTTCAAATGGACTGAAGAAGCTGAAGAAGCTTTTAACCAGATGAAGCAACATCTAGCTTCCCTACCAGACATTGCGGCACCAAAAACCGGGGAGTTAATATCGGTGTACCTCGCAATCACGGAAGAGGCCATCAGTGCAGTCCTCACCATTGAGCGAGACAAGGCCCAGACCACCAATAACGAGGCTGAATACGAAGCACTAATAGTCGGCCTAAGGCTGGCCAAAGAAATGAAGGTTGAAAAGCTTGAAGTGTTCACGGATTCGTTGCTGGTCTCAAGCCAAGTGAATGACAGCTACATAGCTAAAGAGCCCAACATGAAAAAATACAGAGAAAAATACAAGGAACTAATGAGTACCTTCCAAGCGTGCAACATCAAACAGATCCCAAGATCTCAAAACAAAAAGGACGATGCCCTAAGTAAGCTTGCATCTCTCACTTTTGCCCACATCACCAAGAAGGTACTGGTAGAAGTGTTGAAGGCCCCATCCATTAATGAATTGGAGGTTCAAGACGTCGTTACCGAAGAAGAACCAAACTGGATGACTCCCATAAGAAAGTTCCTCAAAAATGGTGAATTACCCAATGATCAAGTGGAAGCCAAAAGGGTTGAAATCAAGGCAAGGCAATACATACTACAAGGAGAAACCCTTTACAAAAAGGGTTACCTCGCTCCCTTGCTAAGATGTGTCGGTCCCGAGCAAAGTAAGTATTTGATCAAGGAAATTCATGAGGGTGTATGCAGAGCTCACTTTGGAGCTAGGTCGGTAGTTGCAAAGCTCATGAACCTCGGATATTTTTGGCCTTCAATGCATCGCGATACAGCCGAAGAGTTGAAGAAATGGGATGCTTGCCAGATCCATGCACCAATTCCAAAAAGTCCCAAGCATGATTTAGTCCCGATAACCTCGGCATGGCCATTCCATAAATGGGGAATGGACATTGTTCGTCCATTTCCCCCAAGCAAAGGGGGAGTGAAATTCCTACTGGTGGCGGTAGATTATTTCACCAAGTGGCCTGTAGGATCGTTTTCAGACCCGAACGAGTCGATCAGAAGATTTTATCTCTAAACGAAAGGCGGAAACAGACGTGTAGAGTTCAAATCAGCTAGATTCACGCTTAAAACTGTTGTATCATTGATTTGGAAGACATTTACAACCTGACAACACTTCGGCAGCACTTCGTTGCTCTAGCCGGAAAGTTACAAATGAAATGGACAAGTGAGGTATATATAGGAAGGACCCTTCCGTTTGAAATGAGGACCCTTCCGTTTGAAATGATACAACACTTTTCAAACGGAACCCTTTCAAACTTTACATTCAAACTTTACATTCAAACAGAACCTATTTCAAACTTGCATCTTCAAACGGTTGACTTCAAATTCCATATTTCATGTGCTGATGTCACAGAGACTCGACGTAAGACGAAGACGACAGATGAATGCACCAACAGACTCCCCCTCAGATGTTGACGAGTCTTCAGTGTCGAGTCTTCAACATCTTCAGTCTTTATCAGTCTTTTCGAACTCTTTGAAGTATCTGACGCTGTAAGTATCCTCAAATCTTCTCTCTTCTCTTCTTCAACATCATCAGACTCTTCACAATCAATCTCTACTCAGATGTCTTCAGACTCCCCCTCTCGATTTGCTGGGATCGCAGTCTGACTTTTACAAAATCCTCAGGTATCGGAACCTGGCACTCTATCTTCAGGTTCAAGATAAAAACCTGGCTATACCTGCACATTCTTAACCCAGAAATAAGATTCTAAATTTAACAATTTGAATGCATCAAAAACAACTCTCATATGCATCAACAATCACTCTTCCTCAGATCACATATACATGATGAACCATTTCTTTGATTTAAAAAACATATTATCACAATTAAAACACACTCCCCCTCACAACCATGTCATCATGTTTAGCACTTGGAACTTTGAAAATCAGCTTTCCAACATCAGTTGCCAAAAATCTTTTTGAATTTTTCAAAATTTATGCTAAAACACACTGAAAATCTTTTTGGATTTTTGAAGGAAAAGAAATGCAGTAAAGAAATATTTACAGACACTATTTTTTGTGAGTTTGTATAAGAGGATCATATCAGCTTATGAGACAAATCACCAACACCGTTAAGCTGCATTACATTTTCAGTTCTAAACAATTCACTTAGATTGTCAGTATATTTGTCCACTTAAATTTTCACACAAAGTTCAATTGATCCGAGATACGATATTAATGTTTTAAGTACTTAAACTTATCCGTGTGTCCCACTACTTGAATATACTCCCGTATCCAGATCCCAATATTCAGTCTTACAGGTGAGTATACCACAGATGATATCTATCAGGAGAATAAATTATGCAACCGTGATAGCTCAGGTCAGAACTTCCGTTCAGCAGAGAGCCTAGTTGACTTTTAGGTGTGTCCCCTTTAGAGGATCTTTTGAATTACAACAGCCATGATTAGCATTTTTCAATGTTTCATCATTTTTTAGCTGAGGGTGGTGCTATTTTTCAAGCAAGCATAAAGTATTCTCCGGGGACTAGGCCATTGCTTCCGCAAAATCAGAAGTCCCGGGATAATACCCCAGATATCACTGAGCATAAAGACCTAGTATCTCAGAATAAGGGACCTTTCAAACAAGATTTCAGGGGTTACCTATATATCCAAGAAGTTTTGTTAACCCACAGAACAAGCAAGTTTGAAATTTAGGTTTATATCTCGTCACAATCTACTAAATGTACAAAAACCTACTGGCATATCCGCAGTGAGATTGTTTATCACATTTTAACATTTCATTTCTTTAGCATGTTGTGACAGTCTACTGATGTACTATCATTTCCTCTATTCACAACGAAACTCATTTTTCATTTTATCATGTTTTTGGCTTTTTCAAATTTTCAAATGTTTTTGGATTTTCTGAAATTTTCTACTCCCCCTAAAATGCAAACATATTAAAGGAAATTTGAAAACAAACTATACAGAAAACATGACAACCGATATCAAATCGCCTCAATTCGCCATCCATATGGCATAAACAATCTGAACTCCCCCGATCAACAAACTATTTTCTCATTAAGATTTCAAAACACTTAAGTTTGTTTTAATCAAAATGATTTTTCCGGAAAATAAGTTTGATTTTACCACTTGTAAAGTTGGAGTTTGGTTCATTACATAGCCTTCAACCACTTGTAGAAAATCAAGTACAAATTAATGTCCTTGATTTACCACTTGTACGAAAAACTCAATCAAATACAAAGAATGATGCCGATTCCTGATCCGCAATTACAAACTTGGGATCTCCGGCAAGTCAGGTTTTTTCAATGAAAGAAAATATCCACCCAAGCCTGACCAGTCTTGGGTGTAACCTTCTCAACTTCACTAGGGGTTGGGCTATAAGTTGCCTTCTTTGTAGCATAAAACTCTTTTACCCCTTTAACCTTTCCATCAATCATTTTTCCAAAAATTTTCTTTACGTTTCCATTAAAAACTTTATCAACATCAAATTCATTCTTATCAGAATAAAATTGATTAGAGATCTCAACTTTCCCAACTTTTGATTTAAAATTCTCAGTACTCAATGGTGGAAAATGAACATCATCCATTGGAGGCACTGAGTTTTCTCTTTTTACCTCAACCTGTGGCTCCTCTGACTTTGTGGAATCAGATTTATCGCCAGATTTTACCTCTGATTTCTTAACAACCCAAGTTTGGTTGTCAAGATTTCCCTTCTTTTTGTAAAACCTTTTTGAACACTCTCCAACTTCAAATGTTGAATTTTTAAACACTTTAAATTTTTCAGTTGGTGGTTCGGTTTTATCAATAATAACTTCTTTCAGTTTTCCAGAAACTCCCTGTTTTGTGTTTGTCGCTTTCGGACAGTTCCATGCAATGTGACCAGTTTCATTGCATCGGAAACAGGTTCTTGTTTCTTTCCTTTGATAAGCTCAATTCTTCATTTTTTCAGCAAGAAATTCCTTGTTTGACTGTTTCCAGAATGAGCTCTTTGCTTCTTCTTCATGACTAGTTCCTGCAACATATATCATTTTTGATTTAAAATCTCGAACATATTTTTCATTTTTATAATTTTTAGGTAGAATAAAACCAAGTCCTTTCTTTTTGTAGCTACGATTGTGGTTTGATTTCTTTTGAAAACCAGAACCAGAATTGTAACCCTTTTTCTTGTTCAAACGTTGTTGTACTCTTGAAGTGTAATTTTTAGGTTTTCCAGTAAGATTTAAATCTTTTATTTCAGAAATATTAATTTCTGCCATTTTGAAAACCTTTTTGATCATTTCAAATCGAACACTTCTTATTGGAAACTCTTTATCAAAATATAATTTGTCAGAATCATTCAAAGTATACACAACTTCAAATGTTTCATCATCCAAATTAGATTTTGACAATAAAAACTCTTTACTATAAACCCGTTTTCCCGACGATTTTGAACTTCTTTCAGACGAACTCGAACTCCCAACTGACTGACACGAACTTTTGGACTCGGACTTTGACTCTGACTCCTCATCCTTATCCAACACCTGATCAACCACTCTTTTTATCAGTTCTGACTCATGATCTGTGTCGGACGCTGTGAACGTGACATCAATATTATCCGGTAAAACATCAGTTATCTCGGATTCTAGCTTAATATTGACCGCCTGTTTTAGTTCTTCCTCGTTAGGTTTTCTAGACGAGTAACCTTCCCAAATCGGAGGCGGACACTTATTATAACAGACACTCTGTTTCTTACCAGTATCCTTTTTCTTCTTTGGCTTTATTTCTTCGTCTCTAAACGCTTCAAATCCTTCAACTGTTGGATAAATTCTATCGATTATATAATCACAACCTTTGTAACTTTGCAGCAATCTTCTGATTCTTTCATTTTCAGCTGCTTCACTATCCAACTCTTTTTTCCACTTTGCACATTCTTCTATGTACATGTTGATCTCTTTTTGCTTTGTTATCATGGTAGCATTCATCATCTTCAAAGCTTTTTCTCTTTCAGAGTTAGTCTTTTCCAGACTATTCATAGTTCTGTTCAATACATCATATGACTTTTTCAAAATTTTTACATCAAACAACAACTTTTCTTTCAACTTTTCTAACTCACTAAACCTCTCATCTTTCTCTATACACTGTTTACAAGACTCTAAACATTTAAGACAAGGTTTTGTGATTTCAACGATCTTCTCAACTTCAATTATCTTTTCAACTTCCACCATCTTCTCAACCACTTTGACCTTTTTCAAATCTTTTGCAGCTTTCTCCTCTTTCAGTTTCTTCAATTTTTCTGCAAAATAAAATTCAAAACTATCAGAAGATAAGTGAGTTTTTCCAATATTAATGTGTTCAATTTCTTCATCACTATCACTTGTCTCTGACGAACTGTTTTCAGATGAAACAGATCCTTCATCTTCACTTTTCTCTTCATCAGATAACACTTCCATCCATTCCTTCAGCATTTCCGGCTTTCGAATAATATGAGCAATAAACGCTCCAACATTTGAATCAGCTGGAATGTACTTGTCCCAGCTAAAACCATTAGCCACTTTCTCATCATCTTGATCAATAATGCCATGATAAGCTTTCCTGTTTGCATCCTCGATCATTCTTCCATGAGCCGTTTGAGGTTCCTTTTGTTGATGCGGTTGGTGAGTAATTTGTTGATAAATGGTCTTCCGATAATAATCATCTTTCCCAGACGACTCCTTTGCTCCTCTCGGCTCCTGATTCTTGCACTCTCTTTTAAAGTGACCTTTCTCCCTGCAACGAAAACAGACAACTTTAGATTTATCAAATCCAAGATTAGAAAGATTTGCATCCAAGAAATCATTTCTTCCTGTAACCAATCTAAATTTTTCTGCTCTCCTCAAAACACTAGCTAAAGCCCATTTAATATTCATCAGTTCCAGCTCCTCTGCATCGATTTGGTCATAATCTTCTTTTGTGAGCATCGGATTACCAATTCTTCCGGGAATCAACCCTTCATAAGACTCTAATGCAGTGACCAATAATCCCATATGATGCTTTACAACTTCTTCAGAATAATTTTGACCATTTTGAAGATGTAGAGCTACATTACACTGAATTAAATGCCCATTTCCAGCAGATGAACTTTGAACACTTGGAGGATTCACCGTTGAGAACCCACTAGTGTTGACTGATCCTTGACTGCTTGGTGTAGATTGATTTCCAGCACTAAATGCAGTTTGTATCTTTGGACTTGCTTCAGCAGTTTGAACATTTCCTTTATAGTACAATTTAATATCTTGTTGATGAGTAGAACTGTTCATTCTAGCAATTTTCTGCTGCTCCAGATCCTGTGCCTCCAGCTTTTCTATAAACTGTGCAATAGATAACTTTTTAAACTGTCCGGAATTCTTTAATATCATCAGATATGTACTCCATTCTTTTTGCGGTAACGCGTCAGCAAGCTTTTCAACCCATTCTGCTGGAGTTTTTGTAAACTTCAATTGTGACATGGTGCGTACAAGATGACAATATCTTTCAATAAGACTCTTTGTTGTTTCACCAGGCATGCACGTAAACAATTCAAACTCTTTTTTCAACAAAGCTGCTTTACTTTGTAACATTTCAGTGCTTCCCTCAAACTTCTTTTGAAGAGCTTCCCATATAGAATAAGAATTTTCATCATGTTGAAGCAACACAAATATATCTTCTTTTACCGCTTGTTGTAACAAATTGATCATCATTTTCTCTCCTTTATAACTTTCCCTCTCTTGTTCAGTAAATTCAGAAATGATTTTATCAGCTCCCAATGTATTCTTTGGCCTCTCATACTCAGTTTCGATGCTCTCCCAAGCTTTTAGATGATTCGCCTGAACCCAATTCTCAAACCGTTTCTTCCATCCGTGATAATCTTCAATTCCCATAAGTTTTGGGGGTTTTTGCATTGTTCCGGTTTCATTCTCCATTGTCATGTTCTTAGCAATGTCAGAAGGATTAACCGGGGTTGTAGCAAATGCGTTGTAAAACTCGGAATCCATGTTTTCGTAGCAACTTGAATCTCTTGACAAGTACTTGACAATTACCTGACAACAAACAAAACACAATCAGTTTATCAATTAATCAAGTAACTGAATAATACTGATACTCGAACTGGTGAATATTCTGTATGGACTGAAAGTTGACGAATTGTGCAGACTGAAGATTGACACACTGTGCGGACTGCAGGCTGTGCAGACAGCTATGACCCGGATCCAAATATGAATGACTTGATTTTGATTTTTACATACAAACTGACGAACTTTCGAATGACCTGAGCTTTTGAGGCTTTTGAACTCCAAACTATGTGAATTGAAAACAATCTTTCAAGCAAATTGATGATACTTGACTTGTGATTGGTTGACAACACTTTGCTTTTTGATTGGGCAGCAAATTACCAAACACTTATAATTGGGTCACAAAATATGTAGTGGGCAATTTCACATGGGCCAAAAATCTTAAAAACTAGACATCATATGAGTCACAACTTGGGCAGTCAACCACTTTAATGTCTTACCACTTTAATATCGAATCACTTTAAAAACTAGACATCATTGGACCTCACAAGATAACATCAATTTAAATGCTCATTGGACCTCAATTCTTAATGGGTCGGTGATGGGCTGCAAATGGATAACATGCTAGCCGACAATGACTTTTCACAGAATCAACTTATAAAGAGGACGGCAACTTGTTTTTCAAGTTAATGTCATTGGACCTCCAAGTCCACTATTCATTCAACGGATTGGACCATAGAACTCACAATTCAAACGGTCAGATATATCCAACTTTCATTGAACCATTTCTTTTATATAACATCACTAGCCGACAATTCAAACTATCATATATATTCAAACGACAGAATATTTTTTTTTTCAAACGACCACTCAAACGGTGAAAAACTTCAAACGATAGAACATATGTTCAAACGATGGAACACATTTCAAACGATGGGATGCTATTTTTCAAACGATGGATCTATGTTCAAATGATGGAACACATTTCAAACGATGGGGTGTTGATTTCAAACGATGGGAACTATTTTTCAAACGATGGATCTATGTTCAAACGATGGAGTCAAATTTCAAACGGGAGGGTCTAATTTTTCAAACGACAGATCTCAAACGGAAGCCTTTGTTTCAAACGACAGACTCCATTTCAAACGATAGAGTTGTATTTTTCAAACGGTGGACCAGTTTTCAAACGATAGAACAAGTGACGTCATCAATTCGCGAAATTTTTCAAACGGTCTGATCGATTTCAATCTGTTTTAGGTCGAATTTCAATTCCAAACTTTCAAGGATTAGTTATTAGTGTATTTCGTTTGATATATGATCGATTCAGTCCATTTCAACCGTGACAACTAGATAAAATCAGAAAAGAAAGGTAGAAGTGAGATAATATCGAATATTTCAAGCTGTATTTGGTATGAACTCCTCGTCCTGAGCTCTGATACCACTTGTTGGATCGTTTTCAGACCCGAACGAGTCGATCAGAAGAGTTTATCTCTAAACGAAAGGCGGAAACAGACGTGTAGAGTTCAAATCAGCTAGATTCACGCTTAAAACTGTTGTATCATTGATTTGGAAGACATTTACAACCTGACAACACTTCGGCAGCACTTCGTTGCTCTAGCCGGAAAGTTACAAATGAAATGGACAAGTGAGGTATATATAGGAAGGACCCTTCCGTTTGAAATGAGGACCCTTCCGTTTGAAATGATACAACACTTTTCAAACGGAACCCTTTCAAACTTTACATTCAAACTTTACATTCAAACAGAACCTATTTCAAACTTGCATCTTCAAACAGTTGACTTCAAATTCCATATTTCATGTGCTGATGTCACAGAGACTCGACGTAAGACGAAGACGACAGATGAATGCACCAACATGGCCCGAGGTCAAACCACTTGCTAAGATCACAGGAAAGCAAGTCATTGACTTTGTCTGGGAGAACATCATTTGCCGTTATGGATTGCCGGGAGCACTTGTCACCGACAACGGAAGGCAATTTGCTGAGAAGCCTTTCAGCGTTTGGTGCAAAGAATACAAAATCGATCAGGTTTTTAGCTCAGTGGCTTATCCGCAATCAAACGGTCAGGTTGAAAGAACAAATAGAAGCATAGTAGAAGGCATCAAGACAAGATTGGGAAGATATGAAAGCAATTGGCTTGAAGAATTACCTAGTGTTCTATGGTCAATTAGAACAACCGAAAAAACAAGCCATAAGAAAACATCGTACAGCTTGGTATTTGGATCCGAAGCTGTGATCCCTGCCGAGATAGGAGTTGTAACCCAAAGAATTGTCAACATGGATCCCGAAACAAACCAAAAAGAGACTATGTTGAATTTACAACTCCTAGAGGAAGCAAGAGATCAAGCCGCAATTCAAGAGGCCAAATACAAACAACAGATGGAAGCTTACTACAACAAAAAAGTCAAGAACGAACGTTTCAAGCCTGGGGACCTGGTCCTCAGAAACAACGAAGCCAGCAAAAAAGAAAACCAAGGAAAGCTTGGCCCAAAATGGGAAGGCCCATACACCATCCTTGAAGCACACAAAGGTGGATCTTACAAGCTGGCTGATTCAGAAGGCAAAAAGCTTCCAAGGCACTGGAACGGCAAAACCCTGAAAAGGTTCCATGTTTAAACGGGAAAGTTTGGTTTGTATCAAAAATGTATTTCACGAAGGATTATGAATACCTTTTGTAAAAAGCAAGTATTGCTTTAATGAATGAAGTCGTTTTTATCAAACTTGTCTTTCTATCCCAAAATCAGGTTGAGAACCTAGCAAAAAACTCCATGGCAAGGGCCATGTAAGGGGATGAGCTCCCAGGCCACATCGCTCAATAGGTTCAAGGTTTGAATGAGCCTATATAAGGGGTGAGTTCCTAAATCAATACAACTCCATGAGACTTGTTAAGAAAACACAAAATTGTCTCATAGACGGGTATGAGCAGCCTACACCAAATGTTCCCTAAGCCTTAAAAATATAGTCCACTAAAAGGCTAAAAAACCAAAAGAAATAATAAAAAGGATAGGTGCTATCTCTTCTTGTTAAAAATGCCAAGGCTAAGTGTCTGCAGCACTGAACCCTTTTAGGCATAAAAAACATAAGGGAAGCACAAACTCGACAAAGACAAAGTTACAAAAGAACAAGACAAATCCAAAAGAACAAAGTTACTCGGACAAAAATCACAAAGATACAAACCAGGTCTGGATACAAAAATAAGAGGCCTTCAAGGCTTCAACCGCACGGGTTTGGAAGGTTAAAAGCCAAATAAACTGCCTTGTCCAAAAAAGCACAAGCATAAAACCATAATACAAGGAAAATAGTTAAAACATAACATCATATAAAAGAAAGCCCCAAAAGACTTTCAAACATAAGTTAGGGCAAGTCCTAATAACTTGCAAACTTAAACTACTGTTCCAGCGGCCACAAAGGCCTTAAAACACAAAAACCTTAAGGGTTTCTAAAAACCTAATATTGTTCAGATTTACATTACAAAACATAAATTGTTTTCAGTGCTAACAAAGCTACGAATTAACCATCAACGGGCTTGGAAACTCCAGAACCCTCGCCCTTAGCCTTCTTGGTCTTCTTCAGTTTTTTAGTCTTCAAACCTCCATCACCACCAACCGCTGAAGCCTCCAAACTTGCATCCTTGGGAACATCCAACGGACCGGAAGGGGTATCATCACTATCCCCCGAGTAGGATCTCTTCCTTGAAAGAGAACCCAAGATCTCAGCACAAACCTTTTCATTTAGACCCTCCGGTTTCAAGTCCTGCAACACAGCAAGAGGCTTACCAAAACAAGCAGAAACTTGATGGATGTAAGGATAGGTCAACTTCTCCATCTGCTCAACAGAGCCTTTAAAAACATCAAAAGCTACGGGACGGAACAGAGGTGACTTCTCCAAAGGATGGCCGGATTCATGAAGCTTATACCCAGCAATGAGGCCTTGGTGTTTCCCCAGGTTGAGAAGCTTAGTGTAAACGTCACCAAGGGCAGAATTAAACTCCTTGGAATGTAGAAGGTAAGTAACAACCTGTTGGAAACCTTGCTCAATTAACCACTGATTGTCAGCGGTAGAAAGAGCAACTGAAGCTTTCAACCCCTCTTTCTCCTTACCAAAAGCCTGCTGCTGAACAAACAAAGTTTCCCGGTCAGCCCTAAGTTTCAATCTATCAACCTCGAAGCTCTTTTTCAAGTCACTCATCTCAATCTCATGCGTCTTCTTCAAATCACTAACCTTCTTGTCCCAAGCCGCTTCTTTCTCGGCAAAACTAGCTATCTCCTTTTTCATCCCAGACATGGAAGATTTCATCTTATCCTTCTTCTTGGAGAATTCTTCATACTCCTGCATTCTTTGACGAAAACGGACAATACCTTGAGGAAGCATAGCAGCAAGGTTGCAAGTACTCAAAATCATACGGGACAACATCAGGTCATCATCCATCCCAGCAATGGTCTTGTGAACCGATGGAGGAGCAATGTGACTCAGAGCATCCTCACAAACAGCAGTATCTTTGAAGCTGTCATCATTCTTCACCGACCAAGCAGGCACATAAATCCCTTCCGGATCCAACCCTTCAACGTCCTTGCTTGAAGATTCTTGAACAGGAGTGGCAACAACCTTCTTGCCTGAAACCTTTTTACCATGAACAACCAATTCCTTATCCTTCTCAGCACCTGCTTCAACACCTTGATCTTCTGAAACTTCAATATCATCACTCAAATCCACTGGTTCAGTAGAAGTGGATTGAGGACCAGCCTTCAACAACCGACGAGAAGATCGACGAGTTGAAGACTTAGGAACATTGGACTTAGAAAAACTTTGACAGTAGCAGCACTAACATAACCTGAGCCCTCAAATCTTTGATCAACAGTTCTAACCACAACATTCTCACCAGGAACAGACGGAGCATCCTCAAAAACAACATCAGAAGTATCGTCGCTCTTAATAAAATCCAAAGCAGACATGACTGCAAAAAACAACAACACATAAGTTATAGGTTAAGAAAAACATAAAGAGGACAAAAAAGGAAAATGCATACCCATTCCACTCCTCATAAGAACCGGATCCCGATCAACATTCCCCCAAATTTTACTAACCCCTAAAAGAACTAGTAAGTGTTCAGGAAAGGGACGAACCCTCGAAGGGCACCCCCGGATGGCATTGAGAAAAACAACATTCAATTCAGACTCGGAAGGTTCCGGATCATTGAGAACAGCATCCGGATTCCTCCACACCATTTTAAATGGGAGAATAGTATCGGAAACCCAGAAAAAGCGGTCTTTCCAAGCCCCAAGCGTAGTAACCATCGACGAAATAAGGCAGGTATCAACTTTGGTTGTTTCAAAAGTAAACCAATCGCCATTCTTAGCCAAGCGAAAAAACCGGCGAAAGAGTAAAAGGGAAGGATCATACCCAAGAGCACGACACAAAACCTCAAAATGCAAAACCCTAGCCATCCCCTTTGGATGAACTTGCCCAAAAGAAACCCGATAATACTCCAACAAGTTCAAAACAAAAAACGAAAAGGGATAACGAAGGTTCGAGAACTCAAAATGACTACAATAAAGGGCAATCGAACCAGAAGGTGGTTTATCAACAGGAACATCACAAGCAGGGGCAGTTGGGTTAAACTTCCTATCAATGCCATATTCCATACAAAATAAATCTACCTCCTCTTGTGTTAACCGGGAAAAAGATTTTGCTAAGTCCTTACGAGCACCCATTTTTTGAAAACAGAAAATGAAGAATGCAAGATGTAAAGAAACCGGAACTAACCTTAGAGAAGGAGAGAAATGGCAGAAACTTGAGAGAAAAAAGAACAAAGTGATGTTTATCCAAAGTAAACCGTGTAAATAAATGAGATATGAAAATATAAAAACCTACGAATAGGGGTAATAATGGTAAAACAGTAACTTCTGCAAAACCGCCACCCTCTCAACTGCCATACATCAATCAAATCAATTGTCAGTTATTTAAAATTCAAATTCAAATATTAACTGACTTCAACCTTTCAAGCCTTCAAGCAACGAACCCTTGTAACCTTCAGGCAATAAAATATGTACATAAAAGTCAGAAGTCTTTGAGCTGACTCCCCAAAAACCTCTGACTTGGGGGGCTGATGACGGGGGTAGCCCAAGACTAAATAAAACGACTAAGTATGTAAACGCTAAAATGGTTAAAAGGTTCAATGGTTGAAAAGCTGTGAGGTAGAAAAAGCAATGCGGAAACAGTGGCCAGTCACATCCGGAGATCACTTCACCAACTCACAGCCGCAAAAGCAAAGCAGGTCTGCACTATACATGCTATTATCCGAGGGTCAAAAGCCTTCAACACCCGAAAGGGGAAACCCTCCACTGCAAGCAAGGTTGCTAGTCTAGTACATTCTACTTCGGGAGATGTCTTCTCTTATAAATGGACACTTCATTTACTCCAAAGAACATCTCCTGACCAGCTCTGATTCTATAATCTCTGGTCATTCACATCGAGTGCTTGTTTCATACAAGTCACTCCCTTTCACATCCAACACACACATTCCCTTTGCTACTGCTTCCGAATCTGAGTGCATTTCAGAAGAGGATCCATAGCAAAGAACAACAATAAACTAGCGAACCTCCTTGCACATCTTGCAAACGTGGGGGGACCCCACGACCTACGTTAGGCAAGGTTGAACCCTTCAACCATTTTGCCTAGCCAGTCCAGCTACCACCGTTGGTCTTGTATTTGTTGTATCAACAGTAATCATTGCATCCAAATTTGTAAACATAATAAACCACAACGATGCCATTGATACATTGAGTTCAAACAAAGTTTACAAATTTACAACATAGTTTTCTAGTTTCCATAACGTTTACAACGTTAAATACACATCACAAAAGATAGTTTTTGACATAAAACATAGTGAGGTTTTGTCCTCTATATACCCATACGAAGTTGGGATATAAAAGACAAACCCTCCAAAAGCGACTATCGTTGTTATTGACTTTCCCGTTTCCCATAGTGTATCACCGGCTTAAGACTTATTTCCTGAAATACATGTAGTTTTAAAAAGTCAACAAAAGTTGAGCGAGTTCATGTAGTTATTATTATCATATGAAATCTTTGTATTCTTGTAATGAAATCCCGGTATGTTAATAGCATTTATGGAGTTTAAGGATCTATCAGTGGGTAGCGAGTCCCCCTGACATTATGTACCATAAGTACGTAACCAAACCGAGACAACTTTAACATTTTCTGGGATCACAAAAGCACTCCTATGGCCTATCAAGGAGTGGAGCGTGTCTCAAGCTCTATAGATCTACACCTTTTGCACCTTGGTCACTAAGTGATTATTGTTTACTATGTCATCATCCTACTTATGTACCTTGATCGTGTTATCATCTAAACCCATAGCTAACATACCAATAGTTTTAGCATGTATTTCCCCTCGATTGTTTTAAAAACAAAACATTGAAATCATTGAAATGAGGGACATGAACTCACAAGTTTGCGTTCCTTGTATGTAATACCGTAGTGAGCGTCCGTACGTGTGATTAACCTACATGTGTACTAACTTTATTAGACACTAGGTCTTATCGGACCTCGTACAAGTTGTTCATCTTGAATTCTTATTGTGTTTTCACTTGTCATTTTGGAACAACTTTGTATTTTAGTGTGTTGGTAGTTTGTTAGTTCACTTGTTATGTATATAGATTTCATAAGTACATACATATCTTTTATATGTATTGAATTATATGTGAACGGCTTCGCCCTGCACATGCCCTCGTGCTTCGCACGCGTGTCATTGGGTCGAACCTTTGTCATTGGGCTTAACCCATATACCTTAGCAATTTCGGCCTAGCCCAAATATTCTATCATTGGTCCTAACCCAAATATTTTAGCAATTTGGTCCTAACCCAAATTATCTAGCATTGGGCGCTAGCCCAAATATTTTAGCAATTTGGGCCTAACCCAAATATTCTAGCATTGGGCCCTAGCCCAAATATTTTAGTAATTTGGGCCTAACCTAAATAATTTATCATTGGGCTCTAGCCAATGCATTTTAGTAATTTGGGCCTAACCCAAATATTTTATCATTGGGCCCTAGCCCATGTATTTTAGTAATTTGGGCCTAACCCAAATATTTTATCATTGGGCCCTAGCCCATGTATTTTAGCAATTTGGGCCTAGCCCATAGTCAGTTTTTATGAGTCCATTTTAATTGTCTTGCATTTTTGTATTTTTCAACGTTCCGGATTTGTTAACGGTGATATTTATAAATATCTGTTTGACGTCTAAAAATGCCTTACTTTGTCGATTAGAGATATTTTTACTTCTAGGAAATGCGTCTTGTAGCGCGCCCGTTTTCCGTTTTCTTTATTCGTCCGTTTGTTCGCTTATGGACACAATACGTTTAGGATTTATTTACGTCTGTTTTCGTTGCATTTCTTTGGGAAACATGCATAAGTATTTTTGTGTCTTTTTGTATTTGTTTCTTACAAATATCTCTTGGTATCATGGGTGTATTATTTTAATCACCCTAAATTTATCTAAGTACGTACACATAGCACAAAATACATATACTTGATAGGTTTCCAAAATATATAATTTTTTTTTTGCCAAAAATTATACTTATACATGGTTATTATTTTTACCCTTTTATTTTTGTAAAAATATATTTTCAAGTTCACAAGTACCCTTGAGTGTTTAGGACTTAGCCATTTTGATCAAAGCTTCCATAGTGACGTTTAAGACAACTAATTGAGTTTTACTTTGTTTATCACCCTTTAACCCCGTTTTTAATCGTGATTAGATTTTTAGAAAAAATCGCCATAGTTTCCCCTAAAATATGACGTTTCCCACGTTTTCAAAACACGTTTAAATCACCAAATCAATTTCCAAATCATCATTAATTCATCAAGTATTACCAAAAATCATTTTTACAACAATAATCACACACAGTTTCCTTCAATTTCCTTATGAGTATCACTTATGTTAAATTTCAAGACATTAAAGCAACCACTTTTCAAGCTCATTCTTTACATAAACTTGATTATGTTTGTTTTATACTTTTAAAAATCCCCATGTCTTATATCTTTCAAGTTTATAAAATTTATATCCAGACTTTTACATCACACTTTTTATAAACAACTTTATGTAAACTTGTTTCATGTAAAAAAACCAAGTTATTAGTGTTTTAAAAGTCTTGTTTCAAGTTCATTCTTATGTTTTATCTTTCAAGAACATTAATCAAGTTTCACACATATAATAGTCATGATTTTGAAGGTGATGATCTTTCATGATTTAAACATATCCATGATTAAATCATATTTTTAAGTTCAACATAACAAGATTATCAACCTTATAAATTACTACAACATATAAGCATTAAGATCATCATAACATCATTTTTCATACAACTACTTTTAACAGAATCAACATAAATAACAAGATTACACTAACTAGTTGCACTAATCTACACAAATCAACACATGATATGGTTATTGTTGATGCAACAAATACAAGACCAACGATGGTAGCTTGACTGGTTAGGCAGAAGGGTTAAAGGGTTCAACCTTGCCTAACGCAGGTCGTGGGGTCCCCCCACGTTTGCGAGACGTGGAAGGAGGTTTGCTAGTTTGTTATTATCCTTTTCTATAGATCCTCCTCTGATTTGTGCTCAGATTCGGAAGTGAAAGCAAAGGGAATGTGTGTGTTGGATGTGAAAGGGAATGACTTGTGCGAGACAAGCATTCGATGTGAATGACCAGAGATAGAAGAATCAGAGCTGGTCCAGATGTTTCCCTGATGTAAATGAAGTGTCATTTTATAAGGGAAGGCATCTCCCGAAGTGGAATGGATTTGACTAGCAACCTCGCTTGCAGTGGAGGGTTTCCCCTTTTGGGGGTTGAAGGCTTTAGTCCCCCGGATAATAGTGTGCACCGTGCAGACCTGCAATGCCTTTGCGGCTGTGGGTTGGTGAAGCAATCTTCAGATGTGACTTGGCTACTGTTACCGCGCTGCTTTTTCCTTCCACAGCTTTTTAAGCCTTGAACCATTTAACCATTTAAGCGTTTACATAATTAGTCATTTTATTTAGTCTTGGGCTACCCCCGTCATCAGCCCCCCAAGTCAGAGGTTTTTGGGTGATGAGCTAAAGACTTCTGACTTTTATGCACGTATGTTATTGCCTGAAGGTTTCGAGGGTTCGTTGCTTGAAGGCTTGAAAGGTTGAAGGCAGTTAATGTTTTGAACTTTGAAATTCAAATAACTGACAGTTGATTTGATTGATGTGTGGCAGTTGATAGGGTGGCGGTTTTCGCAGGAGTTACTGTTTTGCCATTATTACCCCTATTCTAGGCTTATATTTATTTTGTATCTTCAACCTTTATCCATTTGTTTCATAATCTTTTCCAAGTGCCTACCATTTTCTCTCCTTTCTTGACGTTAGTTCCGGTTTCCTTTTCATCTTGCATTTTCCGTTCAAAAAAAATGGGTGCTCGTAAGGATTTAGCAAAATCTTTTTCCCGGTTAACACAAGAGGAGATAGATTTATTTTGTATGGAATATGGTATTGATAGGAAATTTAACCCCACTGCCCCTGCTTGTGATCTTTCCGTTGATAAACCGCCTTCTGGTTCGATTGCCCTCTATTGTAGTCATTTTGAGTTCTCGAACCTTCGATATCCGTTTTCGTTTTTTGTTTTGAACTTGTTGGAGTATTATAGGGTTTCTTTTGGGCAAGTTCATCCAAAGGGGATGGCTAGGGTTTTGCATTTTGAGGTTTTGTGTCGTGCTCTGGGGTATGATCCTTCCCTTTTACTCTTTCGCCGGTTTTTTCGCTTGGCGAAGAATGGCGATTGGTTTACATTTGAAACAACCAAGGTTGATACCTGCCTTATTACATCGATGGTTACCACACTTGGGGCTTGGAAAGACCGCTTTTTCTGGGTTTCCGATACTATCATTCCCTTCAAAATGGTGTGGAGGAATCCGGATGCTGTTCTCAATGCTCCGGAACCTTCCGAGTCTGAATTGAATGCTGTTTTTCTTAATGCCATCCGGGACTGCCCTTCTAGGGTTCGTCCCTTTCCTGAACACTTACTTGTTCTATTAGGGGTTAGTAAAATTTGGGGGAATGTTGATCGGGATCCGGTTCTTATGAGGAGTGGAATTGGTATGCCTTTTCCTTTTTTGTCCTATTTATATTTTTCTTAGTCTATGACTTATGTGTTGTTGTTTTTTGCAGTCATGTCTGCGTCGGATTTTATTAAGAGCGACGACACTTCTGATGTTGTTTTTGAGGATGCTCCGTCTGTTCCTGGTGAGAATGTTGTGGTTAGGACTGTTGATCAAAGGTTTGAGGGTTCGGGTTATGTTAGTGTTGCTACTGCCAAGGGTTTTTCTAAGTCTAATGCTCCTAAATCTTCAACTCGCCGATCTTCTCATCGGTTGTTGAAGGCTGGTCCTCAATCCACTTCTACTGGACCGGTGGAGTTGAGTGATGACATTGAAGTTTCGGAGGATCAAGGTGTTGAAGCGGGTGTGGAGAAGGATAAAGAATTGGTTGTTCATGGTAAAAAGGTTTCAAGCAAGAAGGTTGTAGTCACTCCTGTTCAGGAGTCCTCAAGCAAGAACGTTGAAGGGTTGGATCCGGAAGGGATTTATGTGCCTGCTTGGTCAGTGAAGAATGATGACAGTTTCAAAGATGTTGCTGTTTGTGAGGATGTTCTGAGTCACATTGCTCCTCCCTCAGTACACGAGACTATTGCTGGGATGGATGATGACCTAATTCTGTCCCGAATGATTTTGAGTACCTGCAACCTAGCTTCTATGCTTCCTCAAGGCATTGCCCGTTTTCGTCAGAGAATGCGGGAATATGAAGAATTCTCCAAGAAGAAGGATAAAATGAAATCCTCCATGGCTGGGATGAAGAGGGAGATAGCTGGTTTTGCCGAGAAGGAAGCAGCATGGGAGAAGAAGGTTAGTGATCTGAAAAAGACGCATGAAATTGAGATGGATGATTTGAAAAAGAGCTTCGAGGCCTCTAGGCTGAAACTTAGGGCTGACCAGGAAGCTTTGTTTGTTCAGCAGCAGGCTTTTGTTAAGGAGAAAGAAGGGTTGAAAGCTTCAGTTGCTCAGGCTACTGGGGATAACCAATGGCTCATAGAGCAAGGTTTTCACCAAGTGGTTACTTATCTATTGCACTCCAAAGAGTTTAACTCTGCTCTTGGTGACGTTTACACTAAGCTTCTTAACCTGGGGAAACACCAAGGCCTCATCGCTGGGTATAAACTTCACGAATCCGGTCATCCTTTAGAGAAGTCATCTCTGTTTCGTCCCGAGGCTTCTGACGTTTTTAAGGGCTCCGTTGAGCAAATGGAGAAGCTAACCTACCACTACATCCATCAGGTTTCCACTTGTTTTGGTAAACCTCTTTCTGTATTGCAGGAATTGAAACCGGAGGGCCTAAATGAGAAGGTTTGTGCTGAGGTTTTGGGCTCTCTTTCAAGGAAGAGGTCCTATTCGGGGGATAGCGATGATACCTTTTCAGGTCAGCCGGATGTTCCTAAAGATGCAAGCTTGGAGGCTTCGGCGGTTGGTGGTGATGGAGGTGTAAAGACTAAGAAGTTGAAGAAAACAAAGAAGGCCAAGGGCGAAGGTTCTGGAGTTTCCAAATCTGTTGATGCTTAATTCGTAGCTTTCTTAGCACTGAAAACAACTTATGTTTGTCATGTTAACTTGAACAATGTTAGGTTTGGTAGGAACCCCTAAGGTTCCTTTTGGTTATGTTGAAGGCCTGTATGGCCGTTGGACAATGATTAGATTTGCAAGTTACTAGGACTTGCCTTAACTTATGTTTGGAAGTCTTTTTAGGACTCTCTATGATATGATATTTTAACTGTTTTTCTTTTTTTATGGTTTTATGTTTGTACCTTTTTTAGTCAGGGCAGTTCGTTTGGTTTTTAACCGTTCAAGCCTTTGGCTGTCTGTTAATAGGTTGAAGCCTTGAAGGTTTCGAGATATTGCCCGGGTGGCTTGAAGCCTTAAAGGCTTGTTGGTTCTGCGTCCAGGCTTGATTTGTGCTTTTGTGTTTTTTCCAATGGTTTTTGCTCTTTTTTGGATTTGGTTTGTTCTCTTTTGTAACTTTGTCTTTGTTGGGTTTGTGTTGCCCTTATGTTTTTTATACCTAAAAGGGTTCAGTGCTGCAGACACTTAGCCTTTGGCATTTTTAACAAGAAGAGATAACACCTATCCTTTTCATTATTTCTTTTGGTTTTTCTAGCCTCTTTGTAGACTATATTTCTAAAGCTTCGTGAACATTTGGTGTGGGCTGCTTATACCCGTCTATGAGACAATTTTATTTTTTCTTGACAAGTCTCATGGAGTTGTATTGATTTAGGAACTCACCCCTTATATAGGCTCATTCAACCCTTGAACCTATTGAGCGATGTGGCCTGGGAGCTCATCCCCTTACATGGCCCTGGCCATGGAGTTTTTTGCTAGGTTCTCCACCTGATTTTAGGATAGAAAGACAAGTTTGATAAAAACAACTTCATTCATTAAAGCAATACTTGCTTTTTACAAAAGGTATTCGTAATTTTGATTGAGATACATGTTGATACAAACCAAACTTTCCGTTTAAACATGGAACCTTTTCAATGTTTTGCCGTTCCAATGTCTTGGAAGCCTTTTGCCTTCTGAATCAGCCAGCTTGTAGGATCCGCCTTTGTGTGCTTCAAGGATGGTGTATGGACCCTCCCACTTTGGGCCAAGCTTTCCCTGATTTTCTTTTTTGCTGGCTTCGTTGTTTCTGAGGACTAAGTCCCCTGGTTTGAAACGTTCGTTTTTGACTTTTTTGTTGTAGTAAGCTTCCATCTGTTGCTTGTATTTGGCTTCTTGAATTGCGGCTTGATCTCTTGCTTCTTCTAGGAGTTGTAAATTCAACATGGTCTCTTTTTGGTTTGCTTCGGGATCCATGTTGACAATTCTTTGGGTTACAACTCCTATTTCGGCAGGGATCACAGCTTCGGATCCAAATACCAAGCTGTAAGGTGTTTTCTTATGGCTTGTTTTTTCTGTTGTTCTAATTGCCCATAGAACACTAGGCAATTCTTCAAGCCAGTTGCTTTCATATCTTCCCAATCTTGTCTTGATTCCTTCCACTATGCTTCTATTTGTTCTCTCGACCTGCCCGTTTGATTGTGGATACGCCACTGAGCTGAAAACCTGATCGATTTTGTATTCTTTGCACCAAACGCTAAAAGGCTTTTCAGCAAATTGTCTTCCGTTGTCGGTAACAAGTACTCCTGGCAACCCGTAACGGCAAATGATGCTTTCCCAGACGAAGTCAATAACTTGCTTTCCTGTTATCTTGGCAAGTGGTTTGACCTCGGGCCACTTTGTGAAATAGTCCACCGCCACCAATAGGAATTTTACCCCTCCTTTGCTTGGGGGAAATGGACCAACAATGTCCATTCCCCACTTGTGAAATGGCCAAGCGGGGGTTATTGGGACTAAGTCGTGCTTGGGACTTCTTGGGATTGGTGCATGGATTTGGCAGGCATCACATTTCTTCAATTCTTCAGCTGTGTCGCGATGCATTGAAGGCCAGAAATATCCGAGGTTCATGAGTTTTGCAACTACCGACCTAGCTCCAAAGTGAGCTCCACACACTCCCTCATGAATTTCCTTGATCAAATACTTGCTTTGCTCGGGGCCGACACACCTTAGCAAGGGAGCAAGGTAACCCTTTTTGTAAAGGGTTTCTCCTTGCAGCATGTATTGTCTTGCCTTGATCTCAACCCTTTTAGCTTCCACTTGATCATTGGGTAATTCACCATTTTTGAGGAACTTTCTTATGGGAGTCATCCAGTTTGGTTCTTCTTCGGTAACCACATCTTGAACCTCCAATTCATTAATGGATGGTGCCTTCAACACTTCTACCAGTACCTTTTTTGTGAGGTGGGCAAAAGTGAGAGATGCAAGCTTGCTTAGGGCATCGGCCTTTTTGTTTTGGGATCTGGGGATCTGTTTGATGTTGCATGCTTGGAAGGTACTCATTAGTTCCTTTGATTTTTCTCTGTATTTTTTCATGTTGGGCTCTTTAGCTATGTAGCTATCATTCACTTGGCTTGAGACCAGCAACGAATCCGTGAACACTTCAAGTTTTTCAACCTTCATTTCTTTGGCCAGCCTTAGGCCGGCTATTAGTGCTTCGTATTTAGCCTCGTTATTGGTGGTCTGAAAATCAAATCGAAGAGCATATGTGAACTCCAAACCTTTCGGGTTAATCAAAATTAATCCAGCCCCTGACCCTTCAACGCTTGAAGCCCCATCGGTAAAAAGCTTCCAGGCTTCGGGGTTGGAGGGTTCAGTAGTGGCTGTGTTTACTTCAGTAAGTGTTTGGTTTGGGACTTCCACAATGAAATCAGCCAAGACCTGAGCCTTGATGGCTTTCCTTGGGACATAGGTGATGTTATGTTCCCCCAGTTCTATGGCCCATTTGGCTAATCTGCCCGAGTTTTCAGGTTTTTCAAGCACACTCTTAATAGGTTGGTCGGTGACCACTTGTATGGGGTGTGCTTGGAAATACCTTCGGAGCCTTCTAGCTGTTTGAACTAAAGCTAGGGCAAGTTTTTCAAGGGGAGGGTATTTCGTTTCAGCTAATTTTAAAGTTTTGCTGAAAAAATAAACGGGTACCTGGGCCTTGTCTCGCTCAATGGTGAGGACTGCACTGATGGCCTCGTCCGTGATTGAGAGGTACACCGATATTAATTCCCCGGTTTTTGGTGCTGCTATGTCTGGTAGGGAAGCTAAGTGTTGCTTCATCCGGTTGAAAGCTTCCTCAGCTTCTTCAGTCCATTTGAAATCCTTTTTATCTGAGCAGTTCTTGAGCGTTTTGTAGAATGGCAGAGATCTTTCGGCTAACTTGGAGGTAAAACGCTTCAAGGCTGCAAGCTTCCCATTCAAGCTTTCAACATCCTTCTTGGTCTTTGGTGGCTTGGTTTCAAGGACGGCTTTTACTTTGTTAGGGTTGGCTTTGATGCTTTGTTTTCCGACAATGTGGCCCAAGAATTTTCCTTCCTCGAACCCAAATGAACACTTTTCTGGATTAAGCTTCATGTTAACCTTTCTGAGGTTCTTGAAAGTTTCTTGAATATCATCGAGCATTTGGTATTCCGTCTTGCTTTTGATAACCAGGTCATCGACATATGCTTCCATATTTTTGCCAATTTGGCTTTCGAAGGCTTTGTCAACGAGCCGTTGATAGGTTGCTCCTGCATTTTTGAGGCCGAAAGGCATCTTTTGATAGCAAAAGATCCCTTTGTCCGTATGAAAAGCTGTTTTTTCCTCATCTTCTTTCTTCATGAGGATTTGGTGATAACCTTTGTATGCATCTAGAAAGCATTTGAACGAGTATCCGGTGAGGGAGTCAACTTTGAGGTCAATCTCGGGTAGTGGATAGCAATCCTTAGGACAAGCTTTGTTAAGATCCTTGAAGTCTATGCACATCCTCCAAGAGTTGTCTGGTTTTTTGACCATAACTGGGTTTGCAACCCATGATTGGTACTTGACTTCTCGGAGGATGCCGGCTGACACAAACTTTTCAACCTCTTGGCAGGCTGCCAGACTTCTTTCAGGTGCCAAGCTTCTTTTCTTTTGAACCACCGGCTTGACCCCTGGTGGTATTCTCAACTCGTGCTCGGCAATACCCCGAGGGATCCCGGTCATATCTTCAGGACACCAAGCGAATACATCACTGTAGTGTGTTAGCAATTTTTTAAGATATGAAAGGGTCTCTTGAGAAAGGTCAGGGTTGACCCTTATCCTTTGTTCCGGGTATTTATGGTTTATGACCAATCTTTGCCTGTCTTCTTCACTGTTTGAACTTTCGCCTTCAACCATGTAGGCTTCTTGGGAGGGTTGAAGGGTTGCTATGCCCCTTTCGGTGGGGAATTTGACTATGCCATGACCAACAGACACGGCCATGTAAAATGCACACTGTCCTGGTCTTCCAATGATCACATCATAGCTGGAGGGGATGTTGATAACCACAAAGGTGAGTGGTTGGGTTCGTTCTTTTGAACCTTCACTAAAACGAACATTAAGTGTTAGTTGCCCTAAAGGCTTGAGGGGTATGTCAGCGATACCTTTTATAGAGGTTCCAGAAGGTTGAAGCCTTGAACGTTCTTCATTGCTCAATTGGTTGAAGAACTTTCCGAACATGATTTCAGTGGCTGCACCCGTGTCTATGTATGCCTTGCATGTTTGCAACGTTCCTATGGTAGCCCCCACCACGAGTGGGCTAGAGAGAGGGTCGTTCTCTGTAGGGGGGAAACAGACACATTGAAGCTCCCAAGCTTCCAACCTTTGTCTTTTATGAGGAACCTTTCCATCGAAATCTACCATATTGACTTCCTTACCCTTTCCTTCAGCCATTTTGTCCCGGACTCCCTTTACCAAATGAGCGAGTTCTCCGGTTTTAACAGCCTCTTCTATTCTTTTCTTGAGTTGGAAGCAATCATTGGTGTGGTGACCCTTTTCTTCATGAAACTCGCAGTACTGGGTGGAGTTCTCATTTTTCCTGCTTTTGGGGAGAGGTCTAGGAGGCCGAAAGTTTTGTTTGACTTCCTCTGTTGCAAGGATTTCTTGAGGGGTCTTTGTGAGGGGCGTGAAGCTCATGCCTTTTTCCCTGCTTGAAAGGTTCCGACCTCAGACCTTCGAGGATCTGAACCCTTTGGCCGCCTGTCATAGGGGTTGAAGTTCCCTCTTTTTCTGGCTGGACTGTTGCTCCTCCAGCCGGACCCTCTTTTTCTTTGTTCCTTAATGTCTACTGCCTCCTCTCCCCGGATGTGTGCTTCGGCCCTTTCGAGAGCTTCTTCTAAGGTCTTGGGCAGAGATTTGTTGAAATCCCTTGTAAGGTACTTAGAGGTGATGGCATTCATGAACCCAGCCACCCTCATTTTCTCGTCGGCCCCTACATAAGTCAGACCTTCCTTCTTGTATCGTTCAATGAAAGCACGGAGACTTTCATCATCACGTTGCTTTATCTGAAAGATTACTGTTGCGTCTTTGACATATCGTCTTTGTTGAGAGAAATTGGCCAGGAAACCTTTGCTGAGATCGTCAAAGCTTCGAACACTTTGAGCAGGTAAATCGTTAAACCAGATCCTGGCGGACCCAACAAGAGTTTGCATGAACATTAGGCAACACTCCGCGTTGGACCACTTCTCTATCCGAGCTGCACCGGTGAAGATCTGAAGATGGTCCTCAGGATCTTCAGTTCCATCATACGTCCTGATGTGGGCCGGCATTTTAATCTTTGACTGGAAGTCATAATCGGCTATTTGTCTTGAGAAACATGAAAGGTTACTTGGCTTGTACGGTTTAGCCAAGTCTTCTTCAGTCCTTGCATCCACATTGCTGCCATTGCCATTGTTTCCTTGAGTGGCGAGCACTTGATTGATGAAGTGCTGCCACGGGAAGTTGGCCATCATCTGGGTCATTATGTTGGGCATAGGGTTGAAGCCTTGAAGGCTTCCTGGGCCACTGGAGCAGTTCATCCCGAGGGGAGTGTTCATAACAGCACTCCGTGCTAAAGGGAGCACGGACAGAGCTTGCTCCCATGTAGTTGCAGTGGATGCTGGATAGCTGGTCACCGGGGATTGTAGGAGCTGGTCAAGAGTCAGCTCATGCCCCAAAGGAACACCACTAGCAATTGGTTGGGAAGAGAAGATAGGATGCACCGTAGGATTTGTCACAGAGGACAGATAAGGGTGAGGGTTTAAAGGGTTACTGGGACCAGCCTCACTTCTTGTTGCAAAAAGAGGAGGAGGTGGTCCAGGAGACAATGTTGGCTCAGGTTCGTCATAGTCTAAACGAATCCTCACTCCCTTTTCTCTTTCCTTACTCACGTGCTGGTTGAGAAGAGACCTTAGCACAAGGAAATTGTTAGCAACCCCTTCAGGCGTGAGTTCAACACGTGATGGAGCATCAGAGACACCGATATTAGGGGATGGAACTCCGGATCGGGAAGGGGTTGGTGTGTTGAAGTTAAGGAACTCGGGTGTACTCCCCGGAGTTGAGAAAGAAGTTGGTATAGCCACGTGAGCTTGGCTACTACCCGGAGTGGAAGTGTTTGGAATTTGATTCACTTCTTCCGGGGATCCACTTTCAGACATGGTGATTTTAAGTGAATAGAGCTACACTACTAGGTCTTTTTAAGAAGAAATAGTGGCGTAGCCCCACGGTGGGCGCCAACTTGTTGATGCAACAAATACAAGACCAACGATGGTAGCTTGACTGGTTAGGCAGAAGGGTTAAAGGGTTCAACCTTGCCTAACGCAGGTCGTGGGGTCCCCCCACGTTTGCGAGACGTGGAAGGAGGTTTGCTAGTTTGTTATTATCCTTTGCTATAGATCCTCCTCTGATTTGTGCTCAGATTCGGAAGTGAAAGCAAAGGGAATGTGTGTGTTGGATGTGAAAGGGAATGACTTGTGCGAGACAAGCATTCGATGTGAATGACCAGAGATAGAAGAATCAGAGCTGGTCCAGATGTTTCCCTGAAGTAAATGAAGTGTCATTTTATAAGGGAAGGCATCTCCCGAAGTGGAATGGATTTGACTAGCAACCTCGCTTGCAGTGGAGGGTTTCCCCTTTTGGGGGTTGAAGGCTTTAGTCCCCCGGATAATAGTGTGCACCGTGCAGACCTGCAATGCCTTTGCGGCTGTGGGTTGGTGAAGCAATCTTCAGATGTGACTTGGCTACTGTTACCGCGCTGCTTTTTCCTTCCACAGCTTTTTAAGCCTTGAACCATTTAACCATTTAAGCGTTTACATAATTAGTCATTTTATTTAGTCTTGGGCTACCCCCGTCATCAGTTATATTTAGTGTTTATTAGCTTTGAGATTAGGGTTTTTGGTGTGATTTTTTTATTAATCTTCAAGATAATCAACTTGTACTTTTGTAATCTACTAGTAATAAGAAGCTTAAATATGGTGTTTAGAAGACTTACAACTTTGCACAAGCAAAACAAGAAGATTAAAAGAAGATTAAGACTCCAAGAAAGCTCCTAATGAAGCTCCATGTTTAACCCATGTGTATATGATCTTGGGGTGGCTAGATTATGTGAAAAAATGAGAAGTAAATGAAGATTTGAAGGTGGTTCTTGAGGGTGTTCATGGCTGCCCATTTTGGGGGTGAAAGAGGAGGTTTCTTTTGCGACTTTGGAGTGGTGAAAGGATGTTAAAAAATGATGTCTTGAAGTGTTATAAAAGTATGGTGCATGTGCTTTTTTTTCAACAACAAATCTTTCAAATATCATGCCTAAATCTTCCAAAAATTCAAACAAGATCAAGTGGGTGGGACCCACTTGTTGACCGAATTTGACTTGGGGGGGGGGGGGTAACGTGTAACTTTTTATAAAAGTTATTAAAAATCTAGATATTTTGGTGATTAATCAAGGTATGGTGATTAGGGGTTTAATTGCACCATTAGGGGGTAGTTAGGGATTCGGAATGTTAATCGTCATTAACTGGTTCACTAAACCAGTAAAAATAGTATTTTTGATACTTTAGATGTTTTCCGTTTGGTCGTCGGCTAGTTTACGACACTCTTGCGTCGTACCGACGGAGCTTTGTCGCAAGTTGTTATTCCACCGTCAAGCGTTGCATGAAATGATTCCGAGTCCCAAAATAGGCTTAACTAGTTCACCATGTCTTTCTTTTAGTTGTTTTGACGTCGAAAATATTATTTTCTAGCTTGTCGGTTCAAAAACGGACAAGTTGTGGGGGTTGCAACGCAGCACCGAAAGCTTATTTTTCGGGCACCCCATTTGTATTCTCGTGTTGTTTTCATATGTTTGTTATCATTTGTCATAGTTTCGGAGTCTCGGAAATGCTAAATTATAGATTCAGACGAGTTAAAATTGTCATTTTTTTAGCGAAACAGACGTTTTAGCGACCAGGGCATTGTACCGGAAAGTCTTATATTTTTGCAAGATATGTTTTCATATTAGTGTTTTCTTATGTATGTGGACCAAGTCATGTGTTGGTGCACTTATGTCTGCACTTTGTCTGTATTCGGTCACAATGTAAAACGATGTCTTGTTAGTCTTGTAAGTCTGACCAAGTCAACCATCCTCCTGGTTTGACTTGGCCAAACAGTCAACATTATGTTTGTAAGATGGCTGGGTCGAAGGATGCACCATCGAAGGATTGCATGGATCCTTCGATGATGAGCTCGAAAGATGGACCTTCGATAGATGGACCACGAAAGATCCCATCTTTCGTGATTCATATGGATCGTTCGAGCTGCTCCTGGTCGAAAGATGATCTTTCGACCGGTCTGCATGATCCTTCGACCAGACCTGCAGTGTTCGGGTATAAATACCCGTGTGTTGTGTTCATTTCGGTAAGATGACAGTTAGACACTCAGACAGTTAGCAAAGAACACACACACACTTAGAGAGTTTACAGGACTGATTTGTAAACATTGAGCTGTAACCGGACCTTTCATACGTTTAATACAAGTGGTGTTAATCGTTGAGTCTTGTGTGTTGATTATTTGCGTGTTCTATCTCGGTTTGCTATCTCGGTTGGATTCCGCACAACCGGGTTGGTTTGTACACAAGGATTAGGCGACTAGATCCTCCCCTAGCCGGACCTACAAGTGGTATCAGAGCCTTGGCTCTTATCCTTGTTAAAACCGAGGTGTTCTTGCTGTTTTTCGGGTTTTTGAAAAGTTAATATTTTCTGGAAAAACTTGTTAAAAGTGGGTTTTTAGTGAAATTTCGGCCAAAATCGGGTTTCGAACATCTTCGGTTCATCAGGAAACTCGCATATTTGGGCTGTGTTCAAGTGATATTCAAGTTGGTTCTTGTTGAAATACACTCTTTGATTTTAAAATTTTTAATTTACCAAGTGTTTGTGTGTTGGAAGTTGTATTTTGATTAAAATATTGGAATCATTACCTGTTTTGGTGAAACCTGCATATTCAGACCTGAAGATATGGTCTGAACATACTTTCTGCAGAAAGTTCTCACCAACCCGTCAACTTTTCACCAACCTGTCTCATTCGTCAACTGTGTCAGAGTAAGATCGAAGGATATCCTTCGAACTCGAAAGACCATCTTTCGATCAGTGGAGGTTCGAAAGATCAATCATCCTTCGAACCAAGGAATACTTTCGAAACATAGATCTTTCGGTCTACTGCTCTTTCTCGAAAGACTAGGATCCTTCGATTGGGGAGTCTTTCGAAGTCATCTTTCGTGTTCATCTTTCGGTCTACAGTACATTTTCGAAGGATAAGGATCCTTCGGTGGGGAATCTTTCGAAAACATTGTTCGAAACTCAACAGTGATCCTTCGAACCCTGTTGATCTTTCGAACAGGTGTTGATCTTTCGGTCATTAGTCTGTTTTGTGTTTAACAGTTTGTGTTTTTCTCATCTTTCGATCAGGATCCTTCGGCTGGTATTATTATTTTTCTTGATCAAAAATGAATTCGATGTGGGGTGTTCCGGTAAATGCTGAAATGTATTTTGGTACTCCAGCTCCGGATTCGGGTTCGCAAGCTAATGCTACATCTACCGGTCAATGGGCTTTTGTATCAAATCAAGCACCAAGTGTTCAAAGCATTTTACTAAGCGAAAGTGAAACAGGAAGTTTGAATAGGCCTCCAAAGTTGATGCATTTAAGTGAATATCCGGGATGGTTCGACAGATTTCATACATATGTCCTTGGTCAAAATACAGAACTGTGGTTGCGCTTCATCACAGATTTTGATCAAACAATAGAGGTTGCCGCTTCATCTGCTGCTACGTTTGCTGATCTTACGGAAGATCAGAAGAAGGTCTATGACTTAGAAAAGAAAGCATATGCCATTCTTACTCAGGCGTTAAACAAAGACATTTATCATCAATTTGTCAGCTTCAAGACAACGAAGCAGTTGTGGGATGCATTGAAGATAAGGGGCATAGGAAATGAAGCAACACGTCAATTAAGAAAAGATCTGCTAAAGAAAGAGTTTGATGGTTTTGTTTGTATGCAGAATGAATCTCTAGGAGATTTGACAAGTCGATTTACTCATTTGCTGACTGAATTGGCAAATACTGGGGTTGTAACAACTTCAGTAGAGATAGTGAAGAAGTTTGCAGATGCACTGCCACCTCAATGGAGTAATTTCATAGAAATCATGAAGTACAATGGCACTTTGGATACAACAAGCTTCAGTGATTTTGCTCAACTCCTGGAAAACAAGAATCAGGAAGAAACTCTCAAGGCAAAAAGAGTTGCAGTGCCACAAAATCCTGAAATTTATTATGGAACTTCTAGCACCTCTACAAAACCTTCTTCACACGCTCCAATTCAAACAGCATTTGTGTCTAGCACGAGCTTGTATGGCACTCCTCCTCCAACAACAGATATGTTTGGAAATCCGCTTAATCCAACTCCTCAACCAGCACCACAACAGCAACAGCAAATCAGAGCAACTGATATATTCGGGAATCCACTTCCTCCTCAACAGCAAGCTTGTTATGGAAGTACATCATCTGCTGGTCAACAATCAAAGCCAAATACAGTACGGCTCGACACCTCAAGCTTTTCTAAAGTCAGTGTTGAAGTAGCAAAGGAACACATGGAGCTGCTAAACACTGTGGTGAGCGCATACTGTGGATTAGTAGAAGGTCAGATTGGCAACATTAATCTGACTCAAGAAGACTATCAGCAGATAGATAAAGAGGAGATGGAAATGATGGATATTAAGTGGGCCTTTGCCAGTGCTGTTAGGCGAGCAAAGGATTTTATGGAAAGAACAGGACGAACCAGCTTGGAAAGCAAGAAAGACACAAAGTATGGGTTTGATAAGCAAGCTGTTAAATGCTTCAATTGTGGTGAACGTGGTCATTTCAAGCGTGAATGTACAAGACCAGCTCAGCACGGGAACCAGAATCCCTTCAGAGGTCAAGGAAACAGGGCCAATCAGAACCAAGCGAGGAACAATGATCGCACACTGGTGCCTGTCAACAACCAGACTCAAGCAGGACCATCAAATGCCAATCAGGCACTTGTGGTTCAAGTAGATGAAGGCTGTGATTGGTCAATCCAGTTGGGAAATGATGCTCCAGATGGAACAGCTTGTTTTGCTGAGATTGTCAAGGATCTTAATCACACCAGTGGTGGAGAATCTTCCGCCAATGGTGGTGACTCTTCTGAGGATGAAGACTCTTCTGGTTATAGCAGAAGTTCGGATGAAGAAGCCTCGAGCTCAGATGATGATCATGTGGATGAGACATCAAATGCGTCAATCGATGCAAATATTGATGAGCTGTTGGAAGAAACTACAGCAGGAATTCAAAGAAGATCTATTTTGGTGGATCAAGCTGCTTATTCTTCGTCTTCTCTCCATTCAGCCTTTATGGCGAATGTCGACAGTTCATCAAGTCAGGTATGTGTCGACGAACCCACTTCTGTTAGCTGTAATAACTGTGATAGTTTGCATGTTAGATGTGCTGAGTTGGAAGCAAACATGTCTGAGTTGCAAGGCAAACACGATGCTTTACAAGCTAGTTTGTTTGAATTGCAAAACAAACATGTTTCTGTGAATGATAGGTGGTGTGAATTGCAAAGCGAACACGAGGCTTTGCAAGAGAAATATGATGTGACATTTATTCATAATCAGAAATTGACAGTTGATATTTCAAAGTGCACTGAAGCCAATATGTTTTATGAAAACCATGAAAAGAATTATAAATCAATGATTGAAACATTAAAGAAAGATAAAACAGAACTGACAAAAATGGTTTCCAGAAAACAAACTGACATTAATTTGTATATATCTCGTCTTGAGGTGATGCAAAAAGAAATTACCAACAGTGCCAAAACAGCAAAACCATACCAAAACAAATGGTAAGGCACCGACTCAAACTCAAAAGAAGCCGAATCAGAAGAAGAAGAAGAATGTGAACTTTGTGAAGTCGAAGGGAACGGACAAAATTGAAAAGTTTGCAAATCAATCTAATTTAGATTTTGTCCAAAAAGCAACTGTGATGAAAAGGAATGAACCAAGTTGTTCAAAACCTAGTACCTCGGGATCACAAAGTTCATCATCGGCAAGACGACCACATGATACTTCGGGGTTTGTTGAACGAAGATCATGTTTTGAATGTGGAACAATCGGGCATATTGTTCGAAATTGCCCGTATCTTCATAAACAAAAAGGCATAGTTGATGATCCCCGTGGCCCAACTGACCGCAAGCGATCTGTTTCTGTAAAACAAGATCCCCGACTCATAAGAGAAAGGGAAAAGAAACAGAAACGCCAACAGGTCAAGAAACTTGAAAAAGAAATTAAAACCGATGTGGTTCACAAACCATCTGTTTCAGTTAAACCAGAAAATTCAAAGTTTTCAAAAACTTCAAACAATCAAACTGGTAACACTCAACAGACCTGGAAACCAAAAAGGGTTACTGAATCAGGGGGACCATCACAATTTGCGAATCATCAAAAAGTGGAAGTTATTGTTGTTGATAAAAATGGAAGACCCAAGACCACAATGGCTTGGGTCCCCATCTCCAACTAATCGATTGAGTTTATGTGCAGGATGTTCCAGGAGGAACTATCAGTAGTCATTGGATTGTTGATAGTGGGGCATCCAGGCACATGACAGGCGACATGAAGCTTCTCTACGACGTCAAATCTATTAGAGGAGGTTATGTTGCTTTTGCTGGAGATAAGGGCGGATATATAACGGGTGAAGGAATGATTTCCAACGGGGTTGTTAGCTTTGACAAGATCAACTTTGTGCAACAACTTGATCACAATCTTCTTAGTGTTTCTCAAATTTGTGACAAGCAGTTCTCAGTACACTTTGATGCTAATGGATGTTATGTGCTGAAACCCGGCTTCAAAATTCCAAAAGAATGGATTCTCTTGTCGGCTCCAAGGATAAATGATCTGTATGTCCTTGATATGAGCCAAGCTATCACAACGTCTGCACAAGCAACATGTTTCGTTTCAAAAGCCACAGAAAAAGACACAATCTCTTGGCACAGACGAATGGGTCACATTCACTTACGCAAAATGAATCATTTGGTGTCAAATGAATTGGTGAATGGTGTTCCTCTTAAAAATTTCCATCTTCAAGACGTCTGTGTTTCGTGCCAGAAAGGAAAACAAACGAAGAAGCGACACCCCACAAAGAAAGTCAACACGGTGGCTGTTCCTCTTGAACGTTTGCACATGGATTTGTTCGGTCCTGTCAAGCACAAAAGCATTAGGAATGATCAATATTGCCTCGTGATTACTGATGATTATTCAAGATTTTCGTGGGTGGCGTTCATGGCACACAAGAGTGAAACCTTCGGTATTATTAAAAACTTGATCATTCAGATTGAGAATCTTTACAACTTGAAGGTTAGGCGGATACGTAGCGACAATGGTACTGAATTCAAAAATCATGCCATGGCGGAGTTTTGCACTTCAAAAGGTATTCTTCACGAATTTAGTGCAGCTTATACTCCTCAACAGAATGGCGTCGCTGAACGTAAAAACCGCACATTGATCGAGACTGCTAGGACTATGTTGGTAGAGTCGCAGCTACCCATTCCATTCTGGACTGAAGCTGTGTCATCTGCATGCTACACGTTGAACCGAGTCCTTACAGTCAAAAGGCACAACAAGACCTGCTTTGAGCTTATCAACAAACGGAAACCAGACTTGTCATATCTCGAACCGTTTGGAGCTCCTTGCACAATTATCGATCCTAATGGAAAGTTTGGGGCAAGAGCAATTGAGGGATACTTTCTTGGGTATTCCACCCCGAACTTAAGAGTCTGGAATTTAGAGACTAAAAGGGTCGAGGAATGGTCTGAAGTCAGAGTACAAAGGCACACTTTACCAGTCAGAAATCCTGGTCAGCCTTGGATGTTTGAGTACGATGACTTTTTCAATTCGATCAATGTTGAAGCCGTTGAAGAAAGTGCTGCGGCAAGGATGTTTTTCGAGAGCGACAATGCAACAGATTCACCGTTGGTTCGTCCCATTATAGTCAATCAAGAACCATCTTCGGTGAACAATAATGCTCTCGACAATGAGGATTTTCAAGATGCTTCCGAATTGAACGAATCTTCAGAGGATGACGAATTTCTAGATGCAGATCAAGAAGCTCCAACAGCAGTTCATGGTACTTCAGAGGGTACTCCTCCAGTGGATGTCCCTCAAACAGCTGAAACTTCTGCATCATCCTCTTCGTCAATTCCGGGCCTTGAATTGATTGTTGATCTCAATCTCAACAATCTGGGTACAAATATTCCAGTTCAAGATAATCCAGAAACAAGGATTCATAATACCCATCCTCAACAAAACATCATCGGGAATGTACAAAGTGGCGTTCAAACAAGAAACATGTTGCGAAACAACAACAATGCAGGCTTGTATGCAACTATCCGAGAATCTGGTCAACAGAATGATTGGTCTTTCGCGTGTTATGTCTCACAGGAAGAGCCAAGAACTTGGAAAGATGCTTTGAAGGATAGCTCATGGGTTGAAGCGATGCAGGAAGAACTGCAACAATTCTAGAAGCTTGGAGTCTGGAAACTCGTAGAGAAACCTGCTGGATACAAGAAGATTGGTACCCGTTGGGTGTTTAAATGCAAAAAGGATGACCGTGGGATCGTTATCCGGAACAAAGCAAGGCTAGTCGTTCAAGGTTTTCGTCAGATTGAAGGGATCGACTACAACGAAGTGTATGCACCTGTTGCACGTCTAGAAGCCATTCGGATCTTTCTGGCTTATGCCTCATTCAAAGGTTTCAAGGTATACCAGATGGACGTGAAGAGTGCTTTCTTACATGGTGTGGTGGAAGAAGAGGTGTACGTCGAACAGCCTCCTGGTTTTGAAGATCCTATCCATCCCGATCGGGTTTGGTTGCTCAACAAAGCTCTATATGGTCTACATCAAGCACCGCGAGCTTGGTACGCAACCTTATCTAATTATCTGCTGGAGAATGGTTTTCGCAGAGGTCTTATCGACTATACTCTTTTCATCAAAGAACAAGATGGAGATCTTCTACTGGTACAGGTATACGTTGATGATATTATATTTGGTTCTACTAACGATGTTTTGTGTAGGGATTTCGAGCGTGTAATGCAGGATAAATTCGAGATGAGTGCTATGGGGGAAATGACTTTCTTTTTGGGCCTACAAGTACAACAAACAGAGTCTGGGATATTCATCCATCAGACTAAATATGTTGGTAACATCTTGAGCCGGTTCCAGATGTCTGATGCAATGCCCATCGGTACCCCATTGCCACAAAATCACGGAATTACTCCAGACTTGAAGGGTCAAGATGTTAGCCCCTCATTCTATCGCGCGATGATTGGATCTCTTATGTACCTCACAGCATCAAGACCAGATATAATGTACCCAACGTGCCTGCTTGCCAGATATCAAGTGAACCCGAAGGCCTCACATCTTGCAGCTGTAAAAAGGATTTTTCGTTATTTGAAGGGTTGCCCTGACACCGGTCTGTGGTACCCTAGGGATAATAACTTTGACTTGATCGCATTCAGTGATTCTGATTTTGGCGGATGCAAAATCGACGGCAAATCCACAACGGCTGGATGTCAGTTTTTAGGAAGTCGCCTAGTCACATGGCAGTGCAAGAAGCAGACGTGCGTCGCTACATCAACATGCGAAGCTGAATACATTGCTGCCTCAAGTTGTTGCTCCCAAGTCCTGTGGATACAACAGCAAATGCGTGACTACGGTTTTGAATTCCTAACTACTCCTATTTACGTTGATAATTCTGCTGCATTACAGATCACTAAAAATCCTGTGCAGCATTCAAAGACTAAGCACATCGACATTAAGTATCATTTCATACGTGATTGCTTTGAGAAAAGGCTAATCGATGTTGCTTACGTCCACACCGATGACCAACGTGCCGACCTTTTTACCAAAGCTTTTGACAAATCAAGATTTGATTATTTATTATTGGTAAATGGCATTAAGGTCAAGCAAGAGTAAAACCAACATCGGAAAATCATTTTTGTAAATACCTTTGTGTTTTAAATTTGTCTTAGATTATTGATTTTAGGGGGAGTAAATCCAAAATTTGAAAAATCCAAAAACATTGAAAAATTTCAAAAACACAAAAACAATAGAAAATCAAAAATGAGTTTCCTGGCGAGCAAAAGAGAAAATGATAGTACATCAGTGGTCTATCCAAACCTCTTTAAACCTAAAATGAAAAATACGATAAGCAGCTCTATATAAGATGTATCAGTAGGCTCACAATCATTTTAAAGTGTGCAGGGTGATATAAACTTAAATCGACTGAAGACCAGGTGGGAACCATTCATTGGCATATGGTCTTAGTACCGAAATTTCGTTTGAGAGATTGCCGAGGTTCTGAGATATTCGGTCTTTATGCTGCTTATCATCTGGGTATCATGGTTGTATCTTTTACCGAAAAATAACGGGGACGCAAGTCTAGATCTTCCATGATACTATACATACGTGTACATACTGCATACGACCTCAATAAGTGATCAACAATCACATGTCCAAACAAATAAGTGATAAAATATCACAAATTCTTTCCGGGAGTCAAGTTCGTCTCTCTGCTGTACGAAAGTACTGACCTGTTCACGGACTTGCTCCTGTGCCCTCATGCATAGAAAATCAAGTTCCTCATCAATAAGTGATTCTATCACATAGGGCTTGTTTTCAAATTCAAAATAAGTGAGAATCTCACATCATATACGGTCAAACAGATGATAATCGGTATACTCACCGGTAAGATGAACCCTCGTGCATACCTTGATACGGGAATGTGTCGTGATGTGGATGAACACCGGTCGGTAAGTATAAATCATACCTTAACGTATCCCCTCGCCATGATTACAAATGATAAGTTGAGCTTATGTGGACAACAATACCGATAATTGTTATAGGATGCTTATCTTAATGTTAACTAATTGAACAACAAGAGCGTTTTGGCATGACCGTACACTGATATGATTCTTTTACCCTCGAAACTCGCAAAAAGGATGTCTGTAAATATTTATTTACTGTTTTCAGTCTTTACATTTGAAATATTCAAAAATACCAAAAAGATTTTATGTGTGTTTTAATATAAACTTTATAAAAGCCAAAAAGATTTTATTTCTAGTTTATTTTCGATCGTACGATGTTGGAGCTCGAGTCTTCGTTACCTGAAACCTGAACGAAAATCGAAAACGACTGAATCTTCATAAACGGTCGAAATTTGCAAGCGTTGAAAGTTAAAATTGAAATTGATAAAATACTTTAAACTTTCAAACTGTCAGACGGTGTTTGTTTAAACAATGGTCACATGTGTGTCGTTTGTTTATGATATTCCAAGCGGTTGTTCTCATTACGCGTTTAGATTTCTTGCATGTGCAGATTCTAAAGGCTAGGAGAACATGGTCGATGACAAGCTTCGGAATGAAGACACGACGTGAAGGCACTCAAATGATGAAGATGATCGAGTTGCCGCTGACCATCATCAACACCACAAGGATCTCACTTCATAAAGATAAAGACTTTCACGAGCATAACTCAAGGGGGAGCTTATGTTAAGGGGGAGTTTGTCAACACACTTCCTACGTGATACGGGGAGTTTGTTGATACACTTTCTGCTTTCAAGACGTGAAGACTTTAAAGATCCTCCGACATTGAAGACTTGAATAGAAGTCAAAGACTTGAAGACACGAGAACTTACAAGATCGAAGATCGAGATAAAGCAACAGCTGATTATTGATAAGCCAGACAAAGCTACAGCCAAGGGGGAGTTTGTTGGTGCACTTATGTCTGCACTTTGTCTGTATTCGGTCACAATGTAAAACGATGTCTTGTTAGTCTTGTAAGTTTGACCAAGTCAACCATCCTCCTGGTTTGACTTGGCCAAACAGTCAACATTATGTTTGTAAGATGGCTGGGTCGAAGGATGCACCATCGAAGGATTGCATGGATCCTTCGATGATGAGCTCGAAAGATGGACCTTCGATAGATGGACCACGAAAGATCCCATCTTTCGTGATTCATATGGATCGTTCGAGCTGCTCCTGGTCGAAAGATGATCTTTCGACCGGTCTGCATGATCCTTCGACCAGACCTGCAGTGTTCGGGTATAAATACCCGTGTGTTGTGTTCATTTCGGTAAGATGACAGTTAGACACTCAGACAGTTAGCAAAGAACACACACACACTTAGAGAGTTTACAGGACTGATTTGTAAACATTGAGCTGTAACCGGACCTTTCATACGTTTAATACAAGTGGTGTTAATCGTTGAGTCTTGTGTGTTGATTATTTGCGTGTTCTATCTCGGTTTGCTATCTCGGTTGGATTCCGCACAACCGGGTTGGTTTGTACACAAGGATTAGGCGACTAGATCCTCCCCTAGCCGGACCTACATCATGTTGTTCGTGTGTCATTTTTCATTGTTTCGTTCTGTTTTCACGGTTTTGCTGGCATGAATAGTGTAACCGTGAATAGTGCGGGCAACACTTTCTACCAACACTTTTAGGACATTGTTTGATTGGTTTCGAAATACGAAGAAAACCAACATATGTTTTAGCATTGTTTTCTTGTCCTAACACTGTTATCTAATAAACGACACAGTTACGTAATTAAATTACGCTAAATGCATGAGATTATGTAAATAAACATAGTGATTAGATTGTACAGAATCACCGGTTATTTGCCATTTGTCACAATTTACTTGCCTTCACTTCCTTGCTAGTCCGCAACTGCGTAACATCCTTATTGTCCATGCAGGCTCACCTTAAAACATCTATCATTATTAGTATCATTACACATATACTTACTTGTATTAAGTCTTACCTTTCGGTCTTGATCGAGTCCCGGATTGTACGGTCACTATTCACTAGAGGTGGCAAAATGGGTGGGTTGGGTAGGTTTGGGTAATGGGTCAGAATGGGTATGGGTTAGGATGGGTTTAGGTCAAGATGAGTTTTTGTCTAGATTGATCTGAGCATGATAGGCTAAAATAGAAATAAATAAAAAAATTTAAAAAATTCAAAAAAAAAAAAAAAAAAAAAAAAAAGGTTTTAGTGCTTTTTGAGGATTGTTCGTCACGCTTTCATTTCATACCGGGTACCGAACCCATTTTGACCCAGACCCGGTATATATGAGCGAAGTCCAAAATCTCTCATAATATATAACACCTTCTATTTGATGATTCTAACTCATAAACAAGTTCAATTTCATACTATTTTATGGTTTAATCAAAACCCTTATCATCATCTAGCATCAAATCACATAATTCGACTTACCCCATGTTGGAAAACCTTTAGATGAATGAGGAATTGATCACATGCATTTGTTTATTCTTGAGATTTCCATCCAATTTGATGAAGTTTGGTGAAACTAGGGTTTCACCCTTTCCCCTGCTTCTGTTCGATCGCACCACCACACCCACACTTATGTGTGTGTTTTAAATTTTGTTTTCTTTTAATGGTTTTAGGTTTTGTCACTTTACATGTTTGGCCCTTCAAGAATAATATTTTTATTATTATGACCAAGACTATCCTTACTTATTCATAACTAGCTTAAATTAAACTCTCATGGAATTTGGGGTGTTACACGCCTTCTCCACAACAAACCTATAATTCTTTTATGTATTCTTGTCATATCTTATAAACTATAACGTTTTAAAAAAGTCTGAAGGTACCATAATGACCTACTCATTTTTGTCGACGTTTTGATATTTGTCTTTGTCAATATTGATGTGCGAATCAAAATGTACAAGTAAATGATGCATTAGTGTACAAGTGATCAAATTACACTTTTCGTCCTTTATATTTGCATCAGATTACAATAGCCTTTAACTTCAATAATTACAGTCACAATCCTTTATTTGCAAAACTCATTACACTCTACGTCCTTTAACCCTAACCCAGTTAAATATAAACATTAAGTAAAGTCATGTGTAAGACACATGAGGGCAGTTTAGTCCTTTTTTTTCATACTTTAAAAAAATATACATATAATAAAGATAAATAAACCAGCCCTGTTTCTCATCTCTTTCTTTCTCACAACTCTCTCTCTCTCCTTTCTCTCTTTCTACCACTGCCATAGCACCACTACTACCATAAAACCACCCTCCATTTCCCACCCAACTTTCACTACCTATTTACCATCGCATGTTACCACCATCAAATCCGGTGACACTATCATTATCGTCTTTGTTATTTTCTGAAACCCTAACCCCCCAAATTTCAACAAAGCCTAGCCCCCCAATCGATTGAGCGTTTTGACCTAGATGCTTGGTGGAAGCGAAACAAATAAAAATATGTTCTTGGTTTGAAAATTTTCAGTTCACGCCTGGTTCACACAGTATGAGCTCGGTTTTTTTTATCTCACACACACTCTCAGTGTGTGTTCTTGAAGAACAAGTTGAAAAGATGACAGAGCAAACTAAACGATTTATGCAGAGCAGAAAATTGTTAACCAAAATTTCAAATCAATCATGGATCAAAGATGAGCTCACATGTTAAAACTGATCTTAAACTCATTTTCTTCGATATCAATCTCTGTATTGATTTTGAATATTTTCGGACCTTTGAGCACTTGAATTTGTAATCTGATTGTTGTTGTAAATTGATAATAAGCACCGATTTAATCCAAATTAATGTTACTGAATCACTTATCTTGTAATTTGAGTTTAATTATCTTGAGATTTTCATACTTGATTGTAAATCCAATGCACCTTGATACAGAGCATCGTTTTTCTAGTAGATAAATTGAATCCTATTTATTGTTGCATCAATTTCAAGCATCTATTTCTATGTTTAAAACATCATTGACTATGAGTCAAAAAAATTTCAAAGATTGAACAAAAAGCTGCGAATCGGTTACCCAATTTTATATGTTATATTTTTGGTTTTATTTATTGAGAAGCATTTTGAAAAAAAAATGTGAAATGACTAGAATACCCTTAAGTGAATAGAATTAACTGAAAATTTTAACTAGGTTAGTCCTAAAGGACCTACGGTGTAATGAGTTTTGGAAATAATGGATTGTGACTGTAATTATTGAAGTTAAAGGCTATCCATTGCAATCTAATGCAACCATAAAGGACGAAAAGTGTAATTTATCCTACTAGGATAAATTACACTTTTCGTCCTTTATGGTTGCATTAGATTGCAATGGATAGCCTTTAACTTCAATAATTACAGTATGAGTTTTGGAAATAATGGATTGTGACTGTAATTATTGAAGTTAAAGGCTATCCATTGCAATCTAATGCAACCATAAAGGACCAAAAGTGTAATTTATCCTACTATATATATATATATATATATATATATATAATGCATATTCGAACGAACGACAGAAATTGCCATTTGCCATTTACTTAAAAGGGATTAGGATCAAATACAAAGGATCCTAATTGTAAGAAGTGTAAGAAGAATTTATAGAGTGACAAGTGTCCAATAACCTAAAAAAACCCACTACACAAAAAAACCCACTAAAAAAAAAACCTTAAACATCAACCACCACCAAAAACCCCCACCCCCACACCCCCCCACATCACCCACCAAAAAAAAAAATTTTTTTTTTTTTTTTTTTGCCGAGGGGGTGGGGGTTTAGGTTTTTGAGTGGTGGTGGTGGGGGGGGTTAGGTTTTTTTTTGGGGGGTTTTCTTGGTGAGGTATAGTTTTTTTTTTTTTTGGGGGGGAGGTTTAGGTTTTTGGGTGGTGGTGGGGTGGGGTGGGTGTTTAGGTTTTTAGTGATGATGTAGTGGTTTAGTTTTAGGTTATTGGACACTTGTCACTCTATAAATCCTTTTTACACTTCTTACAATTAGAAGCATTTGTAGAATAACTTGACGCTGCTTAAAAGAGTATAACCATTCATTCAAGCTTTATGTACAAGTGTATAAAGCAAATGAATGTTTAAAAGTTAAATCCGCCAAATACAATACAACTGGGAATATCCTCCATCCTCTCTCCTCCCATTCGCACAAAAGGAACCAGAAACAATGAAATCGAAATTGCTGCTGCTCATAAACACCAATTAGGGTTACAATTACTTTTTCACCACCTTCATTCTCTTCGTCTTACAATCACAGGTGCGTATATGTTTTCTAACAACTGATTATGCTTTTGTTTGGTCTAAGGGCATGTTTGGGTAAGCTTTTTGAAACAACTTATTGACTTATTGGCTTTTTGAAAAGTCATAAGCTCTAAAATGATGTTTGGCAAAGAGGGTGTATGTGAGGAGAAAAAGTCAATAAGTCACAAAATCCTGACTTTTCCAAGAAGCCAATAAGTTAATAAGTTGTTTCTAAAAGCTTACCCAAACATGCCCTAAATTTGTACAATTAGTATGAAAAAATGTCTTAGGGTTTCCATTTTGAGGGAAACTTTTTACAGTGGTTTTGGATTTCCGGTAGACTAGGGTTTGGTAAGTGGAGATTCGAGTAGATGAAATCAAAGAAACCTATAAGTTCTTTATTATGCTCATACTTGCAAGATTCAATCTCTAATCTTAAAACCTGAATTGGTATTTTGTCATGCCTTTTGCAATTGCTATTGATTTTCAGTGTTTCAGTTTCAAATGTGTTTTTGTATAAACAAACCTATTCGGAATATGATATCAACTTAATAATTAACGTTAGCATAAACGAGAAAGAACCTACGAGAAGCAGGAGCAAAGTTAAGAGGACTCTCCTCATTTTTTGGATAGCTAAATGATTTAGTAGAAAAAGAAAGACCAGTGGAGCAAGAAAGCCCAATTTCCACTGAAACTGTTTTGGTGTTACGAATGAGCTAACTACAACGAGAAACAAAATTTACAACAACTCAACAATGGAGAGGTCTCTCTCAGTATTGGAGAAACATTAGCTGGTACAGGCATAGAATCAAATCAAATATCTATATTCGATAAGAGTCAAGTGATTTTTTATTATGCCAAACACCCTCTTGCAAAGTGAACTAGAGACTCATAAAGGTACAATTCTAAAAGATTTTAGAATACAAGAAAGAAATGAGCATCAAGTTTTATATTGTAAATTAGGGGTGTTAAATGGGTCGTATTGGCGGGTCAAACCAACACCAATATAACATGTAATCAGAATTGCATAACACAATCTTTAAATAACCATAACTGCAAATTTAGGGTGTTAAATGGGTCGTATAGAAGAGCTATACAACATTATAGGCAAAACTTCATTGGAGGAAGGGGCGTCCCCTTTTCGTATTGTAGTGTTAGTTTTACTAAAATTTTCAAAATTTGATTTTGTAATGTAATATATTGGATTTTGAGAGTCCAGCCCGCTAATTTGGATTTTGAGAGTCCACCTCCCCCGAATTTTCGTTCAAGCTTTGCCACTGTACAATATATCACCAGCGGATTGATAAACTAACAAAAGGCGAGTATCGCGTTGTAAATGGTCGCCGCCGCCGTACATAGCCCTAAACTCACCAACCTAAGTGATATGTTTCCCGCCGCATCGCGCGGGTAAAAAACTAGTATATATAATCATTGTTTAAAAAGGCGTTTTGAGGCGCGCCTCGAGGCGTACGCCTCAGGTGAGGCGGTGAAAAAACGCAATCGAGGCTTAGCCTCACAGGGGGGAACTGAAACCTAAGCCTCAGCCCATACGAGGCGGTTTGAGGCGGGTTGAGGCGCTGAGGCGGTGAGGCTTAAGCCTCACCAGACTTGTGCAAACTGATCAGTTTTTTTGTTTTCTGGACTTTTTTTCGGCCCATTTTATCGCGAATAGCGTTGCGAATCGATGTACCTGCGCTATTTGGATCTCGCGGCTGAAAAGCGTGAAAATAGCGACCTCCGGCGATAAATTCCGGCGCCGGCGCTGCTTTTTAGCCGGAAACATGTGAGAAGATGTGACCAGGAAGAAGGAAGAAGATCGACCAGGAAGAAGGAAGAAGATGCAGAGTAGCGGCGTGTTTAAGTGTTTAACACTCCTAGGGTTAAATAACTTTAGGTATTTTAACATTTAACCCCTCTATCTTTCACCAGTTTATATTTAGCCCCTAAAACTTATAACTTTTACATAAAAAAGTGTAAAATTAGTTTGTGTATTTAAACATTTAACCCCTCTATCTTCACTAGTTTACATTTGGTCCTTAAACTTCTGAATTTATGCATAAAAAGACTATTTTATGATGTTTGTTTTATGTTTAAACCTTGTTTGTTGAAATATTTTCTATTTATGATATTTGTTTTATGCTAATTTGTGATTTTTATGAGACATCTATATATTTTTTTAATTTTTTTTAATAATGTTTTGAGGCTTACGCCTCGACCTGCCTCGAGGCTTACGCCTCGTGAGGCTAAGGGAAAACGCCTCGATACCCGTTTTAGCCTTTTTAAACCTTGTATATAATGTATATTGCAATGGCAACTTAAGGTAATTTGCCACTCTACTTAAAACACCTTTAATGCATGTTGTACAAGTCATTAAAGCACATGAAAATGAAAGTGCACATTGGGCGGGATTTCAAATTTCAAAACACATGGATACAACTGGCATTAGCGTTTGATCTTTCTCATTCTTATCCGCCTCCATCTGCTCTCTCTCTCTCTCTCTGGCGATTCTCATTCTTATCTATCCCTGGAATCATCTCTGGATCCACTTTCAAGTCGACCCCAATCACCAACGTTTAGGGGTTTGCAGATCTTGAAAACACGCAGATGCTTTGAAGTTCGAATTCGATTTTAGGGTTTTTTAAGATGCACATCTGACCAGATCTAGGGTTACCATCACAGGTATATGTTCTTCATAACTGATTATGGTTTTGTTTCACGGTTTGTATAATTCTTTCAATTTCGTAAAAAAATTCATATTATTTGGTCTTAAATCTTAATCTATGCAGTTAGTGTGAAAATGTATTAGGGTTTTCAGTTTGGGGGAAACTGGTGAGGATGTTTCTCCTATATCGTGTGTTCGAGGTTTCTTCTCTTGTGAATGAATAGGTGTATCCATAAGTAAACAACGGTAGAAGAAGACATGTTTGTGTTATCTCCAACTCCAATTCGATGAATCCTGTTTTCCCCATTGCCAAAATTTTCTCCCACAAATCTCCCAAATGTGCCCCTCTTTTAACTAAGGTACTTGCAGATTTCAATTTTTCAATAATTGTTTTAAATTTGTTGGAATTTACCATCTTTATGTCTGTTTTAAGCTCATCATTCGACATATATTTTGTCACTTTACATTCAACATCCATGTTTATGTAGACCTGGCAATATGGGCAGGGCGGGTCGGTGGAGTAACGGGTCAGAATCTGTTGTTTTAGAATAATGTCATTTTGGTTCAGGCGAGAACGGGTTTTGATAAAAATGGAAACGTGTTGAAACGGGTCATTTTAAAAATGATCTATTTGGTTGTTTTCTTTTACTAAATATGAAAGGTAAGCAATTAAAAAAGAATCATCTTTGTGGATGTAGTAGTGACATGACCATTGTTGATGACTGGTTTTTGAGTATGTTTATGAGATTGAATATTTGGATACTGGATCTGCAATCTGGCGTGGTCAAATCTTAATTCCATGTGGACAAATATGGCAGCAACATTATGTTTAAATTTAACAATATTAAAGCATTAGTATGTCGAAAATGGATCTAACAATACTAAAGCCTACATTCAAATCAGCAACATTTTTATTTTCATATAATCATAAATATATAATAACAGTGGCATATTATACATCAGGACAAGCTATCATAAATTCATTAGATATGGAACATTCATCAATACCCGTGTAAAGCCTCATTTAATTGTCTACAATTTGCAGGAATTAAAGAGAAACAAAAAGTTATGTTGAAATCTCGGACTCCCTTGGAATCGATAAGCCATCCGAAGTTCTGTTTGTAACAGATGCTATTCAAGAGGCGGTAGCAGCAAAGGCAGCTGGTACGCACAAAGCGCATGGACTCATGCGTACACGCACTTAAATGGTTGCGTGAATGTTTTACATTTGAGTTAATTTGGACTGTTGTTGTCTCAGGTCTGGAAGTGATCATCTCGGTTAGGCCTGGAAACGCTCCGCTACCTGAGAATCATGGATTTGATACAGTCGAAACGTTTACAGAAATACCCTTTTGAAGGTTTTTGTGTGAGATGTCATGTGAGGTAATGGATTTATGGGATTATGGTAGCGTTGGATATGTCAATAATGTTTATAGCATAATTCGATATTGTTAATAAAACACCAATACTTAAAAAAACATGAGCCAACTTCAAAACATCTTCATAAAATCATCAACTTCTTCATTATTTCTCAAATTCATTCATTTTTTCTCTTTCTGTAACTAAAACTGTCCTTGATCTTATCTCCGTTATCAGGATCCTCTTTGTGGTTTGAAATCAAGTCAGCTAAGAACAATCTTGAGGCTCTGAATTTGAATGTTGCAACTGTGATGTGTTTTGCCCGGTTGTTGGTATGTATTGAGACTAGGAGTTAACGAATCTCTCTTCGGTTACATGGTTTGTGATTCGAGTTCAAAGCTGATTCCAAAGCGGGTTATGAAATTGAAATTTACAGGTCAGAACTTTGATTAATTTTTGGTTTTATATCAGCGTTTAACTGTCTAAATTGTGCAATTTCTATTCTTCCGTACAATTGATTAAGTTCGAGATCAAAACCTTACTGAAATGGAATCCGTTTTTGGGCTTTTTAGAGTTTAGATTCTCTGAATTGCTATTTAAGAACACCTGCTGTTTATATTTTGTATTCTCACTCTTCTTTTAGGAGTATCAAGTTATTACAAGTAAATTGCAATTATTTGCAGGAATTGAGCCTTGTGTAACCTTATTCCATGACTAAATGTGAGGGTGGTTAAGTGACTCAGCCGTGTACGTTTTTTGTCACTTCCGTTTGTATTTAAATGATAATGGGTAGGATGGGTTTAACATTTTGAAGTGAGTAATCTTTACTTTTTTTCTCTTTTTTTCTTGGTTGAAAAACAATGAAGTAACTCAATGGAACAGTAACTAAAAATTTGGTTGAATAAAATTAGTTTTGTAGACATCTCACTTTTCTTTAATTGAAAAAAAGAATTAGTATCTTTTAAACAGTTATCATATTTACATTGAAAGATATAAATTCAAGTAATTGTCACTAGCATCGTATATAGAAGTATATGTGATCTAACATGTGTTATTAGCTATTTTCCTGTTAAATTTCTTATCTTGTACATACATTTTAGTGTTTCTTTCACTCTGTTATTTACCTGATGGAATAAGCAACAACCTTGTAACTTTTGTCAATTACAGTAGTTGTTCGATATGTTACTAATCCTATGTTTGTTAAACACAGGAAAAAGTACCAATCGGAGAGGTGTTTGAACAGTTGAAATGTAACCGTGAAGGTCTTAGCTCCGACGAAGGAGCCCAACATCTTGAAATTTTCGGACCCAACAAATTGGTGGAGAAAAAGGTATTACTTCATTACTTGATTATTACCATTCCATTGTCACATTTTCACTTATTTAACTTAAACTTGCGGCGTAGCTTGTTTCCCGTTTACCTGTTATTCTTATGTCATTTTTTTAACTATATGACAAGAAACTTTAACTTTTTTTGGTCAACTGCAGGAAAGCAAAATCCTCAAGGTTCTTGGGTTTATGTGGAACCTCCTATCATGGGTCATGGAGGCTGCAGCCATCATGGCGATTGCACTTAAACTATAGGAAAGCAAAATCCTCAAGTTTCTTGGGTTTATATGGAACAAAGTGATAGTTGAGAATGGTGGGAGTCAAAGTGATAGTTGAGAGTGGCAGCGGGAACATCCAATAGTTGGGAGTGATAAAATCCAATAACCCTAAAAAATAACACTAAATGAAAGACATGTAGCCCGTAAATCTGTGTTTACACTTCATTTAGTATAAATTGATAAAACTTGATCTTTTTTTATTTTTTTCGGTTGCCATAACCTACACGTGGCCCGTAAATCCGTAATCAGAGAAGATGACTAGCGTTTGGTATTCTAAATGTTGTGATGCTTGGTCATTTTTTACCTTGGAAAATGTCAATAATATTATGTGCATTATATTTTTGTTTATACACTTGATGTTATTAAAATTTGAATGTAATGACATTGCTTTTATGAACCTAAAAGCCAAACTTTGTATCTTGTTGTTCCTTTGATTTTCATCTCCGAATCCGGTACCAATCGCTGCCGCACCATCGTATGTTATAGCCTTCGTGCTTCAACTAGCCACACCACATTTGTCGCTACCCACATTGTGCTAAACCGTCGCACACTTCGTCGCCGCATACGAACCTGCAGTTACCATTACCGCAATGTGAAGTCTCGCACCCGTCGCGTCGCGTGGGCATCCTGCTAGTTCAATAATATAATACTATTTGTAAAATTTCCAACACATACCAGCAGCGTATTATATGATATAATACTACAAAATGTAACACGGGTCACCACCAACTAACTAACCGTCATGCCTCCACAAGCCACACCGTTTAAGTTTTTTTTTTTTGAAAGGTAAACTTCATTAACAACCGGCCGACCTGAACAAAAAAAAAAGGACCACGCCACAAACCAAAAACAATTACAACATGTACATCGGATCATTACACCACCAAGTTCTGAAACTTGAACCTACATTTCAACCAAAAGAATCCTTAAAAATATCATCACTCTCCCCATAACCATTATCGAATCTTTGAATGCATCATTTTCGTATCATGAAAAAGGTTACATCCAAGGGCGTAGGATTGTGGGGGCGGGAGGGGGCGGCCGACCCCCCGAACATTTCGCTCAGTAGTGGAGAGTATGTAGTTTTCGTATAGAAATTTTTGGGTATGTACGTTTTCGACCGCCCGTTTTATAGAAATTTTTGGGTGTGTACATTTTCGACCTCCGTCGGAAATCTCAAGCTTCGCCATCGATTCATGCTAAGTAAAAAAGTCTTTGTATCCCACCTAATCATTAAATTAATACACCAACCTATTGTACACCAACCTATTGTATCCCACCTATTATTATTCATTGATTAAATTGAGACATTCCATGAGTATTGGAATCCGAATTTGGTACAGCCAAGCCAACCCTCCGTAATCCTTTATTCATCGGTTTAAACATATACCAAACAAAATCAATTGATATTTTTACACCTTCCTTCCTCCAAGATTCACCTCACCACCACCATCTTCTTCTTCGTCAGATTTCACCATTGCCATCTATAATCTCTCAAATCCGATCAGTGACATAATCTTCTGGTATGTATTTCTACACCCGGATTGCAACTATGAAAGTAGTAAATTATTCTTCAATCTTTTTTACATCCGTATATAGTGAAAATAGGTTCCGATTCTGTTATTATAAGCGTTACATTGTCGGAATGATGATTGTGTTGATGATGAGGGAAAACTTTTGCATAATTGTCACCATAAGTGTTTCGTTATACAAGTGATGGTAATTTTAAAGAAGTTAGTTAAAAATTTAGATGTAAATGCCACAACGCGCGGGTTTCCCACTAGATAAAAAAATGTTGCAGTATACTATATAATGTTTATCATAAGGGTTTCCCTGTTTATCGTTCGCTGCTGTCGCGAAGCGCGAGTGCTTATATATATATATATACACACACACACAATGTATATATGATTTTTTAACGTTTTTAGGCTTGAATTAGTTCTCGGCCCATATTATCCACTCCACTACAACGCGCGGGATCCCCACCAGTTATACCTAATAACCCATATGAGAACAATTATTATACCTAATAACCCACATGGGCACAATTATTATACCTAATAACCCATATGCATTGTATTGTAATGATATGCATGTGCATTGTGCTGTTATGTTTGTTGTTCATTAGGATTCCATCTTGCTATACTGGTTTTTACCATTCCCATTCTTGTATAAACATTCCATTTTGCGGTTAATAAAACCAACTTTAAATAAAAAGTTATAATATTCATAACATATTGATTGTGTTTCGTTGACAAACAATAAGAATACATAATACATTTGTTTCGATCTTCACTGTTATGATAAGAAATTGAAAGAAGAATCGTAAGAGAGACGAAAGATCAATTCATTATCAAGATACCTTCTTACAACTGATTGTAACTACTAATAACGATCAGAAACAACTAACTAACTATCTTCTAATACTAACCCTCAAGTTTACAACAATAGCAAATTCGTCCCTGTACTTATTATGCTGAAAAAGACAATTCAGCCCCTTATATTCTAATGTTCCTTTTAACATGTAACAAAACTCCCCTCTTTAAAAATTCTTGTCCTCAAGAATCAGTGCAAAAATCTGGATATCGAGCCATAAAAACATCAGCTTCCACCCACGTAGCATCATGACACGGTAGATTCTTCCATTGTACTAAGAACTTTACCACGGCTCGATTACCACTTTTAGCCAACTTCCTATCCAAAATAGCCAAAGGTTGAAGGGTCTGAACAGGTGTTTCAGGTATCGATACTGATTGTATTGGAGGTCCATATGCTCTTTTAAGCAATGACACATGAAAAGTGGGGTGTAATTGAGAACCAGTAGGAAGATCCAAGGTATACGCAGCTGAACCAATTTTTTTAATCACCTGGAATGGTCCAAAGTACTTTTGAGTAATCTTTGAATATCTGTGTAATCTTAATGAAGACTGCACATAAGGTTGAAGTTTAAGATAAACCCAATCACCCAATTTAAATTGTCGATCACTCCTTTTTAAGTCTGCGAATTGTTTCATGCGATTTCTAGCCCTCTCCAAAGCATGTTTCAACGTACCAATCATCTCTTCTCTTTTATTCAACCACTCTTCTAAAGAATCTACAGTGGTATGACCAGGAATATAAGGCAAATGTATAGGAGGATCGATGCCATATAATGCTTTAAAAGGCGTCATACGTATAGTTGAATGCCAGGTGGTGTTGTACCACCATTCAGCTAACGATAACCACTTTACCCAAGTGTTCGGTTCAGACATTGCCATGCACCTTAAGTACGTTTCTAAACATCTGTTTAAGACTTCTGTCTGACCATCCGATTGTGGATGATATGCAGTGGATAATGCCTGATCAATGCCCTGCAACTTAAGAAACTCCTTCCAAAATAAACTGAGAAACAAAGGGTCTCTATCAGAAATAATTGTCTGTGGGCACCCATGCAACTTAAACACAGTATCCATCATCACTTGAGCAACTTCTACAGCTGAAAAAGGATGTTTCAAAGGTAGGAAGTGACCATATTTTTGTAAATCTGTCCACAACCACCAAGATCGTATCTTTACTACCCGATTTAGGTAACCCATTTATGAAGTCTATAGAGACATCCGAAAACACAGATTGAGGTACAGGTAAAGGACTCAACAACCTAGGAGTAGAAATGGCTTCGTACTTAGCTTTTAAACAAATGTCACACCTTTTAACCCACTGTTTAATATCTTTGTCTGCTCTTTTCCAGTAGAACATACTTTTAAACCTTTGCAAAGTAGGTTGAATTCCAGAATGGCCACCAATTGCAGATGAATGACATAGTAATAGAATCTTTCGTCTTAAGTCATCATCTTTTCCAATCCATAACTTTTTCTTCCTAGTTAACAAAATACCATCCCATGACAAATGCTTAATCAGTTCACCTTGAGTTAATCTTTGAATCAACTGTTGAGCTTGTATATCTTGGATCCAATGAGCTTTAATTTCCTCTAACAACAAAGGATCATAGGAAGAAACTGCCAATTCAAATAAAACTGAACTGTGAACTCTGGAGAGAGCATCAGCCACATTATTCTCTATGCCTTTCTTATACACAATATGATAATCATACCCCATTAATTTGCTTAACCATGTATGTTGTAATGGTGTAGTGATCTTCTGTTCTAATAAGTGCTTCAAGCTTTTTTGATCAGTTCGGATAATAAAATGCTTCAATATAAGATATTGATGCCAATGTTTGACTGCAAGAAGTATGGCTAATAACTCTTTTTCATATACTGAAAGAGCACATTGTCGTGCCGAAAGTGCTTTACTCACATAAGCTATTGGGTGTTTACCTTGCATTAACACAGCTCCTAACCCCTTAGAACTTGCATCAGTCTCTACAATGAATTCTTGAGACCAATCCGGAAGAGCTAGTACTGGAGCCTGAATCATAGCCAACTTCAGTGTTTCAAAAGCTTGTTGAGCTTCATTTGACCATTGAAATGCATCCTTCTGTAAGAGGTTTGTAAGTGGCTTTGCAATTGTTCCATACGAAGACACAAATCTCCTGTAGTAGCCTGTTAACCCAAGAAAACCTCTCAATTGTTTCACATTTGTAGGAGTAGGCCAATCCTTCACTGCCTCTATTTTAGATGGATCTGTAGATACCCCTTCCTTTGAAATCACATGTCCCAAATACTCAACCTTAGAACCCCCAAAACTACATTTCGACTTTTTTGCATATAGCTGATGTTCTCTAAACAATTGTAGTACTTCTTTCAGATCCTCCACATGTTGCTGCATACTCTTACTGTAAACCAGGACATCATCAAAAAATATTAAGACTGTTTTCCTTAATAGCTTCTTGAAAACCGAATTCATTAAACCTTGAAATGTGGCCGGTGCATTGGTTAATCCAAAGGGAAGGACCAAGAATTCGAACAACCCTTGATGAGTTCTAAATGCTGTCTTAAAAATGTCATCCTCATTCATGCGAATCTGATGATATCCAGACCTCAGGTCCAGCTTTGAATACACTTCAGCTCCTCCTAATTCCTCTAACAGTTCCTCTATTAGTGGAATTGGAAACCTATTCTTAATTGTGTGATCATTAAGTCTTCTGTAATCCACACATAATCTCCAAGTCCCATCCTTCTTTTTTACTAACACCACAGGAGAAGCAAATGAACTAACACTGTGTCTTATGATGCCCATATCTAACATCTCCTGAACCATCTTTTCTATAATATCTTTATGTCCCACTGGATACCTATAAGCCCTTTGGTTAATCGTTACTGATTCATCAATCAACTGAATTCTATGATTGCACTCTCTGTTAGGTGGCAAACTGTCAGGAGTCTTGAATACATCTTCATATTGTACCAACAATGCATCTAATTCATTATTCTTTCCATCACTAGTTACTTTAGCCTGATGTTGAAACACCCCTTTAGCATCTTCTTGCATGCTGAATAACTGTAGTTGAACCATCTGATCATCATTCTGCAGCATGTTAGACAATTTTTCTATTGAACATAGAGATACACTATTTTTATTGATCCCTTTTAACACAATAGTCTTCGAATCAACTTGAAATTGCATTGTAAGACTCTTGAAATTCCAGACGATGTCATTCAAAGATTGTAACCATTGTATACCTAACACCATATCGTAATTGTCCAGTGGTAATAATAACACATCAGTTCTAAACCATGTACCTTGCATCAACCACTGAAAGTCTTGACACAGCTGATTACAGTCTAATTTTTTCCCATTTGCAACCAATACCTTCATTTCAGGAACTTCTTTAGTAGGACATTGTAATCTAGAAGCCAACTTTGAATTAACAAAGTTATGGGTTGACCCTGAGTCAATAAGGATGTGTATTTGCCTAGTGCCAATTGTTCCAACTACTCTCATAGTGGAAAATGAGGTGACACCAGTCATAGCGTACACAAAAATCTGAGCTTCTGCCTCTCTATCTTCTTGTTCATTAGAATACTCGTTTCCATCAATTTCCTCATCATCATATATTTCTAAAATGTAGAGATGTTTGAACTTACAGTTATGAGTAGGTGAATACTTCTCGTTACACCAAAAACATTCCCCCTTAGCCCTCTTTTCCTCAGCAACTTTAGCGGGAACCTTTTTAACATTCTTTTGCAACTTGTTATTTGATGGAGTTGGTAATAATGCCAGAGTATTAGTTGGATTTCCCAAGGTCTTATTACCCATATACGACCCACTAGAGTAAGTAGAACCACTGTTGCTTATACTGTTATTCACAGGCCTTTTCAACTCTTTTTCTTTAGTCCCAAACAAAGTTGAGTAAACAACAGTCTGTTGTTTAGCCATAGATATAGCATCTCTCATAGTTTTAGGTTTAAAGATCTTGACTAAACAGCGTATTTCAGGTTTAAGACCACCCACATACAAACTTGCAGCATATTCATCATGCAACTTAACTCTATTTAACAAAGAATCAAATTCTTTAGTGTAATCAGATAGTGAACCTGTTTGATTTAAGTTCTTGAGTTCTTCCATTGGATCCTCAGACAATCTTTCAGAGAACCTGTTGATAGCGGATCTTGAATACTCATCCCACGTTATATCCTCTATACTCCTATTCTGGCTATCTACATAACCTTGATGCCATTCTAGTGCTGAACCTTCTAAATTGATGACTGCATAATGCACCTTAGCATACTCTGGTGTTTTGTCCACCGTGAAAAAATGATTACAACGAATAATCCAACCCTCAACCTCACTACCATTGAACTTTGGAAAGTCCAATCTTCCAGTTCTAACCATTCTTTGTTCTTGATGACCACCAAATCTGTCATTCCCTAATTTGTTATTGATTTCGGTCATTTGAGACACCAGCGTCGTCATTCCGATCTGCAACATCTTAATAGCTTCTGAATTCTGATCCAAAACCGCTTGTTGAATCTCAAGAGTTTTTGCGTTCTCTTGAGCTGTCTTTGTAGGTCCGGCTAGGGGAGGATCTAGTCGCCTAATCCTTGTTGTCAAACACGCCCGGTTGTGCGGAATCCAACCGGAGATGCAAACCGAGATCGAACACGACAAGAACACGAGATACAAGACCGAGACTCAACGATTAACACCGATGTATTAATACGTAAGAAAAGTCAGTTACAAGCTCAATGTTTACAAAATAATCTTTGCAAACTCTCTATCAATTCTCTCGGGTGTGTGTTCTTCACTTGTGCGCTCCTTCTTTTGTCCACTGTTTTGCACACCCACCACCTGTTCTTGTCTCTTGTCTGTCTCCTCTACCGAAATCACACTGTATTTCGGTATATATATGAGGTCTTCACTTGTGCGATTGGGGTTCGGCCCAGATGAGAAATAAAGGCCCAACATGGAGTAGCCCACCATGCATTTGCCCATGCACGTTCATATTTGCATTTCTTTATCAACTTGTATTTAGTCAACATGAGTGACATCATCATGACATCACCAAGGTGATGTCATGGTGATGTGTCGACGGGAAAGGCCGCGGCGCTTCGTGCTTCGCGTATCGAACTCTGGGACGCACGACGGAGGAATGTCGTGGCGTCGGGCTTGAGCCGAACCTAACCGGGTCGAACCGAACCAAGTTGCGTCGAGTCGAGTCGCGTCCACATATATGTATCAACAAACTCCCCCTTGGACGCTACTCGCGAGATTCGCCTTTCTTGTCTTCTATGTCGGAGGATCTTCAATGTCTTCACGTATTGAAAGCAGAAAGTGTATCAACAGACTCCTCGTTTCATGTAGGAAGTGTGTTGACAAACTCCCCCTTAACATAAGCTCCCCCTTGAGTTATGCTCGTGAATCTTTTGACTTGACAATTCTTCAGATCCTTGTGGTGTTGATGAAGGGACAGCGGCAACTCGATCCTTTTATCCTTTGAGTGCCTCCACTTCGTGTCTTCATTCCAAAGCTTTTCATCGAACATGTTCTCCTCGCCTTTAGCATCTGCACATGCCAGAAAGCTAAACGCATAATGAGAACAACCGCTTGGAATATAGTTAACATTTAAAACTAACGACACATATGAGATCAAATCTCAATCAAACACCAACCGACAGCAGTTTGAAAGTTTTGAACAATATTCATTTTAATCCTTTAACTTTCAAAACTCGTTAACTTCGACTGTTTATGAAGATGCAATTGTTTTCCAACTTACGATCAGGATTTTGGGTAGGATAGACTCGAGTTCCAACATCAGTCAATCAAAAATAAACTAGAAGCAAAATCTTTTTGGATTTTATAAAGTTTATATTAAAACACACCTAAAATCTTTTTGGAATTTTTCATTTTTCAAACGTAAAGACGGAAAACAATAAATAAATATATACAAGGATACATAAACTAAAAACAGTAAATAAATATCTACAGACATTCTTTTTGCGAGTTTCGAGGGTAAGAGAATCATATCAGTGTACGGTCATGCCAAAACGCTCTTTTTGTTCAATTATTTAACATTAAGATAAGCATCCTATAACAATTATCGGTATTGTTGTCCACTTAAGCTCAACTTATCATTAGTAATCATGGCGAGGGGATACGTTAAGGTATGAATTATACTTACCGACCGGTGTTCATCCACATCACGACACATTCCCGTATCAAGGTATGCACGAGGGTTCATCTTACCGGTGAGTATACCGATTATCATCTGTTTGACCGTATATGATGTGAGATTCTCACTTATTTTGATTGAAAACAAGCCCTATGTGATAGAATCACTTATTGATGAGGAACTTGATTTTCATATGCATGAGGGCACAGGAGCAAGTCCGTGAACAGGTCAGTACTTTCGTACAGCAGAGAGACGAACTTGACTCCCGGATAAATGTGATATTTTATCACTTATTTTGAGGGACATGTGATTGTTTATCACTTATTGAGGTCGAATGCAATATGCAGTATGTACACGTATGTATGGTATCATGGAAGATCTAGACTTGCGTCCCCGTTATTTTTCGGTAAAAGATACAACCATGATACCCAGATGATAAGCAGCATAAAGACCGAATATCTCAGAACCTCGGCAATCTCTCAAACGAAATTTCGGTACTAAGACCATATGCCAATGAATGGTTCCCACCCAGGTCTTCAGTCGATTTAAGTTTATATCACCCTGCACACTTTAAAATGATTGTGAGCCTACCGATACATCTTATATAGAGCTGCTTATCGCTTTTTCATTTAAGGTTTAAAGAGGTTTGGACAGACCACTGATGTACTATCATTTTCTCTTTTTCTCGCCAGGAAACTCATTTTTGTTTTTCTATTGTTTTTGTGCTTTTGAAATTTTTCGATGTTTTTGGATTTTTCAAATTTTGGATTTACTCCCCCTAAAATCAACAAACTAAGATAAAATTTAAAAACACAAAGGTATTTACAAAAATGACTTTCCGATGTTGGTTAACTCATGTTTTACCTCAATGCCGTTTACCAAAATTAAGTTAATCAGAAATGATTTATCGAATTTTGGAGAAAATGAGTTGGCACGTCGGTAAGCGGTGCGGACCATGACAACATTGACGAGTTTCATAGAGAAACAATCACGTGTGAGGTGATATTCGAGATCAACGTGTCTGGTCAAGGAGTGCTGTATGAGATGATAATAATTCATAAAGCAGCTAAAATATCGACAAGTATAGGAGAGATTAGAAATTTAAAACCGTATCCTGCAACTGCTTCGTGCATTGCCAGGAATCTGAGTGCTCTCACAAACTGGATATCCACCCGGTGTGGATTTCAAAGTCGATTCTTTGTAGCTACTGAGAAGTCTCTTGACAGCAACAAGATCATAAACCTTTGGGTCCGGCTGGTCTTCCACATTTCACCAGCGAAGGTCTTTATCTTTCTCTTGAGAAGTAGTGTGCGGTTGTTCATCCCATGCCAAGGCATCCGCACACCCGGTTGGTTTGTTCAACAAACACTTTTTCTTCAGTCACACCGCGAAGAAATGTACACTGCACGTTCATTTTGTTGAGTTTGAACTTCAGACGTGCTGCAGGTGCGTACATTTTGATTTGAATCTATCCCGGGGACCCGATCAAAGCTTGATTGTAAAAGGCTTTGCATTTTTGTCGAAGCTTTTCAAACTCTTTCAACAGACAATTCTGTTTCTCTTTTCCTTTTCTTTTCTTCTCTCCATCAAAGGCAACAATTTCTTCTGTCGCCTATTTTGTGCATGGACACTCCACTATCAATAATCTTACGACTATTGAAAGTTCCTCCTGGAATATCCTACACACTCATTCAAAGATTAGACGGAGAGTGGGACCCAAGCCTTTGTGGACTTGGGTCGTCCTTGATCATCAATAAAAGTGATTTCAATCACTTGATGATTAGGAAACAGAACCTGCGGTTCTCCCCCTGACTGAATTACCTGTTTGGGTTTCCAAGTTGTTTGTCCTTTACCAGTATTTGAATTTATTGCTTTAGCATTTACTGGTTTTACCGTTTTAGGTTTTGCTTGAACAGGTTTTTCTTCTTTGACCTCTGATTTTAAGGCCTTCTCAATTACCTTTTGATTCTTTTGTTTCAACTTCTTTTCCCTTTCTTTCAAGACACGCGGGTCTTGTTTCGGAGAAACTGATCGTTTTTGGTAATTGGTTTCTTGGGGAGCCTTCAACTTTTGCAGGTATGGGCAGTATCGTACAATATGCCCAATTGTGCCACACTCAAAACACATTCTCCGCTCTACAAACCTCGGAGAAACATGTTGATGACCAGACTGAGAACCAGACAATGAACTTTGTGATCTAGATGTACTTGTGCCTAAATCACATCCGTTGGTGTGTTGGGTGTAATTATTCTGATCATTTCGTTTTAAAATTCTAACTTGTTTTACAAAATCAACGTTAGATTTATCCTGAAATGTCTCAAGTTTATCTGTACCCTTGGATCCAACAAAGTTCACTTTCTGTTCTCTTTTCTTAACAGGAGCTCTTTTGTTTTGCACCTTTTGCTGTTGAACTTTAGGCGCTTGAACATTCTTGTTCTGAGCTTTCTTTCCCTGTACCTTACCTTTTCCGGAGTTCACTTGTTGTTTTCGCTCAATTGGTTGTTTTTGGTTTCCGTATTGTTTTCTAACTTGTTCACACGGAATTGGATCACATTGAGTGACGGTGACTTTGCCACTTTTGTTTCCCAAAAACTTATCAATACAACCTTCAAAAATTTGCTCAATTAAATCTTGATTTACATTTTTAATTGGAAAATCTTTGTTAGAGTAGATTTTGTCATCTCCTTTGAGCGTGTACAACAAGTTATTCCCTTCACAGCTAGTTACAATTGACTCCATTGCGTTTGACATTTCAGTCTTACTCGGTTTCACTGATGGATCACACAGGATGTGATTCTCGATTGGAATATCTGTTGTAACCGAGTTAGACTGTTGTTTCACAATTTCTACAGATTCATCATCCGATGAGTCAGATTCATCATCCGAAGAATCAGTATCCTCAGCAATGGGAGGACTCTGTTCCTTAACACACGATGAATCAGTCACATTCTCAGATTCAGATTGACCCGAGGATGATGTACCAGTTGTGAACCCGAGGCCTGCTGCAAAATCATCTAGATTGAGTGGCACAGTAGGTTCAAAACGGGGCATATCCTCGTCATCAGGCAATTTGGAGTAATTGTGATTCATTGGGGGAGGACATGATTTGAATCCATTACACTTCCTATCCCCCTTTTTCTTTTGAACGTCAATAATGTGATCCAATACATAGCGGGAATTGGAATAGCTTTCCAATTTCTGCTTAATTGTCTCACATTCACATCGAGCTGTTGCTAACTCCACCATTTGCTTTTCAATTGTGTCAATTAGATCATTGTTAGCATGTTGTTTTCTCAAAACTGCCCTTTGTAATTCTGAAACGTCATGTCTTAAAGACGCAATTGTTGTTTTAAATTCCTTTTCATTTCTGGTTAAAAACAAGTTAGCTTCAGTTGCTTTAGCAAGATCTACAATCAATTGTTGATTGTGTTTGTGTGTGATTTCAAACTGACTTTCCTTTTCTGCATATTTAACATTTAAAGCATCACACTTTTCACAGCTAACTACAGTGGGTTCGTCGACACATACCTGACCTGATGAACTGTCGACATTAGCCATAAAGGCTGAATGGAGAGAAGACGAAGTAAAAGCAGCTTGATCCACCAAATTAGATCTTCTTTCAGTTCCTGCTGCAGCTTCTCCCAAAAGCTCATCAGTATTTGCATCGACTGACGCACTTGATGTCTCATCCACATGATCATTGCCTGAAGTGGAAGATTCTTCATCTGAGCTTCCACTATAACCAGAACTGTCTTCATCTCCAGAAGATGCATCACCATTGTTGACATTCTTGACAATTTCAGCATAAAACGCAGTTCCTCCTTGATTTCCACCTCCACATTGTACAGACCAGTCACACCCATCATCGGCTTTATTTGAGCTGGACGTGGATCTACTTGTTTGATTTATGAAAGGATTTTGGTTGCCTTGTTGAGGTTGGGCTTGAGGTGGTTTCCAAAAATAGGCAGTTGGATCAAATTTGGGTTGAGGTGTGGCAAGTGCTCGCATCCATGCTTTGTTGAAATCTGACGCAGATTGCGTAGCTGATGATTGCGTAGCTAATGATTGTGAAGATGTTAGAGTCCACGCGGTTGGATCCCACTGACCGTTTGTTCCCATTTTATAAAAATTAATATATTAAGTGAAAATTGATTTGAAATTTGAGAAACAAGTTTTCCTTTTTTTTTTTTTTTTTTTTTTTTAAATTTAATTTTCACAAACTATGTTAATATCTCGAATGATAACAACCAGCCGAAGGATCCTTGATCGAAAGACAATAATTTCGATGAAGCAAATTCGTCGAAACAAATAAGAATGGCCCAGATCGACGAAACAGCCCAAACACGTATGTGTAGAACCCAATTCTTCTTGTGCGACTAACTGGATCTTGTGCGAGTAATCAAACTCTTGTACGTTCCACCTATCTTGTGCGACTCAAATCTTGTGTGACTGAATTAAAACTTGTGTGAGTCAATCTCTTGAACTTTCTATCAGAATCTGATTTCGTTGACAAAATGATAATAGATTTCGACAACAAGTAATGATTTCAGCCCAGAACTTCTAAAAGGCCCAGAAGTGAATTAGGCCCACAGTTGATTTTGTTGAAAAGGTCCAATTCTTGTGCGACTAATGAACCTTGTGCGAGTCAAATGTTGTGTGATTAAATATCTTGTGCGACCAGAATAGAAGCCCAATTTTTATTGCAAGCCCAGTTCTAGTTGTGCAGGCCCAGCTATCCAGCAACTTGTGCGACTGAATAACCTTGTGCGATCCACTTTGCTTGTGTGAGATTGAAGGTTGTGTGATACAGCTATCTTGTGCGACTAACTGGTCTGACTTTCTATCATCCACTGACACAAAGTATACCCACTTTTCAACTCAACTTTCGGCTACACACTTGCTCAATGTACCAACCAAATGATGGCCTTGTAATATACTAATCAAACAACAAGTTCCAATGCACAACCACTGAATATTCAAACTTCAAAAGATTAAAGAGGTTAATTTTAATTTTGAAAACAATGAATATTCAAGAACACTTTGAATGTTCCTTGAATATAAGAAGAACAAACCCAGAATATTTGAATTTTCCGGCAAACTTATGAGTTTTCCGGTGAACCGACAAATTTCCGAACACAAATTCTTGCTTGAAACTTCACTAAAAACCAATTTTTAACATGAGAAAGTGAGAAATAAAGAGGTTTTTATAAGAACTTTCAGCAGAAAATGCAGATTTTCGAAGTTTCAAGCAGATTTTCAAGAAAAATAAAAACTTCAAAAACCCGGAAAACAACCCGAAAACACTCGGTTTTAACAAGGAGAAGAGCCAAGGCTCTGATACCACTTGTAGGTCCGGCTAGGGGAGGATCTAGTCGCCTAATCCTTGTTGTCAAACACGCCCGGTTGTGCGGAATCCAACCGGAGATGCAAACCGAGATCGAACACGACAAGAACACGAGATACAAGACCGAGACTCAACGATTAACACCGATGTATTAATACGTAAGAAAAGTCAGTTACAAGCTCAATGTTTACAAAATAATCTTTGCAAACTCTCTATCAATTCTCTCGGGTGTGTGTTCTTCACTTGTGCGCTCCTTCTTTTGTCCACTGTTTTGCACACCCACCACCTGTTCTTGTCTCTTGTCTGTCTCCTCTACCGAAATCACACTGTATTTCGGTATATATATGAGGTCTTCACTTGTGCGATTGGGGTTCGGCCCAGATGAGAAATAAAGGCCCAACATGGAGTAGCCCACCATGCATTTGCCCATGCACGTTCATATTTGCATTTCTTTATCAACTTGTATTTAGTCAACATGAGTGACATCATCATGACATCACCAAGGTGATGTCATGGTGATGTGTCGACGGGAAAGGCCGCGGCGCTTCGTGCTTCGCGTATCGAACTCTGGGACGCACGACGGAGGAATGTCGTGGCGTCGGGCTTGAGCCGAACCTAACCGGGTCGAACCGAACCAAGTTGCGTCGAGTCGAGTCGCGTCCACATATATGTATCAACAGTCTTCTCCAATCTTTCCATTTCTTGTTGGCGAGTAGTCATGTTGGAATCAATCGAACAATGATTAATCCCGAATTGAACTGAATCGGACTGAAATTGATCGAAAGAATGATCAATTCTTAACAATCAAACGAAACACAGTGAAATTAATCGAAAGAATGATTAATCTCGTTGACAATTGAATCGAATTTTGGGAAATTTCTGTGAATTAGGGTTCGATTTTGGGAATTTTCTGTGAATTAGGGTTCGAATTTTGGGAATTTCTGTGAATTAGGGTTCAATCGAGAGCTTCCAGAGGATCGAATCGCTCTGATACCAATGTTATGATAAGAAATTGAAAGAAGAATCGTAAGAGAGACGAAAGATCAATTCATTATCAAGATAGCTTCTTACAACTGATTGTAACTACTAATAACGATCAGAAACAACTAACTAACTATCTTCTAATACTAACCCTCAAGTTTACAACAATAGCAAATTCGTCCCTGTACTTATTATGCTGAAAAAGACAATTCAGCCCCTTATATTCTAATGTTCCTTTTAACATGTAACATTCACTAATCGCCATGGTTGTAGACGAAAAAAAATTGTTTTGAACACACAAAGAACAAATGCTGGATGACGGTTTGATGAAAACATTAAATCTAATTTCTTTAAATCTTCTTTTGGTTAAATGCTGGATAGCCTAAAAAATACTTTAAAAAAGAATCCAGGCCCTAAAAGAAACTGATATCTGGTTACCTTATTTCAAGGGATTGCCATAATCGAATATGGAGTAAAAGTACAATGGCGGGCAACATTGCTAATATGGTAGTTACATTACCAAACCCTAAATACACTTAACAATATAAATGATCGCTGTGGTAGTAAAGGGGTAATTTCATTATTTTATATAACTTAACAGAAAAACTAACATATGTTAGGCTTAGTACCGTAGGTTGTTATAAAATCAAACTTGAAAACCTCAAAGTGTGACTTTAAACTATTAGCACTTGATCTTATTATTTTCTATAAATCACACGGACTAACCACGTAATTAAATCTTAAGAAAAATGCTTTTTATTTATACCTTTTGAAAAATAATCCATAAGGATTAACCGTGCAATTAACTCTTGATAAAAATGCTTTTTATTTTTACTATTTGACAAAAAAATCACTTTTGAAGTTAAATAATAAGCAATATACATAATAAAAAAACTTTTGTTTTGACACTTACATTAATGAGAAAATAAATAAATAACTTTATAGAATTATGTCGAAAATATTTTGTTAAAGTGACCGTCCAATTATGGCTTACCAAATAAAATTAGTTGGTAATGTAGTGATGCTAGAAACTTTCAATTTCATCCATAAAATAATATTAATTATCACATGATTGGCCCAACAAACCAAAACCACATCTTCATCTCTAATATGTATACTATATATATATCATTCGCAGGTGCATCTTATTGGTACTCTTCCTCTCTTTTTTGTAAAGAATTCAACAAACACTATCATGAAGAAATTGTTATTCTCGGGACTTTGCTGGATTTTATGCTCACATTTTGCATTCTCACAAGTGCCAAAGCTCAATAAGCAAGAAGGTTGATGGTGTTTTCTATTTTCTTTGATTACTTGTTTTTTTCCATCCATGAACAAAAAGGTGATTGTTTGTGTAAACTGGTCCAGTGGAGGTACTTAAAAAAATATGGGAAAAGTTAGGAGTGGCGGGGAAGAAGGAATGGAGTTTGAATAAGGATCTGTGCAATAACACTGAATTGGAATGGGGCTTTGTTCAGTGCAACTGCTCATTTGAAAGTAATACCACCTGCCGTATTACAGAAATGTACGTATGTTCGATCATATTTGGTATTTGTAAGCAAAATTTAAATTTAGGATATTAAAGTATCATCATTATGACTTAAAAGATCAACCTACCTATGGCTCAAACTCATCTAAGATTTTGTGATAAAACTTTTCATGACGGGCTATTTTCTTGTTAAACTCTCAAAAACAGAATTGAAATTAAAAAAAAAAAAATCAAAGGCTACATATAATAACCTTGATACAAATAATAAATAAATTTAGAAAAAAATCAACTTAAAACTCAAACTTGTTTCATCCAGCAAATGAAGTAGGATGGCTCGGAAGAGGCGAACATTTTAAATTGGTTTATTATAAAACCCTTTAAAAGGGGGTTTGGTTGTTTCTTAAACAAATTTTGAACAATATTTATCTCACTTTTTGATAACCGGGTTTTTGTGATGTTTCATTCTGTAGCAGTGTAAAACGAAAAAAACCATAACATGTAAAATGAGAATTGGTACCGATATGGTACAGTTTGGTACCAATACCAAAGAAGTACGGTATCGGTGCTTGTTAAAAAGAATATTATACCTAATTTACAATACAAAAATATTCATAATTGTATTCAAATTTCTTTTGAAATTTAATAAACTTAAAATATTAGAGGAAAATCAATTTTAATAACATGGTTGTGCTTATCCACTTGACTATTGGGGGACCGTTTGTGCGTGGCGTGGTGTTCCGTTGCAAGGTCACCTGACAGGTCCACACTGAGTCATTGTCCACGTGTCAGCGCTGTAATTATGGCATCCACGTTAACATGGCGATTTTCGTGGTGGTCCACCGACCTAGTTTTCCAAATCTTCATTTTAAACCCTAGAAGTACCTGAACTTTTACGATTGGCACTTTGGATCCGAAAAACTTCTAGGATGTTACAGTGTACTTTTAGCATGGTTGTTGCTTTGTTTCTTTTAGACACATTTAAAAGAATATATGTTTTATATTAGCCAAGGGTCTCTTAACAATGAATGACTCTCTATCCCATTGGGCATAGGAAATGTTTGCCCTAATCTGACAATTCTAGACCCAACAAATAGCGTACTGCTACGAATGATATTTTACTAGGTTTGTTTTTTTTTTTTGGTCTAAACTAAAAGTTATCGTGTACATTTTTAGTAGCAATTTTAATTAGAAACTAGTCGGTGTCTAGGTTTGGTTAATTACTTCACCACTTTTTCTTTTTTTTATGTTAAGAGAATATTTGTTAACAAGGTCTTGTTGGTTGCAAGACAATAATGAACAATTTAGAAGTATACAATCACACACAACAATAATTAAGTCATTGGTTTTAGAAGGGGCAGGTGCCTGAGGTAGTTAGGTCCCAAAAGATTCTAGACATTTACATATGCGAGGTGGGATGTATTCTAGACTTGAACATTCAAATCGTAGATCGTAAAAAAGGAGAAAAAAGAAAAGAAGGCATGTGATTTAATTTGTAGAGAACCTCTATTTTGTATCGTAAGGGAGGAAGGGTTGGTTATCACATTCCATCACCCATCACACTGCCACACTCGATCATCATTTAACACCTCATCCTATCACACTGCCTGTAAGATCGTGTGCAGACCCGAAATGAGTCAATCAGAGGCGTTTTACTCAAAATGAAAGGCGGAAACAGACATAATGAGTTGAATTCAGCAAGATATTCACTAAAACTGTCTTATATATTGATTCTGATACGATTACAGTTCTGAAGACACTTCGACAGAGCTTCGCCGTCAGAAAACACACACACAAGAATTACTCAAACGAAATCAGGTCTCAACTATATATAGGGTAGGTGATTCCGCTTGAACATGTCTCAAGCGGAATTACATTGAAGCGAAATAAGGTTCAAGCGAAATTAACCTAGTGATTTTGCTCGAAACCATGTGTCACTTTCAAGCGGAATCACACTAAGTAATTTCGCATGAACAAGCCCTTTGACCTATTTTCTCGTTTTCTGAGCCCTGATTAATTTAATACAATGTAAGACTCGATATAAGACGAAGTCGACAGACGCATGCACCAACAGATTTCCCCTCGAATGTTGACGAGTCTTAAGTGTCGAGTCTTCACTGTCTTCAGTCTTTATCAGTCTGAACACGTAAGCATCTTCAAACTTTATCTCTCTCTCTCTTCTTCAGCATCGACAGACTTCCCACGAAGAAACTTATCTACTCGGATGTCTTCAGACTCCCCCTTTCGATTTGCTGGGATCGCAGTCTGGCTTGTTCAGATCACAAAGTTCTCAGGTATTGGAACCTGGCTCTCTATCACTCAAATATCCTGCACATTCTCTACCTCACAATTAATTTCACAAATTTAAAATTTTGACAAAATTTATTCGGAATGATTTATCATTATCAAATCTTCTGATGACCACTTGCAAGTATATCAATTTTCTTTTTCAAATATCTTCAAGCAAACTTTCCCAAACCTGTTCGTCATGTTCAGCATTACGGAATTTTGAAAATCAGCTTTCCAATATCAGTTGTCGAAAATATTTTTGAAATTTTTCAAAATTTATGCTAAAACACACAGAAAATCTTTTTGTATTTTTGAAATAAAATGTAATGCAGTAAAGAAATATTTATAGACAATATTTTTGTGAGCTTGCATAAGAGGATCATATCAGTTTTTGAGACAAATCATCAACACCATTAAGCTTTAAACATTTTCAGTTCTAAACGATTCACTTAGATTGTCAGTATACTGGTCCATTTAAATTTTCACACAAAGTTCAAATGTTTCGAGATACGAGATTAATGTCTTAAACACTTAAACTAAATCACGTGTCCCACCTCATAATATACTCCCGTATCCAGATCCCAATATTCAGTCTTACAGGTGAGTATACCTAGATGTAGGTCCCGAAATCTGAGGATCGATAACGAACCGAATCACTTGTTTATAGTAAACATGGTTACGTGTGCGGAATCCACGTAACTATGCCAAATCAAACATATAAAGCAATAATAACAACGGATTAATCAATGATACACACTCGATTGATTAACGGGATGAGAACCGATTACAACTGATACAAACACAGTTCAGACAGAATTTCGGCAGAGTTTTGTTACTATGGTCAATATCTCATCTCTGAGTTCAAATGAACACAAGATGTTGTTTATATAGTCCCTGGGCCAAGATATCGACGAAACACAAGGTGTTCGACGAATCTGAACATGGGCCAGACATTTTGGGCCTGAAACAGCCCAGTACATGACGAATCAAGGTCTGATTCGTCATGACCTTCAACGAAACAGGATTAAGAATATTGGTCTGTTTCGTCATGATGTGTTACGACGAAACAGACCTGTTTCGTCATGGACTGCAACTGTTGTGTTTGTTTCTGTAAACAGACAGCAACAATCAGCAACATATAAACTTAATAATGACCATTCTACCCTTTAATGCAACATGCATTGTTCATAATACTTTACATATCAAAAAGAGACAAATAAGTTGTACACAAGTAGATAGGAGGATATCTGACTTGGTCAACATAACATACAGACTCGATAATTAATAAAAGACCATACAAAATACATCGTTAAACAAGACTAGTCACAGACACTAAAAAATGCATCAACAAACTCCCCCTTGTCTGTTACTCGTCTTTGGTCTTCTAATCTTCCATCAGTGTTGTTTGGACCACGAACTGCCCGAATGTATACCCCTGTAGTAGCAAAAACACGCTACTCGCTGAAACTTTAACGCTTGACGTGCATCTTGATCTTCATAGAAAATATCATGACGATATAATCTGCTAATATCAGCTTCAGACATGTTGACGATCCACATCGGATCCAACATCCGGTAATTAGCACGACCATCTCTAAACACAATTACAGCTTCATGAGTATCCGAGTCGTAGCACCATAACGCCATGTCTTCAAGAAAATCCTGCTTCATAGGCATCAATGGGATTTTATCTACAACCCTCGGAGGCTGGTACACAAGTTTATATCTGCAAGTGTTGGTGTCCGGATCAAGAGTAAACTTGATCGGTTGATAAACAGGAAATTGTGGCTTGTAGGATTCATCCTTCCAGCCTGACTTCTTGTTTACTTTCACCAGACGCTCAAATAACGTAGCACCATCGTATTTTGCACGATTGATAAGTTCAAGCCTTGTCAACGCAGAGACATCATAAAATGGCAAGGAAAGAATGCTCAGCAGTGAATTGAAATACAGAATTCCATATTCACGTTTAATAGCAATGCAGTGAATATCTTGAACAAACATCCAACAAAGAATCCTTCCACTTGGCTTTGATTTTTCAAATTGCAAATAGTCTACTTGAGCTTTTTCAGGTAACGGCTTGGACACTTTAGATAAAAACTGTTTTCTCCATTCAGAAAAAGCATTTGTGTCTTTTTCAGACGAATTCCGATTCTTCAAGTGCTCGTCTATGTCATCAATGTTTTCTTTCATCCAATTTTCATCAAATGATGCAAATTCAGTACCATCTTCTCTAACATATGTTGATTTTGGTGCTTCACCTTCAAACACAATTTCATCAATCTCTTCAACATTCGTTGTATCAGTCTCAGTAGACATTTTGTCTATCTCAGCATCATCTATTTCTCTCATAGACTGTAAAATACTCAATTGCTCCGGAGAAAGATCTTCTATTAACTCCCCTTCTTCAAGCAACTCTCCCGTAAATGGATGAATAGCCTGTAGAGCAATATCAGCACTGCTAACTATAGAAGAAGTACCTTCTATCTGTTGTACTTTTCCAGTAGAAGTTCCCTAAGATGATTCAACAACTGTAGTTTGAACTGCAACAACTTCAGAAGCAAGTGTGGTTGGCTGTTTCTGTGATGTACCAGAGGTATCAGGATTTCCTTGATCTTCCGTATCATCATCCTTTTTCTTTAGTACCTCTTGTTGTTTACAATGATAGTCCCACAGAATAGCAAGCCTTCTCTCTTTCTCTTCATCAAGAGCCTTCAAGCGAGCATTTTCAGCTTTAAGCACATCAATTTCACCTTGTTGTCGCTCTATTACTGTTTGCTGTTGACCAACCGTTGATTTCAATTTGTTAATTTCCACAGATTGTTTAAGTTGATCATGCTTCGTGAGATTGCCTTTGAAGACGATCAGCAGCTGCTTCAAGTGTAGAGAATAGGTATGTGATCTTTTCGTCTTGAGAAAATGTTGAAAATGTCCTATGACGTTCAGCACTGATCCCAGAAGTGGTTGCTCTGATTGCTGAGGCCATAGTTCTTTCAGGAACTGCCTGAGGAGTCACAGATGGAGTAGCAGCAGCTGTTGTAACAACTGGAGGTTCTGTAGCTGAAGTAACTACAGTAGGAGTTTCTTGCACAGGCTCCTGAGGTACAGATTGTACAGGCTCCTGAGGAATAGATGAAGACTCCTGAGGCACAGATTTCCGAGTATAAGTACTCAGATATCTCCTAGCTTTCTTCTTTTGTACTTCAACAGCTTTCTCTGCTCTTCTTTTTGTTCTCCTTTCACCTTCAGGATCCTCTGGAACATATTCTGGATCATCCTCAGTTCTAATCTTTCTATACCTTCTTACTCCACGTATATCAATATACATTTCGTAACCAGGTTCAACTATATGATCACTAGAACTCGAATCAGTTCCATTATCACCACTTGCTGATGAACCACTATCTGATGTACCAGAAACAGCACCTTTGCTTGATGTACCAATAGCACCTGCATCACCTGCATCACTTTCACCACTACTTTCATCACCATCACTATCAGACTCATCTGAATCAACTGGGTCAGGACCAAATTTTTCTATCCTTAACCTTTCCAACTCAGGTTCTTCATTGTCAGATTGGCTGTCATCATGACGCCATTTGTCATTTGCAGGAGCAACATAATCAGGATTCACTAGTGCGCCAAAAAGCTTCCTTGGAGGAACACTTTCTTTGTATCTTTTGGCAGCCATAGTCTTGATTAGCCTTAACGAGTTGAAATTCATCGCCTCTATTTTCAAAAGATCATTTTCAGCTTTAGGAAGGTCTGGATGCTGAACATTCATTATCATTTGCAGAAACCGTGGATACATCCAAAACTTGTTCCCGGTGGTTCTACTACCAGTCCTTGTCATATTCTCTTTCATGTTGCTGAAAATATACTTCGAGATGCTAAACGGTTTGTTTAACACCAAAGCAACCATGAAACCAACAAGATCATCTCCAGCCATATCATATCCAGCTCGTCTATTGCTGAGACACTGAATAAGAACATGTAATAAAAACTTGTATCGTAATGGAAGATCACCTTTGTTGATTTGTTTGACGAAAAGATCTCCTTTACACTTCATCCTTAGCAAAAGCCTCGTGAACACATGATTGGTATTGAATATGGTGCATTTGGTTGATCTTGTAATTGAAGAACTTCATTCAATATCTCCGGAGTAACAACGACATACAGATCATTCACACGACCTCTGATAATATCCTTTCCATCGATTTGAACGACGCTTGCAGAATCCCAGAAAGCTTTAATTAGAGATTTGTAGACGGGTGTCGAGTATGTAACAACATTATTGATACGTGACTCCCTGATCCACTTCGTCATATCTTTAAATTCCGTGAGCTTGTCTTCCGGATCCAAATATGCAACTTGATTATGGCGTTTTTCTGACATAATCTCCTCTTCAGTTTTGTTTTCTTTCTTTATCGCCTTCTTTCGTTTTCCTTTTTCTTGCTGTGCTTTCGGAGCCATCTGTACATGAAAATGTCCAGAATAAGTCACAATTTATATAACATAGCATTTAGACATGTATGAATACACTTTCATGTATTCACATAACAGATAACCTATTTAAACATGTCTACTGTGAACAAACAGCAACATCAGAAAACTGCTAAGGCATTTACGACGAAACAGAGGATCAACGACGAAACAGAAGATTGAACGACGAAACAGAGGGTTGACCATTGACTGGTTTGATTCGTCGACTTTTTGATTCGTCGAGTCTATTTCGTTCCATTTCTGATTCGTCATCTTTGATTCGTCGTCTGATTCGTCGTATGTTTGATTCGCCATATGTTTGATTCGCCATATGTTTGATTCGCCGAAATTAGGGTTAAATATGATTCGTCAATTTTGGGGTTTTATCAGTTTAGCCGTATTGGGTTTAAACAAACATCAGATATAAACACAAACACATTCAATCAACATTATTTATACCCAACCCATTTATAAACACCCATAAATGATTTTTCGAACAAAAACCCTTGTAAAAACAGATAATACCATTTTCAAATACAAACCCCTGTTTTTGTTATAAAAACCCACTAACAAATCAAAGCAAATCAAACATTGATAAACCTAAATCTATCAGATTAGAAGGAAAACATAAAACATGCACCATCAACACATATTTAATCAAAGAAAAACAAGGTCTCAAAGGGGTTTTTGAGGGTTTCGGATGAAAATCCGTCGGTTCAAAGTGTTCGGAATGTGAATCAGAACATGTTACTACCTTTGATGTTTGTAAAATTTTGAATAAAAACTGATGTTTTGAGCGATTTGGAAGAGAAACCGTAGGTATGGGTTTTTGGTTGTTTGAAGAAGATGATAACTGTGATGTTTTGAAAAAGTGAACAAGTGGGACCTATATATACACCGCCTTGTTTCGACGAATTAGAGAACTCGACGAAACTGAAATGGGCTCGGCGAAACAGAAACTTGGGCTTGAACTTGGGCCTAAACTTTAGCCCATGACGAAACAGATTTGGGCTCCAGTGATTCGTCGTCTGTTATGACGAAACAGATTTGATTCGCCGACTATGGTCTGATTCGTCGACGCTTGTGATTCGTCGACCAGTCTGTTTCACCAACAGATTTTTCAAAACAGTAACACAGGCTGGAAATATTTTGCAGTCAAAACAGTGGTAATATTTTGCAGTCTAAACAGATTATGAACACAATTCCATTCAGTTTGAATTTTCAAATGCAAGAACGTTTTTATGAAGAAGGTTTCAGGCTTCCGGTAGAAAACACCAAGCAACAACAACTTCGGCTTAATCAAAAACGAACTTTACACAAATATACTAAAAACAAATTTAAAGCACAGTAAACTAAATGAAAATGCGGAAAACTGTTAAAAACACTAAACAACTGTACAAGTGCAACCTTTTTGCGAATCTCAAGGACAAGGAATCATACCATCTTACGGTCTTAGTCAACATGATTTTGATTCTGTTTAAAGCTCTGGATAAGTATACTACCTCGATTATCGGTATTGTGGTCCACATAAGCTCAAACTGATCAGACGTAATCATAATTTAAGAGATACGATTAACGGTAAGGATTATACTTACAAGTCGATGTAAATCCACTCACGACACATTCCCGTATCAAGGTATGCATGAGAATTCATCTTACCGGTGAGTATACCGATTATCATCTGTTTGACCGTATAAAAATGTGAGAGACTCACTTATTTGATTGAAAACAAGCCCTATGTGATAAAATCACTTATTGATGAGGAACTTGATTTTCAGATGCATGAGGGCACAAGAGCAAGTCCGTGAACAGGTCAGTACTTTCGTACAGCAGAGAGACGAACTTGACTCCCGCAAAGAATCTGTGATAATTTATCACTTATTTTGTTTGGACATGTGATTGTTGATCACTTATTGAGGTCGAATGCAGTATGTACACGTATGTATAGTATCATGGAAGATCTTAGACTTCGTCTCCGTTATTTTTACGGTTTGATACAATCATGATACCCAGATGATAAGCAGCATAAAGACCGAATATTTCAGATCTCGGCAATCTCTCAAACGAGATTTCGGTACTAAGACCATATGCCAATGAATGATTCCCACCTGACTTGAAGTCTGTTAGGTTTGTATCATCCTGCACATTTTAGTCTGATTGTGAGCCTACCGATACATCATTAGCAGAGATACTTATCATTTTTTTTTATTTTTCATTTTGAACACATTGACCGACCACACCAGTGAATTTCATCATTTTCCTTTATCCAAGAAACTCATTTTTGGTTTTTCTATTGTTTTTGAATTTTTGATTTTTTTTTTTTTTTTTTTTTTATAAACGAAACGACAGAAAGTAAAAACATCTTTTTGGATTTTGAACTTTTGCAATGTTTTTGTATTTTCTTGAAATATCTCCCCCTAAAATTCGCAAAGTTTACGAAAACTAAAATCTTTTTGAATTTTCAAAGTTTATAAAGAAAATATTTACAAAAACGATCAGCCAAAGAAGTTTACTCGGGTATCACCTTAATGCCATTGACCAAAAGTAGATAATCAAAACGTGATTTATCAAAAGCTTTTGTAAACAGGTCGGCACGTTGGTGATCAGTGGGGACATGAACGACATCGATTAACCTCTTATCAAAACAATCACGGATAAAGTGATATTTAATGTCGATGTGTTTAGTCTTAGAATGTTGCACAGGATTTCTAGTGATCATATAGTTGAATCTGGTTACGAAATGTATATTGATATACGTGGAGTAAGAAGGTATAGAAAGATTAGAACTGAGGATGATCCAGAATATGTTCCAGAGGATCCTGAAGGTGAAAGGAGAACAAAAAGAAGAGCAGAGAAAGCTGTTGAAGTACAAAAGAAGAAAGCTAGGAGATATCTGAGTACTTATACTCGGAAATCTGTGCCTCAGGAGTTTTCATCTATTCCTCAGGAGCCTGTACATTCTGTACCTCAGGAGCCTGTGCAAGAAACTCCTACTGTAGTTACTTCAGCTACAGAACCTCCAGTTGTTACAACAGCTGCTGCTACTCCATCTGTGACTCCTCAGGCAGTTCCTGAAAGAACTATGGCCTCAGCAATCAGAGCAACCACTTCTGGGATCAGTGCTGAACGTCATAGGACATTTTCAACATTTTCTCAAGATGAAAAGATCACATACCTATTCTCTACACTTGAAGCAGCTGCTGATCGTCTTCAAAGGCAATCTCATTTTGGTAATCTCACGAAGCATGATCAACTTAAACAATCTGTGGAAATTAACAAATTGAAATCAACGGTTGGTCAACAGCAAACAGTAATAGAGCGACAACAAGGTGAAATTGATGTGCTTAAAGCTGAAAATACTCGCTTGAAGGCTCTTGATGAAGAGAAAGAGAGAAGGCTTGCTATTCTGTGGGACTATCATTGTAAACAACAAGAGGTACTAAAGAAAAAGGATGATGATACGGAAGATCAAGGAAATCCTGATACCTCTGGTACATCACAGAAACAGCCAACCACACTTGCTTCTGAAGTTGTTGCAGTTCAAACTACAGTTGTTGAATCATCTCAGGGAACTTCTACTGGAAAAGTACAACAGATAGAAGGTACTTCTTCTATAGTTAGCAGTGCTGATATTGCTCTACAGGCTATTCATCCATTTACGGGAGAGTTGCTTGAAGAAGGGGAGTTAATAGAAGATCTTTCTCCGGAGCAATTGAGTATTTTACAGTCTATGAGAGAAATAGATGATGCTGAGATAGACAAAATGTCTACTGAGACTGATACAACGAATGTTGAAGAGATTGATGAAATTGTGTTTGAAGGTGAAGCACCAAAATCAACATATGTTATAGAAGATGGTACTGAATTTGCATCATTTGATGAAAATTGGATGAAAGAAAACATTGATGACATAGACGAGCACTTGAAGAATCGGAATTCGTCTGAAAAAGACACAAATGCTTTTTCTGAATGGAGAAAACAGTTTTTATCTAAAGTGTCCAAGCCGTTACCTGAAAAAGCTCAAGTAGACTATTTGCAATTTGAAAAATCACCCGAAATCTGAGGATCGATAACGAACCGAATCACTTGTTTATAGTAAACATGGTTACGTGTGCGGAATCCACGTAACTATGCCAAATCAAACATATAAAGCAATAATAACAACGGATTAATCAATGATACACACTCGATTGATTAACGGGATGAGAACCGATTACAACTGATACAAACACAGTTCAGACAGAATTTCGGCAGAGTTTTGTTACTATGGTCAATATCTCATCTCTGAGTTCAAATGAACACAAGATGTTGTTTATATAGTCCCTGGGCCAAGATATCGACGAAACACAAGGTGTTCGACGAATCTGAACATGGGCCAGACATTTTGGGCCTGAAACAGCCCAGTACATGACGAATCAAGGTCTGATTCGTCATGACCTTCAACGAAACAGGATTAAGAATATTGGTCTGTTTCATCATGATGTGTTACGACGAAACAGACCTGTTTCGTCGTGGACTGCAACTGTTGTGTTTGTTTCTGTAAACAGACAGCAACAATCAGCAACATATAAACTTAATAATGACCATTCTACCCTTTAATGCAACATGCATTGTTCATAATACTTTACATATCAAAAAGAGACAAATAAGTTGTACACAAGTAGATAGGAGGATATCTGACTTGGTCAACATAACATACAGACTCGATAATTAATAAAAGACCATACAAAATACATCGTTAAACAAGACTAGTCACAGAAACTAAAAAATGCATCAACACTAGATGATATCTGTAAGGGGTTAAATTGCGAGGGCCGTGAGAGCTTAGGTCAGAACTTCCGTTCAGCAGAGAGATGACGGCTTCGACTTTTGGTGTGTCCCCTTTAGAGGATCTTTTATTTCAACAGCACATGATTAACATTTTGCAATGATTCATCATTTTTTATGCTGAGGGTGGTGCTATATTTCAAGCAAGCGTAAAGTATTCTCCGGGGACTTGGCCATTGCTTCCGCAAAATCAGAAGTCCCGGGATAATACCCCAGATATCACTGAGTATAAAGACCTAGTATCTCAGAAAGAGGGACCTTTCAAACAAGATTTCGGGGGTTACCCATACATCCGAGAGATGTTACCCACGTTATAAGCAAGTTTGAATTTAGGTTTATATCTCGTCACAATCTACTAAATGTGCAAAAACTTACTGACACATCATCAGTGAGACCGTTTATTACATTTTTCTTTCCATTTCTTTAGCATGCTGTGATAGTCCACTGATATACTATCATTTCCTCTATTATACAACAAAACTCATTTTCAATTTTTCAATTTTTTTATTTTTACCAGTAGGTTTTTATCATGTTTTTTACTTTTTCAAAATTTTCAAATGTTTTTGGATTTTCTGAAAATTTTTACTCCCCCTAAAATGCAAACGAATTTAAAGAAATTTGAAAACATTTAAAGAACTGATATCGAATCACTTCAAATCGCCATCCACTTGGCATAAATAATCAGATCTCCCCCTTACAACAAAAAGTTTTCCCATTGTGATTTCAAAACACTTAAGTTTGCTTTAATCAAATGGTCATCCGAAAAACTTTTGTTGATTTTACCACTTGTAGGTTTGGGGTTCAATTCATCACTTTGTTTCTCAACCACTTGTAGAAAATCAAGTACAACGTAATGTCCCTGATTTACCACTTGTAAGTGAAAAATATCACAAAAGTGAATTTCTCAAGAAAGATGCCGATTCCTGCTCCACGATTACCAACTTGGGAGCTTCGACAAGTCCAGATTTTTACATGTTAAACACAGACATCCAAGCCTTAGCAAGCTTGGATGTAAGATTATCAAGTTCTCTTCCAGTCAGGGTGTATGTTGCTTTCTTTGTTTCATATAATTCTTTTACCCCTTTCAACTTACCCTCGACCATTTTTCCAAAAATCTTTTTCACATTTCCATTAAACGCTTTATCGACATCAAATTCTTTCTTCTCAGAATAGAACTGATTCAAAATCTCAACGTTCCCAACTTTTGATTTAAAATTTTCAGCCTTCAATGGTGGAAAATTAACATCATCCACTGGAGGCACTAAATTTTCCTCTTTAACCTCAAACTGTGGCTCGTCTGACTTTGTAGAATCAGATTCATTGCCAGGTTTCACATCAAACTTTTTATCATCCTCATTAACTTTCTTAACAACCCACACTTGGTTGTCATTTTTGGCTCTCTTTTTCTAAAAATGTGTCTTTGAACACTCACCAACTTCATATGTAGAATTTTCAAAAAATTTAAATTTTTCAGTTGATGGTTCATTTTTATCAACAATCTTTTCTTTGAGTTTTTCAGAGACTCCCTGTTTTTTGTTGATAGCCTTTGGACAATTATGGGCAATATGACCAACAACATGGCATTGATAACAGGTTCGAGTTTCCTTTCTCTGAACAGTTTCCTTCTTCATTTCTTCTTGTTTCTTGGCAAGGAACTCTCTGTTTGATTGCTTCCAGAATGAACTTTTTGCTTCTTCTTCACAACTTGTCCCTGAAACAAATTTTGTATTTGTTTTAGAAAAATTTTCATTTTTATGATTTTCTGGCAGAATAAATCCTAAACCTTTCCTTTTGAAATTACTGTTATGATTTGATTTCATTTGAAAACCAGAACCAGAACTGTAACCTTTTTTCTTGTTTAACCGTTGTTGAACTCTTGAAGTGTATTTTTAAGGTTTTTCAGTAAGATTTACATCTTTTATTTCAGAAATATTAATTTCTGTTAATTTGAAAACCTTTTTGATCTTTTCAATTTGAACACTTCTTATTGGAAATTCCTCATCAGAATATAATTTGTCTGAATCCTTCAAAGTTTATGCCATTTTGACTGATTCGTCATTCAAATTAGATTTTGATAACAAGAATTCTTTATTGTACACCCGTTTAACAGATGACTTTGAATTGTTGACCAATGAACTCGAACTTTTGACGGACGAATTTGAACACCCAGACTCAGACTTTGACTCCGATTCCTCATCTGTATCCAACACCTGATCGACCACCTTTTTTATTAACTCGGACTCATGATTAGTGTCAGATGATTTAAAAACGACATCAATGTTTTCTGGTAATTCATCGGTTATATCGGTCTTTAACTTTATATTGACTGCCTTTTCGACTTGCTCCTCATTTGGTTTTCTGGGAGAATATCCTTCCCAGATCGGAGGCGGACACTTGTTATAACTAACACTCTGTTTCGTACCAGTATCCATCTTCTTTGGCTTTTCATCATTTTGAAATGCTTCAAAACCTGCAACAGTTGGATAAATTCGATCAATCAGATAATCAGAACTAGAATAACTTTGCAATAATCTTCTAATTCTTTCATTTTCAATCTTCTCAGTCTCCAACTCCTGCTGCAATTTTGCACATTCTTCAATGTAATGATTAATTGCCTTCTGCTTTGTCATCATAACAGTATTCATCATGGTCAATGCATCTTCTCTTTCAGAATTTGTCTTTTGAAGACCAGTTACTGTTCTATTTAGCACATCATATGATTTTTTCACATAATTGAGATTGAACAATAATTGTTCTTTCATTTTATCTTGCTCACTCAGTTTTTCATCTTTCGCTGCACATTCCTTGCAAGATTCCAAACACTTTAAGCAAGGCTTGATGACTTCCACAATCTTTTCTATTTCAACGATCTTTTCCACTTCAACCACCTTCTCCTTTTCAACAATCTTCTCAGCAGTTTTAACTTCTTCATTTTGAACAGTCTTCTTTTTCCGTTCTTTTGCTGCTCGTCTCTCCTTCAGCTTCTTCAAACGATCTGCAAAATAAAATTGAAAACTTTCAGGAGATAAATGAGTTTTTGCAACATTAATATGTCTTTCTTCAGCATCATCACCACTGTCATCAGTTGGTGATTGATCAAAATCGATTGTTTTTTCAGAACTATCATCTGAAGAACCAGAATCAGATGATATTTGATCAAAAACAGTTGCTTCTTCTGAGCTTTCATCGGATGAAACAGATTCTTCTTCTTGAACTATCTCTGCAATCATAGCTACAACTTTTGAATCAGGTGGAATATATTTATCCCAGCTGAAGCCTTCTGCCACGTTTTCATCATCTTGATCAATGATACCATAATAAGCTTTCTTATTTGCATCTTCGATCATTCTGGCATGTGCAGTTTGTGGTTCCTTTTGTTGATGTGGTTGATGAGCAACTTGTTGATATATGGCTTTTCGATAATAATCATCTTTTCCAAAAGGATTCTTTGCTCCACTAGCTTCCTGATTTTTGCATTCTCTCTTAAAATGACCTTTCTCCCTGCATCGAAAACAAGTAACTTTAGATTTATCAAAACCTAAAGTAGAAACATGTGCATCCAAGAAATCATTTCTTCCTGTAATCATTTTGAACTTTTCAGCTCTTCTCAAGACACTAGCTAAGCTCCATTTAATATCCATGAGCTCCATTTCTTCAGCGTCTATCTGATCGTAATCCTCTTTCGTCAGCATAGGATTTCCGATCCTCCCTGTAACCAAACCTTCATAGGATTGTAGCACAGTTGCAAGTAACTCCATATGGTCACTTGACTATTGGGGGAGTGTTTGTGCGTGGCGTGGTGTTCCACTATAAGGTCACCTGACAGGTCCGCACTGAGTCATTGTCCATGTGTCAGCGCTGCAATTATGGCATCCACACTAACCTAGTGATTTTCGTGGTGGTCCACCGACCCAGTTTTCCAAATTTTCATTTTAAACACTAGAAGTCCCTGAACTTTTAAAATTGGCACTTTGGATCGGAAAAAAAATTAGTGAAGATGTCTGCTAGTTGTTTGTTGGTATCCATGGCCATAGTTTTTATTAATCCAGTGGACATTTTTTCTCTAAGAAAGAACACATCCAACTCGAAGTGTTTTGTACAGTCATGAAAGAACGGGTTTGCAGCAATAGAGATGGCAACGTTGTTGCCGCAAAATAAATTCACATAGGTTAATGGGGATGTGCAATTCCTTTAAAACTTTTAGAAGCTAAGAATTTTGCAAGTGGTAGCGCACATGGATCTGTACCCAGCTTCAGTGGAGGATCTTGAGACAGTGCTTTGTTTTTTGTTTTCCCAACACACTAGAGAGTTCCCCATGAAGATGCAAAAACCTGTAACAGATCAGGTCAAGTGTGAGAGAGATAAAAAAGTTTCCCCACAAGTTTTTGATAGACTGTAATGTTGGTTAAAACTAATTCATCTTTTTTTGCAAAAGTTTGTTACAACATGATGTTGTTCAATAGGGGTGTTGACGGGTTTAGACCCACCAAGACCAAATTCAACAAGTAACTAGACACAATTTTTCCTTTGAGAAAGACAAATACCTTTTTCGGACCTTAAGACCTCGATTCCAAGAAAATATTTTGTAAGGTCGTCTTCCTTCAATGAACACACGAACCGGACCTATCGAACACACGCACGATGTGCGGAAACCACCGCGTGCCTTGTACCGCGACGTAGAGCTCGTACAGAAGGTGTAGAAGATAAGAGAACCGTGAATACACAGAGTATTCACAATCAACAATCACACAGATTAAATGAAGAACACAAAGTTAGGGTTTGTTTGCATAAGAAGTTGTCTCCAAAATTTCACCGTTTCATTGAATGATTCAATCGCTGAATGCGTACAAGAAACTTAGTATATATACCCACCTAAGTTTGGACCTTTACAATGAAACCCTAGTCCATACTTAACAAATAAGTATGACCCCTTACTAAACCTACAAATGCGAACCATATAAGAAAAGCTACAAGTACTGACTTAGTAAAAACCACAAATTTGGACATGTACAAGAACCCTTGTCCAAACTTATGACACTTTCACATAATTACAGGATAAGTCCTTCAATGTTGAAACTTCAGCAACATCCAACATTTATCAAACTTTGGTGCACTTACAGACTCCCCCTTGATACATGTGGGATCTACAGATCTTCATTAAACCTTGGAGTAGTCGCTTCCTGCTCCTACCTTGTTCTTCACAGAGAACTGAACAACACGAATGAAAGGCATAACAAGCTCATGGTCTTTAGCGTGGTAATAACGCCCCAGCTTCTTCAGATCAGATCTGAAAGTTTGAAATTCACTAACCACATTGGATCTAAAACTTTCACGATCACTTCAGACACTTTCTCCTTAGTGATAATAGCTTCTCCTGTCCTCCCATAAAGGTACCAGAATTTTATCCTAGCCATGCTGTGTAAGTCAAACTACCTCAAAGGAATAGCTCTCAAACACAAAGCAGGTTCATACGCAGCCTTATACTGAATTTCACTTGAGAACTTATTTCTTATTCTGACTCTACGTCCCACAACAGGTGTGAATTGCTCCCACTTCATTGCTCTGCTTTCATTTTCCAAAACTTTCTTCAAGTGACAAATAATTCCATTTTCCGTTGGAGTATTCAAGTTAAGCCGAGCGATATGATGGAGTCCGACCTGGAAGAGAACTTAGAGTTTGAAAACGCGGTTTGAAGTACTGAATTCCATCCATACACTTGATCAAAACAAGATGATTCTGCTCATCCCAATCCCAGCTTCTGATTTGCCCCGAGAACTCTCCCTATATGCGTTCAAAACGCTTCTTCTGAGTAAGATTTGGTGGGAGTTTTCTAAACCATAAAGTTTTCTGAATCTCTTTAGGAATCGACCATGGATTGGGATTAGCATCAACCAGTGTATTGTTATAAGCAATTCCGCACAAGTCTTCAAAATCAACTTCCACTCCTTCGACCGATTGAACATTCATCGAATACGACACATTACCACCTTTCCTAATGACAGCATGATCAACATATTTATTTGGTCTAAGCTCCTCTACTATTCCAACGACTTCGTCATCTTTGTCTAAGTCATTGTTTGAGATGAAGTGCTCCCCGGCTTTCATATCATGTTCCGAATCGGATAAAACACTAAGTTCATCCTCTGCCGGACCTTTATCTCCACTTGCATCTTCGCCTCTCTGAGACTCCCCCCTCAACTCCACATCAGTTACAGCTTCCGTAGCTTATGAGCTACTTGGCTTCTCCCTCTACTGAGAAGCGTTGGGATCTTTGTCTTTGTCCAAGTCGTCCTGAATCATTTTTAGCCCGTCCAACTTGCACTGGGCTTGAACTTGCAGGGACGTATTCTCCCACTGAGCAGCAAATAACTCGACAAGCTCAACAAAAATTCTGCTAAGCCGTTCAGTTGAACCAGAAAGGGTTTCATGTCGCGAGGTATACGCCATATCCCACTTGATCAGAATTTATGATTGGATGGTTTGTCTATGGTACCGAAATGTTAAGGCTTCAATCATCTTGTCATTTTCTGGAATTATCCTTTTCTGCTCATCCAATTCTTTCTGTTGTTTCTTGTTAGCTTCTAGAATTTCATTGATGACCTTTGTCTATCTTTGCATCGCCTGACGAATTTTACAACAAAGTTAAACAAATTATTATTATTCAAGAGAATTTTACAACAAAGTTAAACAAACATCTCGAGAAAACCATAAGAATTTTACAACAAAGTTAAACAAATTATTATTATTCAAGAGATAGTTAAACTGTATCACAAATTAAGCACTTTTCAATACATCACCAACACACAACAAAATTTAAACAATCACCCTTTAACCTGCATGATATTAAAATTTTGAGCCCACTTTCTAACACCATCTCCCCCTATCGGTAACAACTCCTCCAAGAATAACAGTTTTCCGTACATTTAGAATTTTAAGAGAAAATGACACTATTTTTGGATTTTAATATTTTCTAAAAGCAAGAAAATAAATACTAAAAGCAATAAACACTCTGTTTTTGTGAGAATCACCGGTAAGAAGATCATATCACCGCAATCAAACTGTTTTCACACTATTAGATAATTCTTTATATAATTTTTTTTGTGAAAAGCAGTCCAAGACGATTACCAGTATGTTTGTCCACCTAAATAAAATGCATGAACATTTCAAGTACCATTACCGTATGATACGTAAAGGTAATTTTATTACTGATATACTAGTGTGTCCCACTTCAGGATGTATCCTCGCGATCAAGGTATGCACAAAGATTCATCGTAGTAGGTGAGTATATTGTATTCATCCATTTTGTTTTTCAACGTTTAGATAATTGGTGATCAAGTCAGTACTTCCGTACAACAAAGATACCAAAATATCTAACGAGGGTTAAGACAAATACCATTTTTGGTACGATTTATGCATTTTGCACTTTTTGAATGACTCTCTAGGAGAGCTTTTCATTTTTAGGGTTTTGACATTTTTAGCTCTTTTAAGATATCCTGGTTGTGCCTAGGTCAGCATGTATCTGGATGCAGCAGAAGGACAACCCTGATATCCCCGGATGAAATAATATTATAAAGACCCAAAACCTCAGATTTTGGCAATCTATCAACACAAGATTTAAGGTCATTAAACCATACACCACTGATGTGTTCCCCACTCAGACTCAGTGCATTTTAGGTTTATATCACATTGGTAATTTGATTATTTCATGCTTTTTGCCTACTGGTACATCATATGATGAAGCTGATATCACACTTAAGCAATTTAATTCAGTTAAAGTGTGACAGTCTAACTTGCTGATGTACTATCATTTCTTCTCTATCACACAGTGATAACTAATTTTTTTGATTTTCTATATTTTATGTTTTTGATTTTTTCAATGTTTTTGTATTTTTGATTTTTGAGAAAACAATAAAATATTTGCAAAATTCTTATGAAAAACTAGTTATTCAGGATTCCTCATCCCGTTGAGTTTGACTAAGTGTTCAAAGCAAGCTCTATCAAAAGCTTTTGTGTAAAGATTAGCAAGGTTATCTAGTGTGTCGACTCGATGTAATTCAATGAATCTCTTTTCAGCACAATCCCGTATAAAATGATGACGAATGTCAATATGTTTAGTTCTACTGTGCTTTACGGGATTGTTTGTTATTGATATAGTGGCATTATTGTCTATCATAATAGGATTTTGAGTGAAATCCAAACCGTAATCGTGCATCTGCTGTTGAATCCAGAGAACCTGAGAGCAGCAGCTACCCGCAACAATATATTCAGCTTCACACGTAGAGGTAGACACACAAGATTGCTTCTTGCATTGCCAAGACACAATCCTGCCTCCTAAGAACTAACAACCACCTGTTGTTGACTTTCTCGAAGACTTGCATCCTCCAAAGTCTGAATCAGTGTAAGCAAAAAACTTCAGATCACTATCAACTGGATACCACAACCCAAGTTTAGGTTTCCCCTTCAAGTAACGAAGAATACATTTCACCGCTTTCATGTGTGACTCTTTTGGATTCGCCTGATATCTGGCACACAGACATACGGCAAACATGATGTCAGGTCTTGAAGCAGTCAAGTACATCAGAGAATCCATCATCGCCCTGTATTGAGTAGGATCACCATCTTCAGTACTTTCATGATCTGGGCCAAGATTGTGATTTTCGCAAATGGCTGTGTTGAAAGTAGAGCAATCATTCATTTTGAACCGATTCAAAATGTCATACACATACTTTGTTTGATGAATAAACATTCCATCCTTCTTCTTTTCAACTTGTAATCCCAGAGAGTAGGATAGCTCACCCATAGCGCTCATTTCAAACTTGCTCTTTATCACCTTCTCAAACTCTTTACACATATTTTTATCCGATGACCCAAAGATGATGTCATCCACGTATACTCGTACCAGCAGAAAATCTTCCTGCTTTCTCTTAATGAACAGTGTACTGTCAATCTGACCTCTTTCAAAACCATTCTTGATCAGATGTGTAGACAGTGTCTCATACCACGCCCTGGATGCTTGATGTAATCCATACAAAGCCTTATCAAGTTTGTACACCCGATCTAGATAGTCTGGATCAATGAACCCATCTGGTTGTGAGACATACACCACTTCTTGGACTTTCCCGTAAAGAAAGGCACTCTTCACATCTAGTTGATAAACTTTGAAGCCCTTGAAAGAAGCAAAAGCCAGAAACAAACGAATTGCCTCTAACCTTGCCACTGGTGCAAACACCTCATTGTAATCTATCCCTTCCTGCTGATTGAAACCTTTGACCACCAATCGAGCCTTGTTACGCGTTACTATCCCTCTATCATCCTTCTTACACTTAAACACCCACTTACTGCAGATTTCCTTTTCACCGTTAGGAAGGTCGACTAACTCCTAAACCTTCAACTTAGCAAACTGGGCCAATTTCTCTTGCATAGCTTCAACCCATGAATTGTATTTCAGATCCATATGAATGTTCTTTGGCTCCTCTTGGGAAATAAAGCAACTATACAATCACTCGTTCACAATCCCTGTCTTCTCAATCAAAACAAATAAACCAGAATTCACTACTATACTCATTCTCGTCTGAACACCTGCACTAGGATCTCCAAGTATCATGTCAACTGGATGATCTCTATTTGCTCGTGTAGTAGTAATGGCATCAACTTCTAAATTATCACCCAGGTTTGATCCAACCTCCCTCTGAATGTTCTGATTCACAAACAGATTGGTGAAATCCTCCCCCTGAATGGGTTAAGACTCACTATCGCTTGAATCATTAATAGCAGCACTTGAGGAAGTTTCCGGAGTATCTGTCATATCAACACTCGACCTAGGCATAAAGTCGCCTTCATCGTCTTCACTTATCACTGTTTGTATCAGCTGAGAATCATCTGCATTAGAAAACTCAGGAATATTAAACGATTTAAACACACTTTCATAATCATACAATATAGCAGGACCACTCGTTGATTGTTGAGTTTTGTATGTAGTAATTTCCATATTCGAAACAACCTCAATTTTACCAGTTTTTAGATTAAAAACCGTTTTGTTCGGTGTGCTAGACAAGTAACCTATAAAGTAGCCTTCATCAGCCACCTCACCGAATTTTTGCTTATCTTTGTTTCGCACAATGGTGCAGGGTAATCCAAATGGTTCAAAGCCTTTTTAGTTTGGTTTCTCGTTAAACATAAGTTCATGACAAGTTTTGTTAAAACGTTTAACGGTTAAAACTTTGTTTAGGACGTAGCAAGCTGTATTCACAGCTTCTCCCCATAAAAGAACTGGTAGATTTGAATCTGAAAGCATAGTCCTAGCGGCTTCAATCAACGTCCTGTTTTTCCTCTCAGCTACTCCATTCTGTTGAGGTGTATAAGGAGCAGAATATTGATGTTCTATTTCCTTTCGAAGAAAGTAGAGATCCAGAATCCGATTCTTGAACTCCGTGTCATTATCACTCCTTATCCTCTTAATCCTTGCTTCATGGATGTTTTCCAATTTTGTAAAAAGATCTATCAGCATCTCCGCTGTCTCATCTTTAGCACTAGCAAAATTCACATGTCCACCATCATATTCTTCAAATTCAGAAAACAACCTCGCATCCCCCGTCATGTGCCTAGAGCAGCCACTATCAACATACCATAAGTTGATAATCCTCGTTAGCAACTCTTGCACACACCAACAAAAAATATTAGATTGTGGGACCCAAGCCTTAATGGTCTTGGGTCTTCCAGATTCATCAACTACAGGAACATCCATCCAATATCCATTACTCCTAATTGGACTCTTGGATCTAGGACCTCTTGATGGAAATGGGGTTTGATTTCCATAGGGTCTCTGGTCCTGAGGGTTCCTATATGTGTTTGGACTATGTGACCTTGGGAAAATTTGATGTTGAAACCTTGAGTTTTGACTCCCAGAAGCTTGAGTGTTATAATTTCTAAAGCCATTGTTATAAAAAGTTCGACCACCATTATTTTGGTATCAATTTTGATATTGACCTTGACTTTTGAAATTACTTGAATTTCCATTAAGATTGTTCATTCTAGGTGAACTGCTTCTAGGTCTCTCATATCTTCCTGATGTAGATTCAGGCTGAAATCTTGGTTGATTTCTTTGAAAACGAGGAACTTGTGGAGTTCCTTTCTCAGCCTTATCTACACCAACAACAGCATTCTCTGGTTGCTTAGAAGCAGATTTCTTTGGAGAATTCGCAACTTTCTCCTCATTATCACCTTTCTTCTCAGGTGATTTTCCTCTATGTTTTTCACTAACTTGTGCTTCAGTCTTTTTATTAGGACATCAGCTAGCTACATGTCCATTGGTGTGACACTTGAAGCACGATCTCTTTGTCGAAGACTTCTTAACTGAAGCCTTTGTACTAGATCCTGGATTGGATGATGATGCCATGGAAGAATTTTGTTTAGTTTGCTTTGTTTCAGACTTTTCTATATTTTTCTTTTTAGCAAACTCTACATTTGATTCATTCTCAATAACAATTGTTTCATTTTTCATGTCACTTCCTTGAACAAAAGTAACCTTTTTAACAAAAGTTTGGTTTTTATTCTTAGGAGATGAATTTTTCTTTTTCAAAATGGTTTCTCTGTTATTTTCCTTCTTAGCATCATCACTCTCAGATAGATTACCTTGACTTGATGTGGAACTACTAGGTGTAGTTGACCCAAAGTCTGTTAACTCATTTTCATCGGGCAAGAAAGAATAGTCATGACTAAGAGGAGATGGGACCTCATTAAAGCCCTGGAAGCCCACGCTCTTCTTATCATTACTTTTCTTCAGGCCACCCATCATATGTTTCATGACACAAGTTGAATCTCTGAATTGACTTAATTTCTTTTCAAGTTCAACAATTTTGAGTTGTGCATCTGACAACTCTTTGCATTTTTCAGAAATCTCTTTTGTTTTCTCACTCATTATGTCATGAGCTAAGTCTATGACTTGAAGTTTTTCATTTAATTTGCTAGTTAAAATTTCAATTTCAGATTCATAGCCTTTAATTTTCTTCAAATACATAGACTCATTTCTTTTAACGAGAAAATTTGATTCTTTAATGTTAGACATTTCGTTAACCAGCCTTTGATTCTTAGTTTATAATCTATCAACTTGACCCTGTAATTTATGACATCTTAAGCAAAAAGAACTAGAAGAATTACTTACCTCTCCTGTTGGTTTGTCTAGGTTTGCCATGAGAGCAGCAACTTCAGCTTCCAACCTTTTGTAAGCAGCATCCTTTTCATCTGCTTCCTTTTCAACATCAGACTTTGCATTTTCTTCTTCAGCATCTGTTGTCTGATCAGCTTTAACCTCTTCAGCTTCATTCACCTTCTCGACTTCAACATCCACTTTTGCATCAGCATCATCTGGAACTATCTCTGCCATGAACTCCTGAGTGGCATTCTCATCAGCTTCCAGATGAGCACTCCAATCATATGATCCCTCTCGTGCAGTAGAGATCAAAGCCTTTGAGCTAGAATTGTTTGATGCATTCCTGTTGTTTGAACTCTAACTTGAAGTCTCTTGTTTTTTGTTTTTGACATTCCCGAGCAAAATGTCCATAACTTTGACAGTTAAAGCACCTTACTTTGGTCTTGTCAAAACCAACGCTCTTCCCTACAAACTTCCTTCCTGTTCTGTTCATGAATCTCTTAACTCTCCTGGATATCATGGCCATTTGCCATTGTAGATCCATCTCCTCTAAGTCATTAGGATCAATCTGATCATAATCTTCATCTAAAGTGGCAGGATTAGATATCTTTCCCTAAATGTAGTTCTCATATGAAGCAATGAATGAAGCAAGTAGAGCAAGATGTTCTTCTGCAGACTTCACACTCATAGGCATTGACTTAGTGTTGCTACTCTGATTATTAGATCGATGATGTTCTCTTTGCACCTGTTGATACCCCAGAAGCAGCAACAAAACACACATCACCCTCATCATTCGAAGTAACGTGCTCATTTTCACACGAAAGAAACGTAGTAGCAGAGTCGCTAGAAGCGTTGTGAGACGAAGAAGATGTAAGTCCATTGTAAATCCCTGGATCTTGAACCAGATCATATCCATTTTCCTTCTTCTTCAAATTGAGTTCATAAGCTCTCAGCTTTCCAACCACTTCTTTCAGTTCCTGTCACACCCCGATATTTCCACATATTACCGGTGGGCCCGGTGGGGAGTATCGTGACGTAGTTGATATCATCATAGTCAATTAATCACTGTTTAATGCACAGCGGAAGTCTTGAAAGTAAAATATTAATACAAACCGAAACACAAAGTATAATAAAATATTATACAAACGGTTGTATGTGGATCCACAGGCGGATCTAAAACATAATGAAAATATTGTTCGACAGACTTAAAGTATTAAGAGCTTGCAAGACTCTTTATCTAATACTCCGGAGCTTCCAGCCTATTACGCGTAGTATCTGTACTTAATCTTTTTGAAAAATACGTCAGTTTACACTGGTAAATACAATTATCTGACTCTTTTGAAAAGTGTTTATGAAAATTGATTTGAATGCACATGGCACAAAATTCTTTTATAACTTGGGACAATTATTTAAAAATAATCTTGTATATAGATTTATATTGTTTGTCGACCGTTCAAGGCCCGGAATAGAAGAGCCGAGTCATGATTAATAGACACACCACTAATATAGTCCCACAAGGAGTTATCCTCACGTGTGGTTATACCTTATATCTTAATTCCCTTTTTGGGGAAAAGAATCCACTAAATGAATCTGCCTTTGCTTCTGATTTTCAGCTGAATATGGAGTGATTAGAGAGTGTTTAAGTGAGTTGTAAAGTGAAAAATGTGTGGAGGAGGCTTGGGTTTTATAGGGAATGAATTAGGGTTGAGTTTGGTGACCATTTAATGCAAGAAACACATCAAACAAACACAAAACTCGCCAACAGTTGAAGTTGATTTTGGCTTCTGCGGATTAGTCATCCTCGCGGGGCGCGACTCAGGTGGGGGAGGGGGGTCGCGGCCGGTGAACGAGTGGCTGATGGGTTTTTGTTTGATTTTTGACATTATTGGCCCTTATACTTTCATATCTTGATGTCTTAAGTTGTTTTTAGGGGGGGTTTTAAGTATAAAGGACCATACTTAAAGGTATGAAATGTAATTAGATCATAAAACACATACAAAACAAATATAAATATGTATGTTGTCGAGATTAAGTATCGTATTCGCATAAATTGATATAAGTCACGTGTTTGTAAGTTCAACGTGTTTCGCATAAATGATGAATATAGTGTCACATGTATGATCAATCCAAATGTATGAACATGTATGAAATGTGTATAACATGAATATCAAGAAATACGAATTTTTATTATGATCCAAGTGTCGGATTTTACAATGGTTACAACAAAAAGGCGATTACAAGAATACAAGGTTTCCAAAAATTGAAATACAAGAAACACTTTCTAATTAAGGAAAGTATAAAAAGCAGGGCGTTACAAACAAGGTCGCACAACTGAATATATGATGTAGACTAGAAAATGGGATACGTAATCGAGCCTGTTGATTCACACAGAATACCAGGAACGATTCTTCCAAAATTCGTTGATTCTCGCAGAATACCGAAAATTGGGGTTTCACACTCAAAACACTCACAAGTGACTTGGGAGAAAAAAATGACTTTTCATTAATGTAGGATCGGGATTCGATCAATACGAGTCGTTCAGAAGAGTTCTCGGTCAATACGAAAGGCGGAATCAGACGTATCGACGTAGTAACAGCTAGATATTCACTTTAAACTATCTCTGTATTGATATGACAAAGATTACAGGCCTAGAGACACTTTGGTAGAGCTTCGCTACCGGAAACAATCGATACAAACGAAATGATCAGAGCTCATATATATAGGCAAATGATTTCGCACGAAATGGACACATTCCGTTTCGTGCGAAATGCCCATTCCCATTTCGTACGAAATGGACATGCTCCATTTCGTGCGAAATGGTTAAACACTACATTTCTCGTTTTTCGTGCCCTGATCTTTCTAATCTATTACAAGACTCGATACAAGACGAAGTCGACAGACATATGCACCAACAGACTCCCCTTTGGATGTCGACGAGTCTTCGATGACGAGTCTTCGATGACGAGTCTTCGAATCATCTTCAGTCTTGATCAGTCTTTGAGCACTCTCCAAAGCATTCTCCATTGTAAGAATCCTCAATCTCTATCTTTTTCTCTCTCTCTCTCTTCCTCTTTGTCCTCCAGAATCGCAACCTGTCTTTCTCCTCTCTTGATCAGGTCTCTTGATATCTGGCTCTTTTTCAGCTCAGGTTCAGGATGCTTCTTGGCTCTCTGTAGACACAGGATTGTTTACCTGGCTTGAACACAAGATCAGGAACCTGGCTTTTCTATCTTCAGACTCCCCCTCTCAATCTGCTGGGATCGTAGTCTGGAATTCTCTATCTACAGGCTTTAGGATCAGAAACTTGGATCTCTAATCGAAACCTGGTGCACATTCTCTACCCAAAAGTAAGTTTTTCAATTTTTCAACCATTTAACAAATTTAGAAACTACTACTTGGTAGAAATCTTCATCAACAATGATTTTACAATGTTAATTTCTGATGACCACTTGTGAAAACTACTTGTAAAAAGTTATCGTTTTTCTATCAACACACTCTCCTAACCCAATGTGTTTCATCATGTTCAGCACTCGGAATTTTGAAAATCAGCTCTTCAACATCAGTTGTCGAAAATAAGATGAAATAAAATCTTTTTGGATTTTCAAAACTTTATGCTAAAACACACTTAAACTATTTTGGATTTAAGGAAATAAAATATATACAAACATCTTTTTGTGAGTTCGTGTAAGAGGATCATATCAGTTTTTGACAAATCACATGCACCGTTAAGCTTTATACATTTTAAGTTCTAAACGATTCACTTACATTGTCAGTATACTGGTCCACTTAAATTTTCACACAAAGTTCAACTGATTCAAGATACGAGATTAGTGTTTTAAGACTTAAACCTATCCGCGTATCACACATCAAAATATACTCCTGTATCCAGATCCCAATATTCAGTCTTACAGGTGAGTATACCACAAATGATATCTGTAAGGGGTTAATGCGAAACCTTGAGAGCTCATTATTTTGTTGAGATGAAGGCTCGACTTTTGGTGTGTCCCCCTTGGGGATCTTCTTTACAACAGCACATGGTTTTGCATAATAATTTATCTTTTTGAATTTTGCAATCATTTTTTATGCTGAGGGTTGGCTTTTATTTCAAGCAAGCAGAAAGTATTCTCCGGGGACTAGGCCATTGCCGACGCAAAATCAGAAGTCCCAGGATAATACCCCAGATATCACTGAGCATAAAGACCTAGTATTTCAGAAAAGGGGACCTTTCAAACGAGATTTCGGGGGTTACCCATATATCGGTGAAAAGTTCAACACAAGACAAGCAAGTAATATTTAGGTTTATATCTCGTCTCAATCTACTGAATGTGTAAAAACCTACTGGCATATCATCAGTGAGACCGTTTATCACTTTTTTAAACATTACATTTCTTTAGCATGCAGTGAAAGTCTACTGATGTACTATCATTTCCTCTTTTCTCAACAAAACTCATTTTTGCTTTTTCAGATGTTTTTGGCTTTTTATAGGTTTTATCATGTTTTTGGCTTTTTCAAATTTTTGAAATTTCTAAAAATTTCCTACTCTCCCTTAAATCAAAATACGTTTCAATTTTGATTTTCTGGAAAAATTTGAAAACAAACTGTAGAAATAAAATTGACAACATGATGAGAATTACTTCAATTCGCCATCCACTTGGCGTAAACAATCAGAACTCCCCCTGATCACAAACTATTTTCCCATTTAGATTTCAAAACACTCAAGTTTGTTTTAATCAAAATGGTTTTTCCAGAAAATTAGTTTAGTGTATCATTTTACAAACTTGGGGTTATCACATTGTTTTCTATTCACTTGTATGATCAGATTAAATCAGATTCAACTTAATGACCCTGATTTAACCACTTGTAGATTTGTATCAATCATTTGTAGGAATACTTGAATGATTGGGTCTAATTAAGTTCAACTTAATGACCTTGGTAACCACTTGCAAGATCTCATCTACCACTTGTAAGTATAACAATGACTAGCAAATATATGACAATATCAAAGATTACCACTTGTAAACTTATTACCAACCAAATTCAAGAATGATGCCGATTCCTACTCCCCAATTACCATCCTGGGAGTTCCGGCAATGCGGAATATTATGTCGCAAAATTTTTTATCAAGAAGAATGCCGATTTATGATCCACGATTACCAACTTGGGATCTCCGGCAAGTCAGGTGTTTATTCTTCGAAGAATATCGACACCCAAGCCTGACCAGCCTTAGGTGTGATTTTCTCATCTTCGCTATCACTTTCAATAGGCTTGCGAACTTTCTTTTTGGAATAGAGTTCTTTCACTCCTTTGGCCCTACCTGCGACCATCCTTCCAAAAATGTGTTTCACATTCCCATTGAAAGTTTTTTCAACATCAAATTCATTCTTTTTCAGAATAAAATTGATTTGAAATCTCAACTTTCCCAGCTTTTTGTTTAAAATTCTCAGCCCGCAATGGTGGAAAGTTTGCGTCATCCATTGGCGGTACTGATGCTTCACACTTTTTAACAATTGGTGGCTCCTCAAACTTTGTGGAGTTAGATTCATCGCCAGAAGATAGCTCCTCTGATTTTGATGAATCAGAATCATCGCTAGATTTTACATCTGATTTCTTAACAACCCATTTGCGGTTGTCAAGTTTTGTCTTCTTCTTGTAAAATATTTTTGAACATTCACCAACTTCGTATGTTGAATTTTCAAAAATTTTGAACTTTTCAGTTGGTGGTTCAGTTCTCTCAACAAATTTTTCTTTTAACTTCGAAGAAACTCCCTGTTTCAAGCTGGTTGCCTTTGAACAGAACTTGGCAATGTGACCAACTTCGTAGCATTGATAACAGGCACGAGTTTCCTTCTTTTGAACATCTTTCTTCTTCAGATCATCTTGCTTCTGTGTAAGGAATTCTTTATTTGTCTGCTTTCTGAAGGAATTTTCTTTGTCTTCTTCAGATGATGTTCCTGAAACAAATACAGTTTTTGATTTTTTAATTTTCTCATTTTTATAATTTTCTGGTGGAATGAAACCTAAACCTTTCTTTTTGAAGTTACCATTATGGTTAGGTTTCTTTCGATAACCCGAACCAGAATTATAACCCTTTTTCTTGTTTTTCTTTTGTTGATATCTTGAGGTGTATTTTCTAGGTTTTTCAGAAAGATGTAAATCTTTTATTTCAGAAATATTAATTTATGTTAATTTGAAAACCTTTTTGATCATTTCAGTTTTGACACCTCTTATTGGAAATTCCTCATCAGAAAAAAATTTGTCTGAATCATTCAAAGTATATGCTACTTTAAACGTTCCATCATTCAAATTATTCTTTGACAGAAGAAAATCTTTATTGTAAACCCGTTTGTCCTTTTTGACTTTAGGACTTGGAGTATCAGGCTTTGGCTCTGACGTTGACTCTTCGGTTTCATCTTTATCTAACACATGATCCACTACTTTCTTCATTAATTGAGATTGTTGATCAGTGTCAGACACAAAGTATGTGACATCTATGTTGTCTGGCAATCCATGAGAAGTTGGTTCAGACTCCCACTTCAAATTTGTTGCCTTATTGACTCTTTCAGAATTTGGATTTCTTGGAGAATAGTTATCCTCAATTGGGGGTGGACACCTGGTATAATCATGACCCTGTTTCTTACCAGTCTTTTTCTTTACTTCAGGTGTCTTTTCATCTTCAAATGCTTTCATGCCTTCAACCGTTGGATAAATCCTGTCAATGACATAAGAAGCATGAGAATAGCTTTTCAACAAACGGTCTACTCTCTCAGTTTCAATTCTTTGAGCCTCAAGCTTTTGTTCTAGTTCAGCACATTTTTCAATGTACTGATTCAAAACTTTCTGTTTGGTCATGAAAGCTCCTCGCAGAGTCTTCAATGCAGTAGCTTGTTCCTCACTTGACTGAGTATACTGATTCATTGATTTGTTCAAGACATCATATGATTCTTGAAGTCTATTCATGTTGTTAATCAGCTTGTTGTTGTGTCTTCTCACTGTATAGCAATTTTCACATGTGATTGGCATATTTTCAACAACTTCTTCTTTCACAATCTTCACAGCTGGAATTTCTTCAACCTGGAATTTCTTCAACCTGTTTCTTCATCTCAGGTTTTCTTTGTCCTTCAGCTGTAGCTACCTTTACCTTCTTTGCAGCTTTTTCTTCTTCAATCTCCTCATCATCACCTGCAAAACATAAATCATTTTTATGAGATAAGAATTTTCTTTGATAATGTTCCTCTTTTCTCATTTCTTCCTCATCATCACTCTCTTCATCAGACGAGTGATAAAAAACTGGAGCTTTTTCAGCAACTTCAACTTTTGCAACAGGTTCTTCCTCTTTCTTTGGTGGGACATACTGCTGAGATTGATAGTAAGCATACGCCTCCAAATCCTCTTCAGCGATTGTATCCTCATAGATTTCTGCAACAAAAGCATTATAAATTGGATCATCTGCAGGAACATATTTATCCCAAGAAAAACCTTCTGCGAGTTTTTCATCATCTTGGTTAACTAGCAGAGCTCTCTTCTGTTTTTCTTCAGGTTTTCTTGCATGTGAGGTTTCTGGCAGCTGTTGTTGATGTGGCTGGTGGTAAATCGCTTTCCGATGATAATCATTGTTTCCGAAAGGATTTTGAGCTCTACTTGCTTCGCGGTTCGTGCATTCTCTCTTGAAATGCCCTTTTTCCTGCAACGAAAACAAGTAACTTTAGATTTATCAAAACCCAAAGTTGAAGTACCAGCATCACGAAAATCATCTCTTCCCGTGACCTGTCTAAACTTTGCAGCTCTTCTTAACACACTAGCCATACACCATTTAATATCCATCAATTCCATTTCCTCAGAATCGATCTGATCGTAATCCTCTTTGGTCAGCATGGGATTACCGATTCTACCTGCCACCAAACTCTCATAACTTTCCAAAACAGTTACCAACAACGACATGTGACCCTTCGCAACCTCTTCCGAGAAATTTTGACCGTTTTGCAAATTCAATGCAATGTTGCACTGTAGAACTTGGCCATTGTTGCTATACGATCTTTGCGATTTATTTGTTGAATAATCTGGATCATAAGACGGAAATGAAGAATATCCTCTATTGTTTGATCCTTGAGGCGATCCTCCTGATGAACTGTTTGTAGCAAATGGAGTTTCTATCTTTGGTGATCCACTGGTTTTATCAAACAAGCCTCCTTTAAAGTATAAGCCAATGTCTTCTTCACCGCTTGGATTCTTCATCTTATCCATCTTTTCTGCTCCATCTCTTGAGCTTCTATTTTCTCAATGAATTTTCCAAGTGAAAGATCCTCAAACTCACCATTGTTCTTAAGAATCATAAGATACGTCCCCCACACATCCTGTGGCAACACATCAGCAAGTTTTTCAATCCAGTCCTCTCTATCTTTCTTGATGTTCAATCTTTTCATGCTCACCACCAAATTGCAATATCGTTCAATGATCATTTTGGTGCTTTCATTCTTTAATCCTCTAAACAAATCGAATTCTTTCTTTAGCAACTATTTCTTGTTCTTGATCATTACATGGCTACCAACAAACTTTGACTTCAATGCTTTCCACATTGAATGCGCAGTTCCATTATGTTGAAGCAAGATCAAGATATCTTCTTTAATCGCTTGTTGTAAGATACTCAACATCATTTTTCAATCTTGGATTTCTTTTTCTCTTCATCTTTCAAATCTCTAATACTCACTTTTTCACCATACTCATCAATCGGCCAAACATATTTCTCTTCCACACACTCCCAAGCATCAAGATGGTTAGCTTGTACCCAGTTCTCAAACCTTTCTTCCCATCCACTAAACTCCTCTATGTTCATTAGCTTAGGCGGTTTTTGCATTGTACCCATTTCATTTTCTAAGTTCAAACTCTGAGCTGTACTGATCGGAGTAGCAAACGCATTGTAGAACTCGTTCTCCATGATTCAGTTTCACAAGTTTCAAAGATTCTTCTTTCAAACGAAATGGATATTCAAACAGAATGACCACTTTCACACGAAATGACTTTGGTACGGAATGACTTTCAAGCGAAATCAACAATCTCAAGCGAAATGGACTCTGGTGCGAAATGAATGATGATTTCGTACGAAATGACTGATGATTTCGTACGAAATGGAACAATTTCAAACGAAATGAGGTATTTTGTACGATATGGATTTGGTACGAAATAGTTATTTCGTACGAAATGGAAATGATTTCGTACGAAATGGTGCTGAATTCACGTGAAATTGGTTGTTTCGTGCGAAATGGATCAAAATCTGCCCTTTTCGTACGAAATGACCAAGATAGAATCTATTCCGTGCGAAATGATCAAGTCATTTCGTGCGAAATGCTCCTGACGTTATCCACGCAGCCCGTTTTTCGAGAAATTGATCAAGTTTTAGTCCGATTTTAGGTCTGATTCTTTCAAGGCTTTCTTAAAACACTGTTTCGCACATAATGTGTAAAAATCAAGCCATTTTGACCGTGAAAACTGTTTGAATTTGAAAAAGAAGGTGTAGGAATCAGATTTTTGATGAAATCAATCTGAAAACGGTAAGAACTCTTCCTCCTGAGCTCTGATACCACTTGTAGGATCGGGATTCGATCAATACGAGTCGTTCAGAAGAGTTCTCGGTCAATACAAAAGGCGGAATCAGACGTATCGACGTAGTAACAGCTAGATATTCACTTTAAACTGTCTCTGTATTGATATGACAAAGATTACAGGCCTGGAGACACTTCGGCAGAGCTTCGCTAGCGGAAACAATCGATACAAACGAAATGATTAGAGCTCCTATATATAGGCAAATGATTTCGCACGAAATGGACACATTCCATTTCGTGCGAAATGCCCATTCCCCTTTCGTACGAAATGGACATGCTCCATTTCATGCGAAATGGTTAAACACTACATTTCTCGTTTTTCGTGCCCAGATCTTTCTATTCTATTACAAGACTCGATACAAGACGAAGTTGACAGACATATACACCAACAATTAACTTCAAAACTGATTATCTTCCTCCCTTTACATCCATATAAATAACAACGTAAATTGAAAATGGACCTCAAAACACACTTTGGCCAAAAGCTAGAACGAAATAAAAGTCCATGAAAAGCACTAAAAAACATAAAAACATAAATAACTCATAGAAATAAACGTTTTTGGGCCTGAACGATGACCCAAACCACCTATGGTGTTTGTAGAAAGATGGGCTTCGTTCTCACGATCGTTTTGCCTGGTCGCACGCCCCAAACGGACACCTGTAGCCCAAGTTAGAGCCATTTTAGTGAAGCCCATTTTGTTATGCGATCTTGAGCCTCCAAATACAATATGGCCCGTTCCTCCACACTTGGGCCCGCATCAATATATATGAAGCCCTAACCAAGTGCTGATGTGCTGATGGTGTTGATCAAGGTCGGACAGTGATATCAGAACCACAAGGTCGGACAGAAGAAAAATTAATTCTCAAAACTGCTAAGTTCAGATGGCCATCTATCGATTAAGTGATGTGAAGAAGAAAAATCAACAGGTGCGGAGGCAATTAACAAGTCACAAGGTCGGACGAACAAATACAAATCACAAGGTCGGACATCAGATGTTATAACTTTGGACGACAGAAACATGGATTTCCAACGTTCAGATCCCACTCAATTCGGTCAAACCCACAATTTTTTTTTTTATATTTACACTAAGTAAAACAAACAAAATACTAATTAATATAAACCAAATATTAATAATTAAATGTCAAAATTAAAACCTAACAAAGTCCTGGTATATTTTTATTAATCTATGTTAAAAACAAACTTGAAACTAATAATCAAGAATCAAAAGAAAATAAATTCATAAATTCCGGTAACTTAACTCGGAACTGAACCACGTTTTTTTTTTCAACAAATGAAGCCACAAAAAAAATTTAATAATCCTGGCGAACAAAAAATAATATTATTTTAACTTTAAATATTAATTTGAGTTAACTTCCATTTTGCTCCGTGTGATTTGTGTTGCCCAGACTTGATCTTTGATCTCTAGAACTTAAACGATAATCTAAACTTTATTGAATACTGAATTTGAATACAATGGAATGAATTACAAATGAAACTATCTATCCCTATTTATACTAATCTAACGAGTACGAGTGTAGAGACATGTCTCTTGGTGAATAGGCATGTCCTTTGAATGAATGGTTGTTATCACATATGAAGAGATGCGTCTTTTCCTTCTTAATCACAGTCACTAATTGAATAGATGTGTCTCTTGGTGGTGCCCCTTGAAGCCATCGATCAAAGGAGGCAGCCCTAGGGGTTTCGCACCCTTTGGGGTGGAAGTTACCAACTTCTGAAATGTCATAAACAGCCCCTGAACATTGTAATCGCCACTCTATTCTTTAATTACCATAAAATCCTTGTAGTTTAGGATGTGTGATGATTAGTGATTTCATTCACCCCCTAATCATGAACATCCTTAGGTTGTTGCAGATCTTGAATTCCGAGCAGTTCTCTCATAGTAGCGAACTTGATCCTTGCTAGTGCTTTTCTTAGTATATCTGCCCGTTGTAGTTCTCCCCTTACATGTTCCACAGTGATATCTTCGTTCTCCACGCATTCTCTTATGAAATGATAGCGTGTATCAATGTGCTTGCTTCTTCCATGAAAGACTGGATTTCTCATGAGTGCTATTGCAGAAACATTATCCACTCTGAGTGTTATCTTCTCTTCCTTCCAGCCTGTAATTTAACTTAATAGTCTTTTAAGCCATAGTGCTTGGCATGCTGCTACAGCGGCTGCCACGAATTCTGATTCACATGATTATAATGCCACTGTCTGTTGCTTCTGTGTACACTAGGTTATAGGTGATTCTCCAAAGTAGAATACCAGACCAGTTGTTCCTTTTCCTTTGTCTGTATTAACTCCAAAACTGCTATCACTATAACCTGTGATCTTACATCCTCCGTGCTTCTTGTAGATGATTCCATGCTCTTTGGTTCCTTTGATATAAGGTAGTATTTGCTTCACTGCTTTCAAGTGTTGCTCCTTTGGTTCTTGAATAAATCTACTAAGCAGATTGACTGGGTAACATAGATCTGGCCTTGTATGCAATAAGTACCTGAGAGAACCTATCAGGCTTCTGTAATGTGTTGCATCTACTAGATCTCCTTCTTTAGTCTTTGTTAATTGTGTTCGTGGATTCATGGGAATCTTTGTGTCGTTGCAGGATAGCATATCAGATTCTTTGAGTTTCTTGTTGATATAGCCTGTCTTCTTGATGGCTATCTCAACCCCTGCTTGAATAACTTCTCTTCCCAGATAATATGCTAGCAATCCTAGATCGCTCATTTCAAACTTGTTCTTCATCTGAGATTTGAAAACATCTATCTCCTTCCTTGATATTCCAGTGACTATCAAATCATCAACATAGACTCTGACTATTAATGTAGAAGTCTTACTTGTCCTTGTATAGATTGCAATCTCTAAAGTGCACTTCTTGAATTCAAGTGACTTTAGGGTTTGATCTAACTTCATATTCCAAGCTCTTGGTGCTTGTCTTAATCCATACAGTGCTTTTGATAGTCTATAAACCTTTCCTTCATTTCCTGGCTTTACAAATCCTTCTGGTTGTGAGACATAGACCTCCTCCTTGAGATCTCCGTGTAAGAATGCAGACTGGATGTACTTCCCAACCTTGATATGCTGCTATAGCCAACATTAGTCGAACTCTCTCTATGCGCGCTACTGGTGCAAAAACTTCGTCAAAGTCTATTCCGTATTACTGAACATATCCTTTTGCAACCAGCCTTGCTTTGTGTTTGACCACGTTTCCATTTGCATCTTTCTTAGTCCTGAATACCCATTTTAAACTTATTGCCTTGTGATTTCTTGGCAACTCTGTCAACCTCCAAGTATTATTTTTGTTTATCGAGTCTAACTCGGCCTTCATTGCTTCAATCCACTTTTTGTCACTAGATGCTTCCTTGTAATTCCTTGGTTCTTCTTCAGCAAGTAATAATTCTTGTGGATCTACTTGAATTTCCTCTTTCTCTTCGTATAGTTTTTCGAGACTTCTTAATTTTACTGGAGTGTCACTAATACTCTCCGTTGTACTTTCAGAGGTAGATGGACCTCTACTTGGTAATATACTTGAACTTCTTGATGAGTTTTGATTGTACGAATGTGCTGGCGGGGTTACATAGGAGTTTGGTTCTTCTGTCTGATCTACTCTTGAATCATCATGATGTGGCCCGCTACTACCAGGACTACTTGGTTCATTTTCTTCTAACTCTGGTGGGTTGTCATCTTCTTGAATGAAAAAGTTTGTCCATTCGGGATTCCCTGAATCTACCGTTTCCATATAACTATTCCAGTTCCATGGTTGACCTTCCATGAACTTTACATATCTACTGACACATATCTTGTTCTTCGTCGGATCATATAATCTGTATGCCTTTGATCCTTCTTCTGTTCCAAGGTAAACCATGGGTGCATATCATCTAACTTCTTTTGTTGAAGTGGTAATACCTTAGCGTATGCTGTGCAGCCAAAAACCTTTAAGTGTTCCAGATTCGGCTTTCTTCCTTTCAATGCTTCATACGTGGTCTTGTGTGCCAAAGCCTTCTTTGGAATCCGTTTTAATACATATAATGTATGTCTTATTTCTTCTCCCCAGAAATTTTGTGGCATGTTCATCACCTTTAACATACTTCGAGTAGTTGACAACATTGTATAGTTTCTTCTTTCCACTACTCCTTTTTGCTGTGGGGAATATGGCGCTATAAGCTGTCTTGCTATGCCATTGTCTTTGCAATAATTGTTGAATTCAGCTGACATGAATTCTCCTCCTCTGTCCATCCTTAGCGTTTTTAACTTGGTTCGAGTTTCTGTCTCCACCTTTTCTTTGAACTGCTTGAAAGTTTCGAATGCTTGATCCTTGGAAGTTAGTAGATATGCCCATATGTAGCGAGTACAGTCGTCTACAAGTAGAAATATATACTTCTTCCCAGCATGTGTTGGTGGGGATATAGGACCACACAAATCTCCATAGACTAAATCCAGAGGTCTCAAAGCTCTGAATTTTGCCTGATTTGGAAATGTTGTCCTAGTATGTTTTCCTAATAAGCATGAGTCACATACTTGATTGGCATGACTTATTTGAGGAACTCCATGTACCAAGTTCTTTCGATTCATTTCCTTAATAGCATCGAAGTGTAAATGGCCTAACCTTGCGTGCCATAACCATGCTAAATCTTCAACTTTACTTTATACAACCTGTTCCTCATTCTCCTGACTTGCATTAGTAACTTTCTGTTTCTGTCGCGAAATGTTAGTAAGCCTCCATCCATTACTACTTTGCAACTGATTTCTGTGAGTTGTCCGAGGCTCAATATGTTGCTTTTTAGACTTGGAATGTAGTATACTTGAGAAACAATCTTCTATTCTTGGTTCAGACATTCCAGCAGTATTGAACCTATGCCTTTAATTTCTACGTGCAACCCGTCACCGAACCGAACTTGCCCTGTCACCTTTTCATCTAATTCTCTGAAGTGACTTTGCACTCCTGTCATGTGGTTGCTGGCCCCGTTGTCTAAATACCATAGACTTTCATCTTCTTTGGCGTAACTTGCTGGTTCTATGCGTTCTTCGTTTAGTAGAACCCTTTCTTGAACAACGTTTTCTTCTTGTATTGCCATTAGCAATACGGGTGCTTCGTCTTCCTCGACGAGATTTGAATGTTCTTGTAAAACATCTTTCTCAGGACAGTCTTTCTTGAAGTGTCCATACTCCTGACACTTGTAGCACTGGATCTTACTTATGTCTGTTTGTTTTCTTCCAAAATTCCTCCAATTCTTAGACTTTTCACCTCTAGGTCTGTACGAAGATCCTTCATACTTAGTGCCTTGCTTGTCTTTATTTTCTCGCCAGTTTCCACGCGGTTGGTTGAACCTGCCACGCCCTCGGTTTCCAAATTGTCTTCCTCTGCCTGAGTTGTTGTCGTGATGTGTAAACATCAACTTGTCTTGACTTTCTCCTGGGCATCCTTTCTTTTGCTTAAGTCTTTCTTCGAATGTTTTTAACCTTCTGATCGCTTCTTCTAGCATCATTGTTTCTAGATCAGAGTACTGTTCCATCGAGGCGACAATCTAAGTAAACTTATCTGGCACTGCATTTAGGAGTTTGCGTACCAGAGTCGGTTGACTCTGTGTTGTCCCTAATTCGCTTGCCCGGGTAAGTACACTGTTTATCTTTGTGGTGAAGGAGTCTATAGTGTCATCTTCCCTTATTTGCATTAACTTGAATTCTGATAAAAGTGTATGCCAACGAGCCTTCTGTACCCGATCAACACCAACGTGTCTTGTCTTGAGATTTTCCCAAATTTCCTTTGTAGTTTTACAATTTGCAACTTGCAATACAACATCCTCCGGTATTGCTTGGAACAGATAAGAAATTGTCGCCTTATCTTTCCTAACATCCGTTTGCGTATTTTCTGCCGGTTCAATCGTTTCCCAAAGTCCATTCGCTTCCAAATTCGTTTTGATGCGAATTGCCCAAACCGTATAGTTTGTTGGTTTCAAAATAGGACACTGGAATTGGGAAAGAGAACTTCCTTCCTTTTGAATTATAACTTGTGAGTTTGGTTCGGTTGCTGCTGACATGTCTTCCGACCGAACAATCTTCACTTTCAAAAACTTTTATCTTTCTTGGTTTCAACAAACCTCTAATCCTGAACCCCCGCGTATAACCCAACGCATAACAATCAATAAATCTAATTCACACTAAACCACGGAATCAAAACCCTAGATTCCTAACCCCTGGTTCGACCCATAACCGAAAATAAACTAACTTGCGAATTGAGAAAGAATAATAAAACCTGATCGCGAATTCCCTGCGATGCCTAGAGCTTGATGCTCTGATACCAATTGTTGTGTCACACCCTGGCTTTGCGGAAGCGTGGTTAATTTTGGTGTGACTTCTTAATACCATAGCTTAACCATAACAAAGCTATATGAAATAAAATCATGCAAGATCATCCATTTGATTAAGTTTTAAAACCAGAGCAACATACCATTGTCTTAAAGACTTACAACATCATAACGTAAAACATTGTCTTAAAAAACATAAACATCAACATGAGATAAACGCAGTTTAAGATTTGTGACTTGTCCAGGAAAGAGTCACATTTCCTAAACTGGGATGACCATGGAACCCTTATGCAGCGGGAAAACATAACATACCGTGCCAGATCTTTAATTCCCTGAAATACATGTAAGTTGAAAAATCAACAATAATGTTGAGCGAGTTCATGTGTAAGTGAGTATGTAAAACACTTGTAAGTATAAAAGTTCCCTGGTATGTAGCAGTGTAAGGAAAAAGAGATCACCAATGGTTTGCAAGGCCATTAGCATGTGTGAAGTGTAAGTAGGAAGACTCAACCTAGCAGATTTCGCGTCGGGTACAAAGTCACTCCAAGGTCCGTTCTGTTGGGCCTCTTAGAGGTCCGTTCTGTTGGGCCTAGAGTTGGGCTCGCTACACCCAGATAGATCTACCGCTTACGTCCCTCGGTGTTTCTACCTACCCACTCACATGATCTAAGTAGTAAACCTCCTTACGTTAACCATACCATGTATAAAGTACTTGTAATCAATGTAACATGTATTTCACCCCCGCAGTTAAGAAAACTGAAAAAAGTTAGAGAAAAGGGGGACATGAACTCACAGTGAAGCGTCTCTACCAAGTATCTACTGCTCACACAGCTGTGCGACGACCTACAGGTGCTAATTTCTATTAGACGGACGGCCGTGCCTTAGCTTTATAGTTTAAGTCTCTGGGAAATAGTTAGACAACTATTTCGTGTTTACATTCTGTATATACTTGGTAGTTAATCTCCTTCCCAAGGATAGGGGATTCAATACATGTGCGTTCGTAAATATTTCCGTAAATGCGTAAGTTACGTTTAACAATCGAGTGGTAATATAATCATCGGTGTAACTTATATATTTATGGTGAAAGCGTTCGTATTATTTTTGATTTGTTAACGTTCGTAAATATTATTTTTACTCTAAAAATAATATCTATGTATTTCCACAAAATAATCATAAATAGTGTGTGAAAAATATATATTTATCATGTTAAATTTTGTGAAAATCCCACCTCCGAATATTTAGTAAAATAAGTCATGGCGAAATTCATATTTCGAGAACATGTCAAAAATAACTCTAACACTTGTAGTGTAAATAGTTCCAAGTGTTAGGTTTTTAGAAAAATTTCTCCAGAGTTTCCTCTGTAACTGGAGGTGGCCACGCTTTCAAGCGTATCATTTTCTTTAACAAATCAACTCAACAATTTTCTTTATTTGATCAGAACAACTTTTCTCACAACAACGATTCAACATATGTGTAAATTGCCAAAAATTACATGAACTTGTAGTTTTCCCAAAACTGTGGTGTAAATCCCCTTAAATTTAGTAGATCTTTATATAAGGTAATTTGATCTTGTAAAAACCTCGTTTTTAGAGAAAATCCATTTTTACAACTTTCCGTCATCTTTTACAAAAACTGTTATTTCGTCGGATCTTTTCATTTCACAAGTGTTTACACACTTGTGGTTTATATATATAAAAAAAAATCATGCTTGTTAGTGTAAGATCTATCTTTTAAAATACATGATTTCTTTGATACGTGGTTCTTTGAAAATACCACTTGCAGACACGTAGATCTGCTAGTTTTTAAACACAATGTCACAAGTAAAACTCTTTTACACAAGTTCATGATTCGCGTGTGGTAGAGTTTCACCTTTTAACCCTTGTATTATTCAAAACAAGCTTATGTTAAGATCCATGATCTTACCAAACCGGGTTAAACGATGATCCGAGCTACCACATCATAGATCGGGCCTAAATAATCATAAATTTCGAATACTACATCATTTACACAACTTATGAGTTATTAACCTCCATTATTAGTGTTTTTAGTAACTTTAATGCTTCAAAGTGCAAGATTCCGAGTTTTAACCGATAAAAATCCTTTTAACCACTTTAGATTAGTTCAAGAAGGTGTTTTAAGCATTATACCTCTAGCTCGAGGCTAGGGAAGAATCTCGACGAAAATGGCGTGGATAAAAGCAAGGTAAAGAGGTCCTTCGAACTCCGAGTGCACCAAGGCTCCTTGTATACGACCCTCGACACTTGTATGATCTTGTGATGTGAGGATGGAAGCCGAAAATGGATGTGTGGGGAGGGGGGTGTTCGGCCGAGAATGAGCAAGAGAGGGAGAGAGTGTGTTTGTGATTTAGGAAAGTGATTATGATCATGTGTGTAACTCTTGCATCTTATAGACAAACCAAGTGTGTTTTACCCAACGGTTAATGTGTAACCAAGATATTAAACATGATTAGATTATGGCAATCTATCAAGTACAAGGTATGTCCCCTTGGGGACGGTTTCGATTAAGGGGGGGGGGGGGGGGTAGTTTGGTTCCATTTCAACTAATCATTAAGCATTAGTTAGATAGTTAGGTTAAGTTAAGTAATTAACCCGGTTACTAACGTGTAGCATGTTATGACGAGTGTTAGGGTATTCAGGGACCCTAACTGGCTCAGAAAAAAAAATAATGAAAATAACAATATTTTCACGTTCCGGGTATAGTCCGGTTGTTTGGTTGGATAGTAATCCGTTAAAGCGTTACTAAAGCTTTAAAGTGTCGTTATTACTCTTTTTAGTGACACGACTCATTCCTGACACTTTGGAAAGTGTCTAGTAATATTTTTTCTCATGTTTTGGCACTTTATTAGTTAGCTAAAAGCTGAATTATTTTGTAAAGTGCTGAGTTTTGTACTTAGAGTACGTTTTAGGCACATTCAGTCATAGTGACTTATCCCTAGAGACGCAGTTCCACAACCCTTATATCCCTACACTCACTACTAGTGTAGCAAAACATTTCAGGCTCTTACAGGCCTTAGAGGCAGTGTTTGCCTGATGCTGGCTTTATCAGCATGTTCAATAGGTTATCCGTTATAGTGCTACTGTGCTTTTTGTGCATCACGGTTGTCACTAGGGTTCAGCATATAAATAATGTAGTGACGATAAGTAAAGCATGATGCAAGTAAGTACATGTATCAGATATCAAGTAGCAGTTCATCAGCTAGTTCAAGCAAGCACAGTAATTAAGCAGTAATTAATTACTAATTAAGTCGTACGGATACCTGGTTTAGTGCGGGTTGTCACATTCTCCCCCCGTTAAATAAATTTCGTCCCGAAATTTAAGTTCTGCTTGTAGACGCAGGGTTCTTAGGAAAAAGGTGGGGGTATTTCTCTTTCATCCGGTCCTCACATTCCCAGGTGTATTCAGGACCATGTCTGGCATTCCAACGAACTTTGACGAGCTTGACACTGCTCCGGCGGGTCTTGTTAACTTTCCAATCTGTGACCTCAACAGGTTCTTCAACGAAGTGGAGCGTGTCGTCAACATGAATCTCGTCGGTGGGAATGGCAACGGTGACTTGAGTTGGACTTTTCTTTAGATTGGATACGTGAAATGTATCATGAACACCATTCAGTTCAGCAGGTAGGTCCAACTTATATGCTACTAGTCCAATTCTTTCCAGAATTCTGAAAGGACCAATGTAGCGCGGATTTAACTTCCCACGCTTTCCGAAGCGTGCCACACCCTTCCAGGGTGAGACTTTCAATAACACCATTTCTCCAACTTGGAAATCCACATGTTTTCGGTTTGGATCCGCATAGGCCTTCTTTCTGTGGCGAGCTGCTTCGATGCGTTTAAGAATCTGTGCGATCTTGTCTGTCGTCTCTTGGACGATTTCGGGACCAGCAAGCTGTCTATCACCTGCGTCAGCCCAGCATAAGGGTGATTGACACTTGCGTCCGTAAAGGGCTTCGAATGGCGTGACACCAATACTGGTGTGGTAGCTGTTGTTGTATGAAAATTCGACCAAAGGTAAATGTTTATCCCAGCTACCGCCCAAATCCATAACACACGCTCTCATCATGTCTTCCAAAGTCTGTATCGTTCGCTCGCTCTGGCCGTCAGTTTGCGGATGAAACGCAGTGCTCAGATTCAATTGTGAGCCAAAGGCTTCTTGGAAGGATTGCCATATCCTTGACACAAACCTTCCGTCTCTATCAGAAATGATCGAGAGAGGCACTCCATGGCGCGCGACGATCTCTCTCATGTAAATTTCAGCCAATTTGCTCGTATTATCCTTCTTTCTGATAGGTAAGAAGTGTGCTGACTTCGTTAATCGATCCACTATCACCCAGATAGTGTCATGGCCTCTTGGCGTTCTTGGCAATTTTGTAACAAAATCCATTGAGATTTGTTCCCATTTCCACTTGGGAATCTCAGGTTGTTGCAGAAGTCCTGAAGGCTTCTGGTATTCCGCTTTAACCTTAGCGCACGTTAAACATTTGCTCACGTAAACAGCAACATCGCCTTTCATCCTAGGCCACCAATAATAATATTTGAGATCCTGGTACATCTTATCCGCTCCAGGATGGATAGAGTACCGTGATTTGTGAGCTTCATCAAAAATAACTTTCCTTAGGTCACCAAACAGAGGAACCCAAATCCTTTTCTCGAAGCATAACGTTCCTTCCTCGTTTGGTACCAGTAGCTTCTCCATCCCACGGAGATATTCTTCTCCAAGGTTTCCTTCCTTGAGAGCTTCTTTCTGCGCGGCACGAATGCGCAAGGAAAGATCGGTTCGGATAATCATTTCCAAAGCCCTAACCCTTATGGGCTTGATTCTCTCTTTACGACTTAGGGCATCGGCGACTACATTCGCCTTCCCTGGATGATACTTTATCTCGCAGTCGTAGTCGTTCAGCAATTCAACCCATCGTCTTTGCCTCATATTCAACTCCTTCTGGTTGAATATATGCTGTAGGCTCTTGTGATCTGTAAAGATTGTACACTTCGTACCATAAAGGTAGTGTCTCCAGATCTTTAAAGCAAAAACCACTGCGCCGAGCTCCAAATCGTGCGTGGTATAGTTCTTTTCAGGCACTTTCAACTGACGAGATGCGTAAGCAATAACCTTTTGGCGTTGCATCAACACACAACCCAATCCTTGACGCGATGCGTCGCAGTATACCACAAAATCATCAGTACCTTCTGGTAGAGCTAAGATTGGCGCTTTACAAAGCTTATTCTTCAATATCTGGAACGCTTCATCCTGTTTGATTCCCCAATCAAACTTCTTATCCTTCTGTGTGAGGAGCGTCAATGGTTGAGCGATCTTTGAAAAATTCTCAATGAATCTTCGATAATAGCCAGCCAAACCCAAGAATTGCCGAATCTCGGTTGGCGTCTTTGGCGTTTCCCAATTCTTGATCGCCTCGATCTTTGTTGGATCCACGTGGATTCCATCTCCATTTACCACGTGCCCAAGGAATTGGACTTCACGTAGCCAAAATTCGCACTTGGAGAATTTGGCATACAGCTGTTCCTTCTTTAGCAGCTCCAAAATAGCTCTTAGATGCTGTTCATGCTCGGCCTTTGTTCTTGAATAGATCAAGATGTCGTCGATAAACACAATCACGAACTTGTCCAAGTACGGCTTGCAAACTCTATTCATCAAATCCATAAAGACTGCAGGTGCGTTTGTCAAACCAAACGGCATAACAAGGAACTCGTAGTGTCCATAAAGAGTTCTGAAGGCTGTCTTTGGGATACTCTCCTCTTGTATCCTTAACTGATGGTATCCATATCGAAGATCGATCTTTGAATAAAAGCTTGAGCCTTGCAGTTGATCAAACAGATCATCAATTCTTGGCAGAGGGTATCTATTCTTGATCGTCAGCTTGTTCAGCTCCCGGTAGTCGATGCACATTCGAAAACTACCGTCCTTCTTTTTGACAAACAGGACCGGAGCTCCCCAAGGCGAGAAGCTTGGTCGGATAAAACCCTTGTCTAACAACTCTTGAAGTTGTGTCGACAGTTCCTGCATCTCAGACGGAGCAAGTCTATACGGTGCCTTAGCCACAGGCGCGACGCCTGGAACTAAGTCAATGCGGAACTCTACTTGTCTCTGAGGTGGCAGTCCAGGTAAGTCCTCTGGGAAGACTTCTGGGTATTCCCTCACGACAGGGATGTCTTCGATTCTTGGCTCAGCAGCCTTCTTATCCACAATGTGTGCCAGGAAGGCAACACATCCCTTCTGCAAACACCTTCGCGCTTTCAGGCAGCTGATAATCCTCAATGGCGTATCACGCTTCTCTCCGTGAACCACAATTGTCTCGCCATCTTCGGTTGGGATACGAACAATCTTTTCGTGACAAACTATCTCTGCCTTGTTGCCGGATAACCAATCCATTCCTACTACCACGTCGAAGCTTCCCAACTGGACTGGTAGTAAGTCTAAAGCAAACTCACGCTCTCCTAATTCGATCACACAACCTCTGATAACTTCATTGGCTTCTACTAACTTGCCATTAGCCAATTCGATTGAGTACGGGATATCTAACTTATTAGCGGCTAACCCAAGCATATTCTTAAATTCTAACGATACGAAGCTATAATCGGCACCAGTATCAAATAAAACGGATGCATAGCGTTGATTTACAGGGAACGTACCAGTAACAACATTGGGGTCCTGGCGCGCTTCCCTAGCTTCGATTTGGAACACTCTTCCACGGGCTTGGTTTAACTCTGGGCAGTTCTTCTTAAAATGCCCGATATCACCGCAGTTATAGCATCTAAGTCTCTGCCCGTTTCCACCTCCGTTTCCAGCTTGGTTGTTGTTTTGGTTCACATTCCCAGCTTGGTTCACAAAGTTGCCTCGATTCCCGTTCCCTCCATAGTTTCCTTGTGAGCGATTTCCACCACGATTATTATTCATATTCTCAAATCCTCCCTGGCCTCCCCGGCCAGCACTAGCCCAACAAGTGTCCTTCGAGTGGCCACGTTTCCCACATGCTTCGCATACTTTTGGCCCGCAATGACCAGAATGGTGGCGTTGACAGGTATTACACTTGGGCTGGGTGCCCTGATATCCTCTTCCTTTCTTCCCACTGCCAGCTGATCCTCCTTTCTTAACCGCCACACTGGCGCCCTGCTTGAAGTTTGAGAACTTCCGTTTGCTACTTCCTGATGACTCGACGTGAGTCTCTTTCTTCTTCGGCTCTGCTTCATCAAACTTGTTCAAACGAATGGCCTCCTCTGTGAGAGCCACACTCAAATCAATCGCCTCGGTAATCGTCGCAGGCTTGGATGAGGTTACCATGCTTATGATTTGAGGAGCTAGTCCCCAAATGAAACGTTCAATTCTCTTGAACTCAGGAGTGACCATGTAGGGTACCACATGCGATAAGTCATGGAACCTTTGAACGTATTCTGCGATCTTTGGACCGTCCATTTTCAAGTGCCAGAACTCGGTCTCCAATCTCTGGATTTCTGCGCCGGAACAGTACTTTTTGCGCATAAGTTCTTTTAGTTCGGTCCAAGTCAACGCGTAGGCAGCAGCCTCGCCTAGTTTCTGAACTTGTAGATTCCACCAGGATAGGGCTCCATCTAGAAACAACCCTGAGATATAGGTGACTTGCTGATCCAGCGCGCACTTGCTCATGCGTAGAACAGATTCGGTTTTCTCAGCCCAACGAACAAAGGCGACAGCACCTCCTGTGCCATCAAAGTTTACGGGCTTGCAGTCTAAGAACTGCTTGTAGGTGCATCCTGCACATATGTTATAACATACGATCGACATTAGCATCATTTCTAAGGATATCCAGTTAGGTCATGGTATGTCTAAATGACTTAGTATTACCATGAGGTATATTATTGTTGTTGCCAGTGTTGCCAGAGTTGCTTCCACTAGTCCCTCCTTGAGAGGCGGCGTATTGTGCAATGGCAGCAGCGATAATTTACTGGAGTTCTGCCTCATTAGTGGGCATGTGTGTCTCACGTCTCGGCGGCATCTTCTAAAAGATGGTTTACGTTGGTCAGGCCATAGAAAAACGTACGTATATAGTAATAGTAATAGCACATAACATCTCATGTTATCAACACATCACAACTACCAATCACACAACATCCCAGATCATAAAAATATAAATAAGAAATCAAGCGAATCAAATATGGTGAGAATACTGCGTTTGCCATATATCGAGACCACATAGTAAGTGTATCAGTACATCACATTGTCATACAACATCAATCAACTAGGGGCTACATCACCCCTGTCCAAAAACTATATCATGTCAGTGTCAAATACGTCAAATACATGTCAACAAAAGTCAGGATCATAAAGTAGTCTCCAAAAATGCTGTGCAGTCAAACAATCTCCGTCTTCTCACCCTCGTCTACCTAAACAGCACTGATGAGCTCTATACAGATGGTGGTGGAGGAGGGGGAAAGTGGGTGTAAAGCAAACGACGTAACTGGAGCCAGTCCTCCTCCATGGCTCGCTGAGTACGAATGATAGAAGCAACCTGCTGCTCTAGTGTAAAGAGACGGGCAGCATAATCTGGGGGTAAGGGTCGAAATGGCTGCAGAGGAGAGTGTGTCTGACCATGGCACTGGCATGGCGGCAGTTGAGCTCTCTCAAGCTCCTGGATGCGCTGCGTGTGCGACTCGTGCTGGGCGACAAAAGACATCAAAACGTCCTCGATAGTATACCCCATGTGGAAAGAATGGTAGGGGTCAGTAGGTGGCATAGCAGAGTCTGGTGCCCAAAGGAACGGCTCACTGGTGGGACCAAAAGGTGCCACATGATATGGAGCAACAGAGGGTGGAACAGATGACATCTAGGGCATGAAGGGGATAGACATCGGTACATGCCCAAAAGGATGGGCTGAAGACCCCTCTCCAGTCCTCGCTGGAGGTACAAACTGAGGAACCTGAAAAGAAAAATCAACATGTCGTGTATCAGGGATCTGAGGGGGAAAAGGTGGAACATCCTCATCAGCAGGTATCCAACCGTGCTGTGCATGCTCATCTGGTGGATCCATGTGTGTCGCGAACAGTGCATGCTCGGGCTCTAGTGGTATGGGACCAGGTGGGGGAGCAACAAAAGGGTGAACAGGTGCAATGTGCTCAACAGGATGGTCAACAGGTATATCAACAGCAGGTAGGGGAACAACAGGATCAACAACGACATGATCGCCCTCTAACAAAGGAACATCCACGGGGAGATCATCAACAGGTGGGTCTGCTATAACAGGCTCAATAGGGATGTTAGCATGTAAGGGATCATGCTCAAGTATGGGGTCTAGAGCGTCTGCCTGCTCAGGGGAGACGGCAGGCTCGGGATCATCAAAAGCCATCTCGAAGTCAAACTCTGGGTCGATAGGATCTACTGGGTCAGCTGGATCCTCCATAGGCTGATCCATAGGTATAAACTCGATATCCTCGTCTGGGTCGTATCCCGGGGAGAAGATAGGATCAGAATCCTCTAGGTCATCATGGTCAAACGCAAAGCTGGGAATAGGTGCAACAGAGGATGCCTGGTCAGGATCAGAATCATGCGCAAAGTGCTGTGCGCTCAATGTGTGAGAAGGTGCGGATGCCACAGACTCGAAGGAGTCTGGGACAGGAGAATGTGCAGGCGAATCCTCAGCGGGAACGTCAGCGATCATCAGAAGATCATCCGCAGGAAGAAGGGCCTCGCCCTGGATCTCATCCTCAAAGGGCTCCTCCTCAAATAGGTCAACATCGCCGTCAGCCTCGGCGTCAAGAAGGAAATCATATGCTGGATAGACGGCTAAGGGTATAGGAGCCGGAATCTCTACTAGAGGTAGGTACTCAGCGGGGGGGTCATCTGCAGGCTCATCAGCACCATCGGGTAGTGCGAAGGGCTGGAAATCATCCTCATCCGTACTGGTATAGTCAGATGTGTACACCTCATGCTCGGAGGATGTGAGGTCATCAGATACGATAGGTATGGGTCCAGTGGTGGCCGAATCACCAGTACCGGCTGAATCCATGAGTCTGTATCATAAACACAAATATGCTCAAATAATCAGTCATACAATCAGATAATCACATAAGTCACCAAGTAAGGTATCACATAATTCTCCTAGTCTCACTAGCCAATTTCCTCCCAGTCTCGAAGACTGCTCTATCCTCCACCTCGACCACTTAGATCGAGCCTCGGTCCCCTTGACCGAGCCTCAGCCTTCATGACTGAGCCTACTCTTCCTTGCCAACTACCTTGGTCACCTAGACCAAGCCTCGATCCTCCAGACCGAGCCTCAGCCCTCCAGGCTGAGCCTATAATAAATCAACGTGATCAACTACCTTGGTCACCTAGACTGAGCCTCGATCCTCCAGACCGAGCCTCAGCCCTCCAGGCTGAGCCTATAAATAATAAAATGTGCTCAACATTTGTTTGTAAAAAGTTTTGGATCTGGACTTAGGTGGTATGCAGTAAAATGTTTTCGTGAGAGCCCTAGTGATCATAGTCTAGACTCGAGAAAGAATCCTAGTTCGCTATGAACCTGGCTCTGATACCAAGCTGTCACACCCTGGCTTTGCGGAAGCGTGGTTAATTTTGGTGTGACTTCTTAATACCATAGCTTAACCATAACAAAGCTATATGAAATAAAATCATGCAAGATCATCCATTTGATTATGTTTTAAAACCAGAGCAACATACCATTGTCTTAAAGACTTACAACATCATAACGTAAAACATTGTCTTGAAAAACATAAACATCAACATGAGATAAACGCAGTTTAAGATTTGTGACTTGTCCAGGAAAGAGTCACATTTCCTAAACTAGGATGACCTTGGAACCCTTATGCAGCGGGAAAACATAACATACCGTGCCAGATCTTTAATTCCCTGAAATACATGTAAGTTGAAAAATCAACAATAATGTTGAGCGAGTTCATGTGTAATTGAGTATGTAAAACACTTGTAAGTATAAAAGTTCCCTGGTATGTAGCAGTGTAAGGAAAAAGAGATCACCAATGGTTTGCAAGGCCATTAGCATGTGTGAAGTGTAAGTAGGAAGACTCAACCTAGCAGATTTCGCGTCGGGTACAAAGTCACTCCAAGGTCCGTTCTGTTGGGCCTCTTAGAGGTCCGTTCTGTTGGGCCTAGAGTTGGGCTCGCTACACCCAGATAGATCTACCGCTTACGTCCCTCGGTGTTTCTGCCTACCCACTCATATGATCTAAGTAGTAAACCTCCTTACGTTAACCATACCATGTATAAAGTACTTGTAATCAAAGTAACATGTATTTCACCCCCGCAGTTAAGAAAACTGAAAACAGTTAGAGAAAAGGGGGACATGAACTCACAGTGAAGCGTCTCTACCAAGTATCTCCTGCTCACGCAGCTGTGCGACGACCTACAGGTGCTAATTTCTATTAGACGGACGGCCGTGCCTTAGCTTTATAGTTTAAGTCTCTGGGAAATAGTTAGACAACTATTTCGTGTTTACATTCTGTATATACTTGGTAGTTAATCTCCTTCCCAAGGATGGGGGATTCAATACATGTGCGTTCGTAAATATTTCCGTAAATGCGTAAGTTACGTTTAACAATCGAGTGGTAATATAATCACCGGTGTAACTTATATATTTATGGTGAAAGCGTTCGTATTATTTTGGATTCGTTAACGTTCGTAAATATTATTTTTTCTCTAAAAATAATATCTATGTATTTCCACAAAATAATCATAAACAGTGTGTGAAAAATATATATTTATCACCTTAAATTTTGTGAAAATCCCACCTCCGAATATTTAGTAAAATAAGTCATGGCGAAATTCATATTTCGAGAACATGTCAAAAATAACTCTAACACTTGTAGTGTAAATAGTTCCAAGTGTTAGGTTTTTAGAAAAATTTCGCCAGAGTTTCCTCTGTAACTGGAGGTGGCCACGCTTTCAAGCGTATCATTTTCTTTAACAAATCAACTCAACAATTTTCTTTATTTGATCAGAACAACTTTTCTCACAACAACGATTCAACATATGTGTAAATTGCCAAAAATTACATGAACTTGTAGTTTTCCCAAAACTGTGGTGTAAATCCCCTTAAATTTAGTAGATCTTTATATAAGGTAATTTGATCTTGTAAAAACCTCGTTTTTAGAGAAAATCCATTTTTACAACTTTCCGTCATCTTTTACAAAAACTGTTATTTCGTCGGATCTTTTCATTTCACAAGTGTTTACACACTTGTGGTTTATATATTTAAAAAAAAATCATGCTTGTTAGTGTAAGATCTATCTTTTAAAATACATGATTTCTTTGATACGTGGTTCTTTGAAAATACCACTTGCAGACACGTAGATCTGCTAGTTTTTAAACACAATGTCACAAGTAAAACTCTTTTACACAAGTTCATGATTCGCGTGTGGTAGAGTTTCACCTTTTAACCCTTGTATTATTCAAAACAAGCTTATGTTAAGATCCATGATCTTACCAAACCAGGTTAAACGATGATCCGAGCTACCACATCATAGATCGGGCCTAAATAATCATACATTTCGAATACTACATCATTTACACAACTTATGAGTTATTAACCTCCATTATTAGTGTTTTTAGTAACTTTAATGCTTCAAAGTGCAAGATTCCGAGTTTTAACCGATAAAAATCCTTTTAACCACTTTAGATTAGTTCAAGAAGGTGTTTTAAGCATTATACCTCTAGCTCGAGGCTAGGGAAGAATCTCGACGAAAATGGCGTGGATAAAAGCAAGGTAAAGAGGTCCTTCGAACTCCGAGTGCACCAAGGCTCCTTGTATACGACCCTTGACACTTGTATGATCTTGTGATGTGAGGATGGAAGCCGAAAATGGATGTGTGGGGAGGGGGGGTGTTCGGCCGAGAATGAGCAAGAGAGGCAGAGAGTGTGTTTGTGATTTAGGAAAGTGATTATGATCATGTGTGTAACTCTTGCATCTTAAACATGATTAGATTATGGCAATCTATCAAGTACAAGGTATGTCCCCTTGGGGATGGTTTCGATTAAGGGGGGGGGGGGTAGTTTGGTTCCATTTCAACTAATCATTAAGCATTAGTTAGATAGTTAGGTTAAGTTAAGTAATTAACCCGGTTACTAACGTGTAGCATGTTATGACGAGTGTTAGGGTATTCTGGGACCCTAACTCGCTCAGAAAAAAAAAATAATGAAAATAACAATATTTTCACGTTCCGGGTATAGTCCGGTTGTTTGGTTGGATAGTAATCCGTTAAAGCGTTAATAAAGCTTTAAAGTGTCGTTATTACTCTTTTTAGTGACACGACTCTTTTTAGTTCAAACAAGCACAGTAATTAAGCAGTAATTAATTACTAATTAAGTCGTACGGATACCTGGTTTAGTGCGGGTTGTCACATGTTGCCCTTGATCTTTGATCTCTAGAACATAAACGATAATCTAAACTTTATTGAATACTGAATTTGAATACAATGGAATGAATTACAAATGAAACTATCTATCCCTATTTATACTAATCTAACGGGTACGAGTGTAGAGACATGTCTCTTCGTGAATAGGCATGTCCTTTGAATGAATGGTTGTGATCACATACGAAGAGATGCGTCTTTTCCTTCTTAATCACAGCCACTAATTGAATAGATGTGTCTCTTGGTGGTGCCCCTTGAAGCCATCGATCAAAGGAGGCAGCCCTAGGGGTTTTGCACCCTTTGGGGTGGACGTTACCAACTTCTGAAACGTCATAAACAACCCCTGAACTTTGTAACCACCACTCTTTTCTTTAATTACCATAAAACCCTTGTAGTTTAGGATGTGTAATGATTAGTGATTTCAATTTGTTCATCTTAACGGTTTCCCCAATAGTTTAAAAATAGCCATTTTGCTACTTGCTTTTTCTAACTTATTGTCATTTTGCTCGCCGCCTCTAACTACATCCAAAAAATCCATTAACTAGAAGGGTATTTTGATAATTTTATAGATAAAAGTAAGGGCATATAAGTCTTTTCATCTAAATAAACCTATAACTTGTTTATTTACATGTATATAAGTAATTTTTTTCTGATCCACATCTTTCCAACCACTCTTTCTACCGGCCACCACCATCCACAACCATCCACCACCACCTGCAACTACCACCTGCCGACCACGACTACCGCGACTTTTAACTAAACATTTTAATTGAGTTAGATCCAGAGAGTAAACTACCGAAATACCTTTACTTTTAACGTTTTAACTGAGTTAGAGCCAGGGAGCAAACTGGCTACAAACTCGAAAGATCAGGGAGGAAAATAGATATATTTTTAAACCATTGGAGCAAAACCATTAAAATGACCAAACCACGGGGAGCAAAACGAAAGTTAACTCTATTAATTTTAACGGTATGCAATTACAATTATGAATTAAAGAAAAAATTTCTTCTACATCTTTGGCTTCAACTCCCAGTTTCTTGGGTTACTACAAATCACCTCAAAGTTAACTTAAAATATAGCTGTCAAAGGTTATAAGTGAACTTTCAAAATGGAAGTGACACTGTGTGAATGTTAATGAATTGTCCCAAGGGCCAAATAAAATTCAAATGGCGCCAGAATTTTGGAGCCATGTTTAAAACATAAAAACTATACATTTTATGTGGAATATTAATATAGAGTAAATTACGTTTTTGGCCCCTGTGGTTATATCACTTTTAATATATTAGCCCAAAATAAGAGTTTTTAACATATCTGCTCCCATGGTCTCTATAACTAACCATTTTGGCCCCCATGGTCTTTATAACTAACCATTTTGGCACCCATGATCTCTAGACTTGGGGGCCAAAATGGTTAGTTATAGAGACCATGGGGGCATATATGTTAAAAATTCTTATTTTGGGCTAATATAGTAAAATTGATATAACCACAGGGGCCAAAAACGTAATTTACTCAATATATAATTTAATTGGCTATAAAGATGGTGGTGCTGTACTTTAGTGGTAACAAATTCGCTGCCTCTACCATAGAGACGCTGTTTTAAAACCAAGCAACTTTGATTTTTACATTTTTATGCCCAGCGTTTGAAACTGTACAGGCCCCTTTATGTGAAAAAACCGAGATTCTGAAGTCTGTTGGGTGGTGTAGAAGGGTCTGGTTTAAAACCATTTGTTTTTCGTTGTTGGAGTTCATATTTCAAACAAAATGATCGTTATGTTGGAACTGTTAGCTTCTACCTAACATTGTTGAGCCGAATACACAAACTTCGTAAAAAGTTAACAAACACACAGTTAAAGATTGAGAGATATTTCACACTCTAGAACACACACACTTGCATTCGAATTAGACCAAATGTCTGATACAAAGCCCTATATTTATACCTGCCCATATTGGAGTTATTCCTTAACCGACACAACTTAGTATATTCAGGTACAAATACATAATAACCCCTAGAGTTTAGAGTTTGGAACCTCATACAAATTATGTAACATCTCATAGTAAATAAAATTGTAACAAGGATAAAAGTAGGTATCATCTTCAACAATTGGTCTTATTTCCTCATGTTTGTTTAATTATTTCTTGACTATGTGTTTTGGGTTTCAATAATCTTGTAAGACAATTGCATACTTTTGGTTCTTATATTTCTGTGCCAAATCAAAATCCAAAGGATGAATTTGGCCATTTAAATTGTTAAATGTTTTGGAAGAGCCCTAGTTTTTATTTCGCTTTTGGCCTCCAAATAGGTGAGCAGCCCATATGAATTACATTGACATTTTATTACTGTAATTCAGCATTTGACTCTGAATATTAAATTTTTAGTCACTGAAATTTGATGTTTATATTTCTTTAACAACCTAGGCACATAAACTACCAGAATTTTTCAACTGCTCTCCCAGTTGAGTTTACCAAGCTTCTGAAGCTCAAATCCTTGTAAGAAAACCCTCAGCTTGATAACACATAATCAATACATTTTTTTTAATGTTATGGTCATTGTGAAATGACAATCCTATTGTTTTATTAATGCAGGGATCTGAGTCATAACGACTTCACTGGAACAATACCATCTGAATGGACTACTATGCAGTTGACTGACTTGTAACCACACATTATATCACCTCATTAGCAGTTCTTTCCCAGTAAAATAATTATTTGACTGTGGTAGAATATCAAAAAAAAAAAAAAAAATTGATTTGATAGTAACATATATATTAAATTCTAATTAGGGTAAAGTACACGGATGGTCCATGTAGTTAACCATGATTTTAGATTTGGTCCCCAACTTCTCAAAAGTACATTGATGGTCCCTACGGTTTGCACTTTGTAACATTTTTATTCCCCAGCTAAAAAATCTAAAGGTTTTAGCAGGTTTAAGATAGGGATTAGATATTTAGATGCGTCACAAAGTGCAAACCAGAGACACCATTCATGTACTTTTAAGCAAAGTTAGGGACTATGCCGTTGACTGACTTGTAACCACACATATATTAGCAGTTCTTTGCCTGTAAAATAATTATTTGACTGTGGTAGCATATCAAATTTTTTTAGAATTGATAGTAACATATATATTAAATTCTAATTAGAGTAAAGTACACGGATGGTCCATGTGGTTTACCATGAATTTAGATTTGGTCCCCAGCTTCTCAAAACTACATAGATGGTTCCTGTGGTTTGCACATTGTAACACATTTAGTTCCCAACTAAAAAAATCTAAAGGTTTTAGCAGGTTTAAGATAGGGACTAGATGCGTTACAAAGTGCAAACCACTACGACCATTCATGTACTTTTAAGCAAAGTTAGGGACCAAGGGTGTTACAAAATACAACCTACAGGGACCATCCATGTACACAAATCCAAAATTTTGGTAAATCACACTATCATCGGTGTACTTTAATTTTCTAATTGTGTAACTATGCAGAGACCTCAAGGGAAACCTGTTATCTGGACCTTTACCAACATCTCTTACGTCAATGACCTCCCTAACATATCTGTAAGCCACATAACCACTTCTTTAGTTGTTGGAATATTTGATATAATAATGAAGTAGAATTATAAATATGTTGTAGCTTTACTTAAATTTAACTGTGAATTACTTCATTTTCCGTAGGAACATACTTGGAAATGGCTTTTCAGGCCACATACCTGAACATATAGCCAACATGAAGAATTTGGAGACTCTGTACTCAATTTTTTACCTATAACATCTATATTTATGCTTATATTTATGCTTTTAACAACCCCACCGGGAAAAATAATAGATCAAAACTGTATACCTTTCCCAAATTTTGCATAAAAAAAAGCCACCAAATTCATGTAGATCCAACATTGTTTCCCAGTGTATTGTCTTCAAATTATTTCTCGGGAGAGCTCTCGGATGGACTTGCAAATCTTACCAATTTGAAGGAACTGTGAGTATAAGTTTTGTAAACTTGATTAATTATCAATAAAGAAACAGGGATTCCATATTCTTTATGTGTATACCCTCAAATTTTAGAGAATAATATAAAGAAGCCATTCAAAATACCACTACATCTCACTCTCTATAAGGCTCTATATTTTTTGAGTGTATAAGAAAGAGAAAAAAAAAAAAAAATTTAAGTGCTTGTGAGTAAGATAAAGATATAAATAGAGAATGGGATGAGTGAGGTTTTTATAACGTAAACAAATTTAAAGAAACGTTTTGATTTAGTTAAATTATGTATACGTAGAAGAAGAGTGATCAATGTGAATGCATTATGTCAACTTGTTTTCTACATCTTCTTTTGTAAATGCAAAGTGGTTAATTAAAATCAATATTTTGGTGGTATATAAATCGTTCAGGAAGTTAAGTGACAACACATTCACTATGTCAACTTGTTTTCTACATCTTCTTTTAGCTAACTTTTATAAATTGGTTACGCTTTTTTAGGAAGTTAAGTGACAACAATTTCACTGGAAAGATACCTAAGTTTATTAGCCGGTGGACAAAAATAGAGGCACTGTAAGATCCTATGATGAAATGATTTATGTATTAGTAATCTTGATCATGTTGACTTCTTTTCATGGATGAAATCCTGTTAAATTACAAGACTATGTTAACAAAAATATACAACATTAACTTTTTATATATGCCACATTTGAAAGCTTTGTTTTATTTATATAACTGGATATTTCTACCACTCAATATGGATGTACCAGTCTGAAATGCATCAACATTTGGTTTTCGATGCAGGAAAATACAAGGTTCTTCATTCGATGGGCCCATTCCTTCTAGCATGTCTATCTTAACCCAACTAAAAGATCTGTATGACTTTTTTCCACTTGTGTATACGTGTGTGTGTTTTTTTTAATATTTAATTTTTTTGGGGCACGGGGATTATCTCTATTGATCTAGGTGGCTATACTTATCTTGATGTACAGGAAAATTACTGATTTAAAAACACGCACTTCTACCTTGCCATCATTGGAGAAATTGAAAAAACTACGAACGTTGTGAGCTTTTTATTCTGGTTTGATTCTTCCCTCTTTTTAGTACTCAAGTGAAGATATTAATTACATTTAATTCCAGGGTACTTAGGAATTGTTTGATCCACGGGTCAATTCCAAACTATATCGGGAATTTGCGAGATCTAAAGGTCCTGTAAGTTACTCAAACCATGTTCCTTGCTTCTATTATATATATTATCACGTAAAGTTAACTTCTCTTAGTATTAAGATTTTCTACTTTTTAAAACTAATTATATTGCAACAAATTAACATTTGTGATAACTAATTTATAATGTTTGGACAACATATTCACTTGCTTTGTTATGAGTTAGTTTCCTAAAAGTCACATTAAAGTTGATTATAGAAAGGAAAATACACCATTGGGTTGGTGGTCTAGTGGAACAGGCAAAGCCTGTCACACCCCGACCTAAGGCGGAAACACCAGGGCATAACCTATTGCATAGCACTTGGATCAAAGTAATACTTGTTTTTGGTTATAATCACATAGTTCAAACATCAAAAACAGAAAACAAATAAGTTCCCAATTTTATGTAACTAGGTCTTTTGCATGCATCCCATGTACCAGAAAACAAATAAGTTCCCAATTTTAAGTAACAAGGTCTTTTGCATGCATCCTATGTGAAAGCATTCTATAGTCTCTATCCTCTAGTTTTGTTCACCTAAAAAAACATGTTAAATGCATCAACTAAAAAGTCGATGAGAACATAGGTTTGATAAATACCACTATAGAGTACAAAATACTAAACAAGTTTAAACAATATGAGTAATTAAATTCCATACATGAAGACAACTAACCCTTAATGACTATATAATGTGCCTCCTAGGATCTAACTCCCCGATATGAGGATTAGCTTTGGAAAGTCAAACTAGTTTCCAGACCCCTACCCAAGAATTCTGGATTAGCTTGTTAGGCTAATAGATCTATCAACGTACTACCACTAGCTTTGGAAAGTTAATGGTTATGTAGTGTTTTAGTGAGGACTATGTATTGTGTTAAATGTACCATAGCAACATGTAAGGCCATTTAATCGTCGTAAGTATCTTTTCCACCCCCAAAGATGTAAACATTGTAAAACAAGGGCTATGAACACATATTATAAAGTTGTACCACTTCACAATTAGTAGCAAAGCTTTTACTATGCGATGGCTACAATAAAGATGTTGCATGTAAGGTGTGAAAGCACCGGATCGATGACGAACATCAATATTGCACTTGATTCAAGACATGAAGAACAATCATAAACATATAAGATAGAAAGATGTAGAAGATGAATCTCTTTATTAATGAGCCAGTCATCACATATTACATAAACCGAGAGAGTATACATCATCTACAAGCTGGTTTAGATCACAAAGATCTAAACCGAGCTTTCTCTCACTAACACATAGTCACTCTCTGTAACACCCCGTGTTTTCAGGACAGTCAAAGTCAAAGTCAACGACCGATTTCGCAAACTGGACTTATAGAAATCTCTTTATTTTGATTGTATTATGTGGAGTAAGTGTTGTTAATTACTAATCAACGTATGGTAATCAATATTCAATCGACCTACGACTGTGAACTATAGGAAGTAACAATGCGATAAAGTTAATTAACTAATATTCAAGTTATGCTAATCAAATCGACATCGAATCGCAAGTCGAACTACGTATTTTACTTGTTGTTATACGTGTGTGTGTGCTTTAAGTGTTACTTGTGCAAGTTTATTTATGTTGCGTTGTGGTAATCAAACTCGAAATGCAATCGAACTCAATCGAAACTTGAAATCGAACTCGAACACCAATCAAAAATCGAATTATGATGTTTAGTAGTTGGGACTGAAAGTAATTTGACTAGGAAAAACCTACCATATCGAACCGCTCGCAATCGAAATCGAAACGCTAGGAGTCGTCGCGCCAAACGTTCAAACCAAGTGCCATCCGGCCGGATAGCCATCCGGCAGGATAGCCATCCGACCGGATAGCCTCTATGCCACAGGTCAGGTGTCATCCGACCAGGATGTCATCCGACCGGATAGCCATCCGGGCGGATTACCATCCGATCGGATCACCCTTTCCTCTTTTGGAATCCTATAAATACCCCTGTCCTTGTCATTCTTACTACTTTTGGAAACATCCTGTCCGACCAACTCGTGCTCCTCACCTTTTCTTCGATTTCTCTCGATCAAGGTAAGAACTCGTTCTAAATCTTGTACTTTCTTAATCTACACACACTTCTACACCTTTCTATCTTTTAAATGTTAACTTTTAACCGTGAAATCACTAGATTCCGGGTGTTCAAGGGTGACGTCATCATGAGTTCTTCAAGAACTTCATGCTTTGACCTCAATCCATCAAGAACAACCGAGATCTAACCGATTCCACTCGAATACATAAAGATCTTGTGAAGATCTCGACACAAGAGTGGTAAAGGAGGATTGAAAGATGGTTTCTAACTTTCTTTCAACTCTTTTACACTCAAAACCCTCAAAATCGGTAGAATCAGGATCAGATCTTGTCTCCTACTCATCCATAATGTTGTACTAGTTCAAATCTGGATTCCGCCTACGAGACCACCGACTTCGAGTTAAACAAGAACAACCGTCTAGAGCCGGTAACTGACCGAGCTAGGGTGATTCCTGGTCGGTTTAGTCTTCTGGCTCGAAACGGAGGTTCTGTTGATTAACCAGCTGTCAAAGCGTCTCGACATAACGACAAACCATCGAAATGACCAAGTGAAGGACGAACAGGACAATCCGAAAGGATTGTCGTCCGACCGGATTGCTGTCCGATCGGATAGGTCATCCGAACGAATTGCCACTCGAACAGGCCACACTTGGGTCCCACTTTACACAACCTTAACTCAAGTTTGAGTATTGAACAAATTGCAATCCGATCGAACGACCACCTGATTGGATTACTCTTCAGATCATGAGATACTAAACCTTTAAAGACTTAAACAATTTTCAACGTGTTCATTTACAGGGTTGCCACCCGGTCGAATTACCATCCGACCGAGTGACTCTTCTGCTATGAACTATTCCCACAAAGTACCTTCATCACCAAGGTCGCCATCCGACCGGACTGCCGTCCGACAGGATGACAAGCCGAACGGAGTGTTATTCGTACGATTGACCGTCCGATCGACCGACTGGAAGGATAGAGATACTTTAATGATTTTAAATGCTACAACAAAAACTTCCAAAGTCAAGCCATCATACACAAACACATTCTCCTTATAGGAAGAAACAATCCACTCGAATAGTCATCCGACCGGATAAGCTATCCGACCGGATGACCATCTGAACGGATTATCATCCTCACGGATTGCTGTCCGCTCGGATCACCATCCGAACGAACTACCATCCGAACCGTTCTCGCTTTGTATCATTCTACGTGTACTTATCATTGTTCTACCGAATCTATTCAGGCTACCTTACTCGCTAAGCGCTCCCTTCAATCCACCAATCGCTGTGAGTATACTCGATCCCTTTTTGCTTTGTGCACTTTTGGGTGTTACATACGTTACGACTATTCAAATCACATCAAACACACTACTCAATACTATTTGAACGCTAACCGTAATGCATGTTATACGTGGCTTATGAATGCTTGTTTGTTATGTTTACACATGGAATGCTGTCTACCTGCCTTAGCAACGATAGTACTATAGTTTGGACTCAGCACCCGTTCGTGGGGGTTGTTAAGGATCATTACTTGCATGGTTACGGTGGTAAACATGTATTGCGAACTGCAGCTGGCAGTCAACCCGCAGTCATTGGTATCGATGGGTCTATGTCGATAACTAACGTGCTTCATTTCACTATGTGTACGTGCTGGTTATGCGTAAACGAATTCGAACTTTATATGCTAGTATCAAACTTGTATGCTCACCTTTACATTATATGTATTGACTTTATTTTAACGTATGTGACAGGTGCTTAGGATGCACACATGGTAGGAAATTGAAGCTAGAATAACGTTCTAGAGCCCAACAAATAGTTGTCTGTAGATATTTAATCAAGGGTCTCTAGAAGCAGATAAACAACTGCTAGAAGTAGTTGAACGACTACTCTATTTTGAAATCTGAGTTGTCGGAACAGAATATTTGCCTAGACTTTATCTGTAATAATTTATTTACTGTTTGAGACATGTTATGTGACGTGTTATTTTAAATTGAATAGTAATGATAATTGTTATGGAAACTTCTGGACAATCTGTTTCGCTCAGTGCCACGCCCCGATGATTCCGCCATCGGTTGGGGTGTGACAGGTTGGTATCAGAGTCATAACTATAGGGAATTAGGCAAGACATGACCTAGTCCGGGTCAATGTCTTAGATACCTAGTCTATAGTTCGGAACCAACAGATTCTACTTGTGCACTATTTCTCACTGCTTCACCTATACTACACTATCACTACACTCGAATTTTCAATTAAGGAATAAGCAATAAAGTTGAGATTAGGTGTGAAAACCACAAACTTTCGACTAAAGTTGCTTGAACGATCCGCATTTTATCTACAAACGAGGAGAATTATGCCAAATCAGGGGTGAAACCCATATTTTGATGAATAATCTCCTCCATTTTATTAAAACAGGAACGAAGCTGCTCAAGATAGGGGTGAAACCCTAACCTTGATGACTAGTTCTGCTCGTTTTTACAAACTCTCACCAAGGTCTCAACGGACTCCTATGATCTGAAGTCACGCTAAGACTACAGAATCCATGCCAAAAGCCCAAGAATCGAGGCCAAGGCACGATCCTGAAAGTTAAAAGTGCACCACAGATCCTTGTGAATAGTTGAATCACCTTGGATAGTCGAAGTCTAATAGCCGCAGGCAACCTAACTCTCGATTTTGTGTATTTTGGTTTGGAGTCAACAGTTGCCATTCTGATGATTCATTGATTTTATATGCTTTTATGTGCATTTACCTGTTTAAGTGCTTAAATTTTTGAAAGGATTATTCGATTTTACACTTCACTTCGATCGACACACACAACTTGCACTGCCTTTCTATCACTATACGCTGACCAATCGCTAAACCCTAGACGACCTCAAGGTAACTATACGCTTATACTACACCACTCGTAATGCTAAACGCGACCGTTATGTTCGAGCAATCGCAGACTTGGAATAATAGGTTTCTGTTTTCTGAATGCCTCTAGTGACTAAATGCGTACGTGCTACTATGTTTCTGTGCCCTATGTGCTTTATGTGCTTCTGTGTTTTTATGAAACGGTGATTTATGTGACTATGTGTTTACGTAATGAATGTTACGATGTGTTCCTAAGCTTTAGTAGTAGCAAACGTGTGGGGTGAGATTCGAATACATTGTGTTGAGTCCTGTGATGATGTCTATTGCAGACAATGTCAACCGGACCATTATCAGGATCCCGTCATCCCCTAGTTTCTCGTCAAGAAAAGAGAGACAGACGCCTTGCTGCCATCATCGCTAAAAGTGTAGCAAAGGCCATGAGCGATGTTTACGAGAATGCCAGCAAATCATCTGAGGAGTCGAGAACCGAAGCTCCTAAAGCTGCCGCCAAGTCCTTCAATTTTAAGCAATTCAAGTCATGTGGGCCAAAAGAATTCACTGGTGAGAGAGGTCCTACTGCACCATTCCAATGGTTTGATTCCATTGAGGTCACTCTAGGACAAAGTGGTAGCCCCGACGACCTCTGAACTCTGAATGCTAACGGCGTTTTCCAGTCCGGTGCGCTAGACTGGTGGACGGCCGAGAGAAACAAGCGAGGGAACGACGCAGCCTACGGACTGTCGTGGGACGAGCTCAAAGAAGTCATGCTAGAAGAATTCTGCCCTCCCTATGAACGCCAAAAGCTAGAGGATGAATTTTGGCACATACATCAGAATGAGGGCGACAACGCTGCTCTCACTGCTCGTTTCAAGCAGCTCAGCATCATCTGCCCCGATCAAGTCAAAACTCTGGAGATTACAATCAAGAAGTACATCCGTGCTTTGCCTGACTGCATCGCTGATTTCGTGCAAGCGGCTAAGACCAAGACGATCGAAGAGACTTATCTATTGGCCGCTGAAATCAATGACAAGCGGGTCAAGTCGGGTTTCTGGAATAAGACTTCAAAGCATCTGCATCAAGCTACCACCACCACACCAACTGCCGACACCACCACCTCATCCAGCAACAAGAGGAAGAACAAGAGAAAGAACAACTCCAGCAACAAGAATTGTGCGATCACTGCTGCACCAGTTCAGTCTGTACCTACTCAGCAACAACGCCAAGTAGCAGCGCCTGTGGCCACTGCACCTCTTGCCAAGCGTGCATACACTAGGCCACATCCGCTCTGCCCTACTTGTACCTACCATCACCCGACAACCATCAATTACCGTTTTTGTGCCAACTGTAACATGTTCGATCACTTCACCACCAGTTGTCGTGGACGTCTGGGTCAAGCTCCAGCTCAAGCAACTGCTCATCAAGCTCTACTTCCAGCTCCTCAGGGTTAACAAGCTCTTCTGGCACCCGCGGTCAACGCCCGAGTCTGCTTCGCATGTGGCGACCCAAACCATTTCTCCAACATGTGCCCGAACAGGGTTGTGAAACAAGAGCCCCAGCAGCAGCCTCAACAGGAACAACAACATCAGCAACAACAACAAGCCGCACGTGCCCGAACTTTCAACATCAACGTGCGCCAAGCCCAGGCCGACAACAACGTCGTCAATGGTACGTTCCTTGTGAATGGTATTTATGCTTCGTGTTTGTTTGATACTGGAGCCGATAATTGCTTTGTGTCGTTTGAGTTCGAAAATTTACTAAACCGTAAGCGCGCTCATCTCCCCTCATCATCCGACGTTGAAATCGCTACCGGTAGGACCGTCGCCGTCAACTCTGTTCTCCGTGATTGTACCCTTGAGCTCAACAGTCACGTTTTCTCTATCTATCTTATTCCGATGCAACTCGGAAGTTTTGATGTCATAGTAGGCATGGACTTTCTCCATGAAAACCATGCTAAAGTAGTGTGCTTCGACAAGATGATCCGATTTTCGCTCGCCAATGGAGACCAGTTATGCGTGTATGGAGAAGTCGCTTCGAAGAAATTGCAGTTCATGTCTTGTATCCAAGCTAGCAAGTATCTCCGCAAGGAATACATGGCTTTCTTGGCCAACATTGTAGTAGCGGAGGAAGGAAAGAAAAGAAAGGTGGAAATGAAAGACGTTCCAGTCGTTCGAAATTTCCCTGACGTTTTTCCCGAAGATCTTCCTGGATTGCCTCCTAGTCGTGATATCGACTTTTGTATAGACCTTATTCCTGGAGCAAATCCCGTTGCCAGAGCTCCTTATCGACTTGCACCGTCAGAAATGCGCGAACTTGCGAGTCAACTCCAGGAATTGCTTGACAAAGGCTTTATTCGCCCTAGCACCTCTCCTTGGGGCACGCCAGTCCTTTTCGTCAAAAAGAAGGATGGATCGTTTCAAATGTGCATCGACTACAGGGAGTTGAATAAGCTGACTATCAAGAATCGTTATCCTTTGCCCCGTATTGATGATTTGTTCGACCAACTACAAGGTGCTACGTGCTTTTCCAAGATTGATTTACGCTCAGGCTACCATCAATTGCACATTCAAGAGGAAGATATATACAAGACTGCTTTTCGCACCCGTTACGGTCACTACGAATTCGTTGTGATGCCGTTCGGCTTAACTAATGCACCAGCAGTATTCATGGATCTGATGAATCGCGTGTGTAGACCATTCCTCGACCGTGTCGTCATCGTATTCATCGACGATATCCTGATCTATTCCAGATCGAGAACTGAACACACGCAACATCTCGGTTTGGTTCTCGAGTTACTCAGGGGAAACCGTCTCTATGCCAAATTCTCCAAGTGTGAATTCTGGCTTGAGGAGGTTCAATTCTTGGGTCACATTGTTAATAGCAAAGGTATACACGTCGACCCTGTGAAGATTGAAGCTGTCAGGAGTTGGGTTACACCCAAGAATCTGTCTGAAGTCCGTTCATTCCTCGGGCTAGCGGGCTATTATCGTCGATTTATCGAAGGGTTCTCGAAGATCGATGTACCCCTTACCGCTCTCACTCAGAAAAACTAGCCTTTTGCTTGGGGAACTAGGCAAGAGACTGCTTTTCAAAACCTCAAGTACATGCTTTGCAATGCTCCTGTACTTACTCTGCCTGATGGAAATGACGACTTCATAGTCTATTGCGATGCCTCACACCTTGGTCTTGGTTGCGTCCTCATGCAACGAGACAAGGTTATTGCCTACGCGTCTCGTGTCACATCCTGTCTTTTGCGGAAGCGTATGATGTGTGACTAGCTTGTTATCATTGCATTCAATCGTAATAAACAACTACATGATCAAAACGATGTTCATCCATTCATGAAAATTTGAGTATTACAAACACTTGTTATTTAAGTTTTCAAAACACGACCTTTGACAAGGTTACAATTCAACAAAAGTGGATGACATCTAAACTTGAAGTCTACTTCTAGTTACTACACTTGCGCCCAAGATCCATCCTGTCACCTGAAATACATGTAATTTTGGAAAACATCAACATAAAGTTGAGCGAGTTCATGCATTTTTGTATTTCACGTTTTTATACTTTGTATGAAAACATAGTATGTGTCATGTATAATTCAAGTCTTTCTTGAGTACCCCACGTACTCAAGTATAATTCCCGTTTTCTTGAGTACCCCACGTACTCAAGTATCATTCAAGTTTTCTTGTGTACCCCACGTTTTAAATGATTGTTTATACAAGGACAGTAAGGCACGTGAGGACATAGGGAGTATTAGTATATTTTCCTTCAACGCATGTGAGGACATAGGAGCATTAGTATTTTCTCCTTTAACTGTGTCGATTACCCTCGACTATGTCGATTAACCTCGACTGTGTCAATTTCCCTTGACTGTGTCGATTTCCCTCGACTGTGTCGATTGACCTCGACTGGGACACCGAAGCACTCAAGAGATCACATAAGGACCCTGAGTGGGGCTCGGCCGTACCCATTAGATCTAACCCTCGTCCCTAATTAATGAATGTTTTTAATGGCTTGGAACTAGTTTTCACCAAGACTTTATGGCATTTTTAGCATTTCTTGTTACTAGTTTTCACCAAGAATTGATGGCATTTTTAGTATTAAGTCTATGCTCACATGATCTAGTATTTCATAGGCATTTCATACCGTTTAAGTATTTGTACATGTATTTCACCCCCGAGAGTTATAAAACCAAAAAAAAAAAAAAAAAAACAGTTAAAGAAAAGGGGGAGCATGAACTCACAACTTTGCGTTCCTTGCGTCGTAAACTTCACCGGATTTTGCTCATAGAGCGTCGTGACCTAAACGTGTTTTATTATCGTTAGTCACTAGACTTGTAACGCACAAGTACAAGTCACTATCTTTTATGTATGTATTTTTGTGTTAAAAATAATTTATATTTTTAACTAAGTGTCTTACTTATATTATTTTCTCAAAAATAAATATAAGTATTTTGTATTTTGCACTTTGCACCCGAATTATGTATCTTGTATGTTGTATGTGTATTTTTGTGTTTATACTTCTTATGAGTATTCAGTGTATTATTAAGTCTTAATACACTAGCACGTTTAACACATACTATATACACTTAGTACAGAAGTTGGTGATCAAATAATATATATTTTTCTCTCAAAAATATATATACTTAATATCCATTTTTATTCTTGAAGAAATCCTTATTTCTTATCACCAAAAATTAGGGAAACCTTGGTAATATTTTTAAATACAATTTTTAGGGAATAAGTTTCTCAAAAACTTATATTTTTCTAAGTGTCAAAATTTATAAAAATTTTGACAGAGTTTCCCCTGAAAATGGAGGTTTCCCATGTTTTCAAATCATGTGTTTATTTTCTTTTAAATCGTCAACAATCATCAACAACAATTATCAACAATAATCATCAACAATAATCACTAATTCTCCATTTCATGAACTTGAATATTTACAAAAATGTGTAGTAACTTACTAGCACATTTAGTAAGTTTTGTTATCTTTAAAAATAAGTGTAATTTCTTAAAAACTTTATTTTTAAAGAATATGAAGTTTCACAACTTCTAGTCAAGGTTTACAAAAATATTTCTTTGTAGAACTCCCTTGTTACACAAGTGTCTACACACTTGTTTATTTACTAAAATGCTTTTAATTTATATAAGGTCCGGGTTTTAACAAAACTAGCATTTTCCGCTTGTTTCTTCCGAAAAACCACTTGTAGATCTTTAGATCTACTAGTTTAGAATCTTATTTTACAAGAAAAATTATATTTACACAAGTTCATGTTTCATGAGTGGAAGGGTTCACCATCTTTATAATTTTTACACTAACACACTACCAGTTCATGTTCTTGTACATGATCTAGCATGGTTAGATGATGATCCATCCCACTTTTAGTAACAAACAACATCAAATAATAACAACTAGACAAGATTCACATGATTTACACACATATTCACTCTTTATCCACCATTAATCACTTATGTGCAAGACTTTATGTTATGTTCTTTAGTGTTTTATGATTTTTAGCCATTAAATCATCTATTAACCACCATAAACAAGAACAAGATGGAGATTTGAAGCACGTACTACTAGCACCAGGCTAGGGAAGTTCAAGGGTATAAAAGTGGTGGATAAAAGCAAATGATGAAGGTCCTTCAAGATCCGCTTGCACCGAGCTTCGTTAGTGACCTTCTTACACCTATGTATGCTCTTAAAATGGTCGAGGATGATCAAGTAATGGTGGTGGTGTCTTGGTGGGTTTCGGCCGAGAGCACAAGGAAGGAGAAGAAGAAGAAGAGTGGAGGTGATAAGATGAGATGTTGGTGAAGATTATGATCTTGAGGTTAATATAGACTTACTTCCAACATGTGATTAACCCTTGGGTTTTATGTCCTCTAAGTACTAAGCACAATCTATTAAATAATTCACATAAAATCCATCATTTAGACATGTGGGCCGATTTACTAGGATATGGGGAGGGGGTCTAAGTGTAAACATGAACCATGTAGTTAGTTTATAACCCAAATCCAAGTATTTAGTTAGTTACTAGTGTGTGTTATTTAATGTATAGTGTGTTAGGGTGTGCGGGGACCCTAACTAGCTTACCAAAATAAAAACAATGCTTCTAGCATTATTTTAGTGTTCCGGGTATTGTCCGGTTGTTCGGTTAGACACCGGTTCGTTAAAGTGCTAAATTACACTTTTTAGTGTCTTTTGAGTACCTTTTTGTATCCCTTTTAATTCCCAACACTTGGGGAAGTATTCTGGATAATAAAACGACATTTCTGCACAATATTCTTATGTTTAAATGCTGAATTATATAAATTCTGCACTTAGAGTGCGTTTCGGGTGCTTTTTAGTGCTTATTTTTGCTTTTGTAATATACATATTAAACCCTTGTATGTACTCTTGGGTTTTAATGTATTCTTGTCGTTGGACCTACACCTAGGCTCCACTTTTATTGTCTGACTGCTTTCCGCAGTTCTGTTGACACATTGTATCCTACCGGTGAGTTTACTGATATTTTTGACGCAACGCTATCATAACGTAACTCTTGTAGCATATATCATCCATGAATTCACTTGTATGGAATTCAGAAATTTATTTGTCTTGTGAACTGGATCATGTACGTTCATTAAAGCACAGATCACTGTTCATTTAATGTATGGAATGTACGGAAAAGTGACGGTTGTCACAGTCTCCCCCCGTTAAAAGAATTTCGTCCCGAAATTCAAGCGATGCCATCGGTCGTAGGGGAGTTGTGAAACCAATATGGTCACTTAGATTCATGATTTGTCTTTATGTTCCCATGAAATCTCTGGGTCATGTCGTGAATTTTATCACACTCAAGTAGATCAATCATGTCTTTTCTGTATCTTGTGGACTCTTGGTCCATCACCTCAACAGGTTTCTATAGTATCACGGACTCTTGGTCCAAAACCTCAAGAGGTTTCTATAGTATCACGAACTCTTGGTCCAAAACCTCAACAGGTTTCTATAGTATCACGGACTCTTGGTCCAAAACCTCAACAGGTTTCTATAGTATTTCTTGTCGTTTGTCATTGACGTGAATCTTATTTGTGGGAACAACGACTGCTCCTTGAGTCAGACTCCTCTAACGATTAGACACATGAATGTGTCGCGATCACTACTGATCTTTTTCTGGGAGTTTCATCTTGTGAACAATGGTTCTGATCCCTACACCGGGGATTCAACCTTTTCGTTTTCACACTACGCCTTCCCTAGGCGAGGCTCTCATTTTAGTCATACTTCTTGTCTCATATTCTTACGATTTCTGCCTCTCATCGGCGTAATCTTTCTGTATTCTGCGGGCTGTCCTGATATGGTCACATATCCGAACGATCTTGCCTCTAGTTTTCCTGGGCCAACTCGGGCCAGTAGATTGTTTATTCTCGGTCTCTGATCAACTTGACGGGGATCGATTTACTATGTTCCGTCCGAAGCTTCGCAAGAAGCGGTACTATTGTAGGAAAACTCTACTAAGGGCAAGTGAGTGTTCTGACTTTTTATCGAAGTTTATCACTCAAGCACGTATCGTGTTCATACAGTCCGCATCGTTCAGCAGCTCAGTTCATATTCGAGTTCTTACGATCATCGGTGTGCTGCAACCCTTGTGATCAGTAAAGATCGTGCAGCGTTTTCTTTCAGGTAATGACGTCCAGTTTGCGGCGCGCAATTACTGTATCTATCTCAAGGTCTTTTCTCATGATTCCTTAATCAATGTGCCACATACGCAATGTTGTGGTCTCGTTGCATCGACGTACAATCGAGACTTTGTCGAGAGACGTCACATAATTGCAACTCTAGCTCCTTAGCTCTTGGTTGCAGGGTTGGCGTGAATTTCGTTCTTATCCACCATGTATCTTCAGTTCTCCCTTCGCGAACTTGAAATCCGCTTTTCGTCATCATTGCACATAACTGTGCTTTCTCTAAGAGTTGTAAGGTAAATTGCAGCTGTTGCTCACGACCTTCCTTGGTCGTTGGCCATATAAGAATGTAGTCAATAAGTATATGACTTATCCAGGTATGGCTCACACGTTCGATTCATGAGGTCCATGAATATTTTCGATGCATGTGTCAAGCCAAATGACACGACAAGGATCTCGTAATGCTCGAAGCAAGTCCTAAAGGTCGTTTTAGGGATATTTCCTCTTGTATTCACAGTGGAGGACCTCTTGTCCTCAAGTTGATATTTGAGTGGTAACTGGAACCTTACGATTGGCTCATTTGTGTCATCAGTCCTTGGCAAAGGATTCTGATTCTCAATTTTCTGAAGTTTATGTAAAGTGGAGACTACCAATTTTCTCCTTGTCTCCTTAACTAAGGATGTTATGTCCTTAATTTCCCCTGTCTAGCAGCTCTTGCAGTTATATCAGAGGTTCATGTTTCGCTGGTGAAGCTAGTCGGTATGGCGTCATTCGGCACTGGTACCGCTCCTGGCATGAGATTTATCAAAGCTCCTCTTGGCGCTGTGGAGGTATTCCTGGCAAGTCCTCCGAAAAAGCTGCTGGAACTTCTTCCATAACGGGGATGTCCTCAGGCTCTATACTTGGATATCCAATCCATGCTGACTATCATATCATGACTTCTCAAGTTAATGGTAACAGAAGGTTCCGACCTTCTGAGTCCCTAACTGCAATCCTTAATTGCTTCGACTGTTCAAACTAGCCTTCTATATGCCCGTTTCTAAAGAATACGGAACGTCTAACTTATTTGAAACTAGGCCAGACAGTCTCTTAAGTTCTAAGCATTCAAGGTAAAAGTTGATGCCAGTATTAATTAAAAGTAGATGCATTAGGTTGGTTAATAGGGAACGTACCCGTAACCGCATCTGGATCCTGGCGTGCTTCACGAGTTTCGATCGTGAAAACCCTTCCTTGCTTGTTTCTTCCTAGGGCAATCTTTCCTAAAGTGCCCTGCTTCACCACATTTGTAACAACCTGGTATTCTCTTATTTCTTCCATCTGGGTCCTTTGCCCAACAGGCATCCTTGCTGTGCCCTTCTTTTCCACACTTTCCGCACTTAGGCCTCGGACATCGACCTTCATGGTGAAAATTGCATTCTCCGCACTTCGGTTTAGTCCCCGAGTATATTCTACCACCGGCCTTATTAGTGGCTCCATCAATTTTCCTGTCATGCGGCGGTTTTACTTTCTTTCTTTTGCCTGTTTTAGAGCTTCCATAGTTGACTTGGGTGCTCATCTTTAGGTTTGAGGACTTCCTCTTTTTGTTGCTTGACGACTCCACATGAGTCTCTTTCTTGTTATCCTCAGATTCCGAAAATTTTCCCGCGCGTAGAGCTTCTTCAGTAAGAGCGACACTCATATCGATAGCCTCTGCAATGGTTGAGGGCTTTGAGGTAGTAACCATGCTCCTGATCTGAGGTGCAAGTCCCCAAATGAATCGTTCAACCCTTTTGAATTCCGGTTTGACTAAGTAGGGGACGACCCTAGACAAGTCGTGAAATCGTTGGACGTATTCAGGAATCTTCGGTCCGTCCATTTTCAGGTTCCAGAACTCCACCTCAAGCTTCTGGATTTCAGCCCTAGAACAGTATTTCTTTTCCATCATTTCCTTGAGCTCGTCCCAGCTTAGTGCATAAGCAGCATCCGCACCAAGGGTTTGAACCTGAAGGTTCCACCAGGAGAGTGCGCCATCTACGAATAACCCTGAGATATAAGTAACACTCTGTCGGGGCGAACAGTTACTCATTCTTAGAATGGAGTCAGTCTTTTCTGCCCAACGAACAAATGCAACGGCACCTCCTGTGCCATCAAAATTCAATGGCTTGCAGTCCAGGAATTGTTTATAGGTGCAGCCAGTTGGAGGGTTATTTCCAGTAGTGCCATCGCTGTGCTTAGAGCGGAGGGCTTCATGTCGAGCAATCGCCTGTGAGATGCATTCTTGCAGCTCGGCTTCTGTTCTTGGCAGCGTACTGGTGTTTGTGTCTCGCCTGGGCGGCATTCTCTTCTGCCAAAATGCTATGGAGTAGGTTAGACAACATTTCAATTGTCTATGAGATACATAGCAACCATAAGCCATCATGTAATCACCCAATTTCACATGTATATATAATCAATATATGAGCGAGGAAACAGTTACTGAGCCCTCACATAGGCTTGCCAACTTGGCTTATTGTTTGTAATAAAATGAGCTCGAGGCTACATCATCTTGGTCATTCAAGTTTTAGTTATTTCCTGCTACATTGGTTTTTCTTAGGTCTTTGGGTTTACTGGCGCGTGTATTTTCCCTTAGATGGGGTTGTCCGTGTTGAGGTGGTAGAGAGTGTATCGTCACTGATTCTTTCTGAATGTCATTCCACCTCTCTTGCTTAAACATCGTTTTCTCAGAAGTCTCGTATGCAGGTAGAAGTGTCAGTCACGAAGTAGGCTAAGACAGGCTTCCTACTTTCTAACGTGCTAAAGCACTGATCTATGTGTTTTTCTACTAGATGAAGGTGAGGACACCTATAGATTAATTTTGTATGGTTTTCATTAGCTCGTCCCGCAGAGTCCACCAGGGTTTCTGTGCACTACAAGTCGTTATTACGTGGGCCCCCGTAATAATAAATTGTCTTGCACAGTTACCCCAATTTTTCTCTCGTCCAAGCAGTCCAAGCAGATGATCAATCAAGGAGGGGACACTACTGTTCTTATACCTCTATCATGGAAATAACCATTGCAGTGGCCCACGCGCTAACACTCGTTGTTGTTACGCGCGAATAGGCACGATGATTAGATGAAGTAGGAATAGAGAGAATTCCTAGTAGTTGGAGGGGCACCTTCAAGATGAATACCTCATCTTCCTTTTCCGGTTAAGTGCGTCGTCAATCTTGCTTCACATAAGTCGTAGGGATCTCGTCCCGTCGATTAAGAATTTGTTCAAGGTTGCCGCCTCTGCCTCGTCATCATCACCGTAGTTAGGCATCTTCACGATCGAGAGGGAAGAGCAACCATCTCTTACGGAAGCAAGCTCAGCATCTTGTTTGGTAATCACTCCCAGCCATGAGCTTTGCAAAGGACGCGAGGTCGGTAGCTTCATCGTGCGAGTCACGTACAGTAATAGGAGTCGGAGTCGAACGCATTTATTCACGTCAATAATCATTCCGTACACTTATAAGTATGTATGTATATCAATAACATATATGCTACTTGGCATAATCAAGCAATTTAATGTATCATATCACGTATAACTCTCGTTTTGGGGGGTCATTGTGTCTTTGGCAAGTCTAACTCGTGTAGACTATGCCATGGTTGGCGCCTTATTCTATGGGTATTCCTCACTAATGTCCTTGCCTTGTCTTTTCTTTGAAAAGTGTCTGACTTGTGGATCTTGGAGCTTTCGTGAATGCAATGAAAACCTTTTTGTAAAATGTTTTCGTGAGAGAACTCTAGTGATTGTAGTCTAGACTCGAGAAAGAATCCTAGTTCACTACAATCGAAGCTCTGATACCAAACTGTCACACCCTGTCTTTTGCGGAAGCGTATGATGTGTGACTAGCTTGTTATCATTGCATTCAATCGTAATAAACAACTACATGATCAAAACGATGTTCATCCATTCATGAAAATTTGAGTATTACAAACACTTGTTATTTAAGTTTTCAAAACACGACCTTTGACAAGGTTACAATTCAACAAAAGTGGATGACATCTAAACTTGTAGTCTACTTCTAGTTACGACACTTGCGGCCAAGATCCATCCTGTCACCTGAAATACATGTAATTTTGGAAAACATCAACATAAAGTTGAGCGAGTTCATGCATTTTTGTATTTCACGTTTTTATACTTTGTATGAAAACATAGTATGTGTCATGTATAATTCAAGTCTTTCTTGAGTACCCCACGTACTCAAGTATAATTCCCGTTTTCTTGAGTACCCCACGTACTCAAGTATCATTCAAGTTTTCTTGTGTACCCCACGTTTTAAATGATTGTTTATACAAGGACATTAAGGCACGTGAGGACATAGGGAGTATTAGTATATTTTCCTTCAACGCATGTGAGGACATAGGAGCATTAGTATTTTCTCCTTTAACTGTGTCGATTACCCTCGACTATGTCGATTAACCTCGACTGTGTCAATTTCCCTCGACTGTGTCGATTTCCCTCGACTGTGTCGATTCCCTCGACTGTGTCGATTCCCTCGACTGGGACACCGAAGCACTCAAGAGATCACATAAGGACCCTGAGTGGGGCTCGACCGTAACCGTTAGATCTAACCCTCATCCCTAATTAATGAATCTTTTTAATGGCTTGGTACTAGTTTTCACCAAGACTTTATGGCATTTTTAGCATTTCTTGGTACTAGTTTTCACCAAGAAATGATGGCATTTTTAGTATTAAGTCTATGCTCACATGATCTAGTATTTCATAGGCATTTCATACCGTTTAAGTATTTGTACATGTATTTCACCCCCGAGAGTTATAAAACCAAAAAAAAAAAAACAGTTAAAGAAAAGGGGGAGCATGAACTCACAACTTTGCGTTCCTTGCGTCGTAAACTTCACCGGATTTTGCTCATAGAGCGTCGTGACCTAAACGTGTTTTATTATCGTTAGTCACTAGACTTGTAACGCACAAGTACAAGTCACTATCTTTTATGTATGTATTTTTGTGTTAAAAATAATTTATATTTTTAACTAAGTGTCTTACTTATATTATTTTCTCAAAAATAAATATAAGTATTTTGTATTTTGCACTTTGCACCCGAATTATGTATCTTGTATGTTGTATGTGTATTTTTGTGTTTATACTTCTTATGAGTATTCAGTGTATTATTAAGTCTTAATACACTAGCACGTATAACACATACTATATACACTTAACACAAAAGTTGGTGATCAAATAATATATATTTTTCTCTCAAAAATATATATACTTAATATCCATTTTTATTCTTGAAGAAATCCTTATTTCTTATCACCAAAAATTAGGGAAACCTTGGTAATATTTTTAAATACAATTTTTAGGGAATAAGTTTCTCAAAAACTTATATTTTTCTAAGTGTCAAAATTTATAAAAATTTTGACAGAGTTTCCCCTGAAAATGGAGGTTTCCCATGTTTTCAAAACATGTGTTTATTTTCTTTTAAATCGTCAACAATCATCAACAACAATTATCAACAATAATCATCAACAATAATCACTAATTCTCCATTTCATGAACTTGAATATTTACAAAAATGTGTAGTAACTTACTAGCACATTTAGTAAGTTTTGTTATCTTTAAAAATAAGTGTAATTTCTTAAAAACTTTATTTTTAAAGAATATGAAGTTTCACAACTTCTAGTCAAGGTTTACAAAAATATTTCTTTGTAGAACTCCCTTGTTACACAAGTGTCTACACACTTGTTTATTTACTAAAATGCTTTTAATTTATATAAGGTCCGGGTTTTAACAAAACTAGCATTTTCCGCTTGGTTCTTCCGAAAAACCACTTGTAGATCTTTAGATCTACTAGTTTAGAATCTTATTTTACAAGAAAAACTATATTTACACAAGTTCATGTTTCATGAGTGGAAGGGTTCACCATCTTTATAATTTTTACACTAACACACTACCAGTTCATGTTCTTGTACATGATCTAGCATGGTTAGATGATGATCCATCCCACTTTTAGTAACAAACAACATCAAATAATAACAACTAGACAAGATTCACATGATTTACACACATATTCACTCTTTATCCACCATTAATCACTTATGTGCAAGACTTTATGTTATGTTCTTTAGTGTTTTATGATTTTTAGCCATTAAATCATCTATTAACCATCATAAACAAGAAGAGGATGGAGATTTGAAGCACTTACTACTAGCACCAGGCTAGGGAAGTTCAAGGGTATAAAAGTGGTGGATAAAAGAAAATGGTGAAGGTCCTTCAAGATCCGCTTGCACCGAGCTTCGTTAGTGACCTTCTTACACCTATGTATGCTCTTAAAATGGTCGAGGATGATCAAGTAATGGTGGTGGTGTCTTGGTGGGTTTCGGCCGAGAGCACAAGGAAGGAGAAGAAGAAGAAGAGTGGAGGTGATAAGATGAGATGTTGGTGAAGATTATGATCTTGAGGTTAATATAGACTTACTTCCAACATGTGATTAACCCTTGGGTTTTATGTCCTCTAAGTACTAAGCACAATCTATTAAATAATTCACATAAAATCCATCATTTAGACATGTGGGCCGATTTACTAGGATATGGGGAGGGGGTCTAAGTGTAAACATGAACCATGTAGTTAGTTTATAACCCAAATCCAAGTATTTAGTTAGTTACTAGTGTGTGTTATTTAATGTATAGTGTGTTAGGGTGTGCGGGGACCCTAACTAGCTTACCAAAATAAAAACAATGCTTCTAGCATTATTTTAGTGTTCCGGGTATTGTCCGGTTGTTCGGTTAGACACCGGTTCGTTAAAGTGCTAAATTACACTTTTTAGTGTCTTTTGAGTACCTTTTTGTATCCCTTTTAATTCCCAACACTTGGGGAAGTATTCTGGATAATAAAACGACATTTCTGCACAATATTCTTATGTTTAAATGTTGATTTATTGCTGAATTATATAAATTCTGCACTTAGAGTGCGTTTCTGGTGCTTTTTAGTGCTTATTTTTGCTTTTGTATAGTATACATATTAAACCCTTGTATGTACTCTTGGGTTTTAATGTATTCTTGTCGTTGGACCTACACCTAGGCTCCACTTTTATTGTCTGACTGCTTTCTGCAGTTCTGTTGACACATTGTGTCCTACCAGTGAGTTTACTGATATTTTTGACGCAACGCTATCATAACGTAACTCTTGTAGCATATATCATGCATGAATTCACTTGTATGGAATTCAGAAATTTATTTGTCTTGTGAACTGGATCATGTACGTTCATTAAAGTACAGATCACTGTTCATTTAATGTACGGAATGTACGGAAAAGTGACGGTTGTCACATCTCGTCAGCTCAAGATCCACGAGAAGAACTACATAACCCACAATCTCGAGCTAGGCGCGGTTGTTTTTGCATTAAAGATCTGGCGACACTACCTATATGGTACCAAGTGTACGATCTTCACTGATCATAGGAGCCTACAACATATCTTTAATCAGAAGGAATTTAATATGTGTCAACGCCGATGGGTAGAACTTCTCAACGATTATGACTGTGAGATACGTTATCATCCTGGCAAGGCAAATGTTGTTGCCGACGCATTCAGCAGGCGAAGTTATCTGCTTTGCACTCGTAATGTTCAAGCCCAGTTCGATTTAGAAGCCCTTATACGCGAAGCCCAGCATGCCTGTTTTACTGAACGCACTTTGAACAAGGAAAGGATCTATCACGACGGAGCCCATTTAGTAAACAAATCGAACGGGATATTTCATTATCTAGACCGAATTTGGATCCCCAAGCGCACCGACCTACGAAAGATTTTGATGGACGAAGCTCATAAATCCCGATATTCTATTCATCCCGGTGCTGACAAAATGTACCAGGACCTTCGCTACAAGTACTGGTGGCCGGGCATGAAAAGGGATATCGCTCTCTACGTTGGAAAATGCCTAACTTGCGCAAGGGTTAAAGCTGAACACCAAAGGCACTCTGGCTTGCTCGAACAACCCAAGATCCCGGTATGGAAATGGGAGAGCATAGCTATGGATTTCGTGACAAAACTACCCCGTACGTCAGCAGGCCACGATAGCATCTGGGTTATCGTTGACCGTTTGACAAAATATGCGCACTTCTTGCCAATACGAGAAGACAATAAGGTGGAACGATTAGCCCGAATCTACACCGACGAGGTTATTTGTCGACATGGAACGCCTCGTGACATCATCTCTGATCGCGATGCTCGGTTTACCTCGCGTCTCTGGGAAACTTTTCAAGTTGCACACGGTACTACTCTTAATCTGAGCACAACTTTCCATCTCCAAACCGACGGTCAGACTGAAAGAACGATCCGTACACTTGAAGACATGCTTCGCTCGTGTGTCTTAGACTTCGGAGTAATTGGGACACATACCTACCGTTAGTCGAATTCTTGTACAATAACAGCTATCATTCTAGCATCCAAATGGCACAATTCGAGGCGTTATATGGGAGAAGATGTCGGTCGCCTATTGTGTGGCACGAGATCGGTCATTCGCAATTAACCGGTCCCAAGCTATTACATGAAACGACAGACAAAATTTTCCAAATTCGGGACAACCTAGTGAAAGCTCGGGATCGACAGAAAAGTTATGCCGATAAGAAGCGCAAGCCCCGTGAATTTGACGTTGGTGACTACGTACTCCTAAAGGTATCACCTTGGAAGGGTGTAGTCAGATTCGGCAAAAAGGGAAAACTCGCGCCTCGATATGTTGGACCTTTTAAGATTCTGGAAAGGATCGGAAAAGTCGCCTACAGACTCGAACTACCGGAGGAACTTAGCAATGTCCACCCGACTTTCCATGTGTCAAACCTTCGAAAGTGCCTAGCGGACCATGACTTACACGTACCTCTTGAAGACCTGCAGGTGAACGAAACACTACACTTAGTGGAAAAGCCTGTCGAGATCATGGATCGACAAACTAAGCATCTCAGACGCTCACACATTCCCATTGTTAAGGTTCGATGGGAAGGCAAACGCGGCGCCGAGTACACTTGTGAACTCGAAAGTGATATGAAGGCGAAGTACCCGCAGTTGTTCGCTATGGCTTCATCCTAATTTTGGGACGAAATTCCCTCAACTAGGGGAGGCTGTAACATCTCGTGTTTTCAGGACAGTCAAAGTCAAAGTCAAAGTCAAGGTCAAAGTCAGCGACCGATTTCGCAAACTGGACTTATAGAAATCTCTTTATTTTGATTGTATTATGTGGAGTAAGTGTTGTTAATTACTAATCAACGTATGCTAATCAATATTCAATCGATCTACGACTGTGAACTATAGGAAGTAACAATGCGATAAAGTTAATTAACTAATATTCAAGTTATGCTAATCAAATCGACATCGAATCGCAAGTCGAACTACGTATTTTACTTGTTGTTATACGTGTGTGTGCTTTAAGTGTTACTTGTGCATGTTTATTTATGTTGCGTTGTGGTAATCAAACTCGAAATGCAATCGAACTCAATCGAAACTTGAAATCGAACTCGAACACGAATCAAAAATCGAATTATGATGTTTAGTAGTTGGGACTGAAAGTAATTTGACTAGGAAAAACCTACCATATCAAACCGCTCGCAATCGAAATCGAAACGCTAGGAGTCGTCGGGCCAAACGTTCAAACCAAGTGCCATCCGACCGGATAGCCATCCAACCGGATAGCCTCTACGCCACAGGTCAGGTGTCATCCGATCAAGATGTCATCCGACCGGATAGCCATCCGGGCGGATTACCATCCGATCGGATCACCCTTTCCTCTTTTGGAATCCTATAAATACCCCTGTCCATGTCATTCTTACTACTTTTGGAAACCTTATGTCCGACCAACTCGTGCTCCTCACCTTTTCTTCGATTTCTCTCGCTCAAGGTAAGAACTCGTTCTAAATCTTGAACTTTCTTAATCTACACACACTTCTACACCTTTCTATCTTTTAAATCTTAACTTTTAACCGTGAAATCACTAGATTCCGGGTGTTCAAGGGTGATGTCATCATGGGTTCTTCAAGAACTTCATGCTTTGACCTCAATCCATCAAGAACAACCGAGATCTAACCGATTCCACTCAAATACATAAAGATCTTGTGAAGATCTCGACACAAGAGTGGTAAAGGAGGATTGAAAGATGGTTTCTAACTTTCTTTCAACTCTTTTACACTCAAAACCCTCAAAACCGGTAAAATCAGGATCAGATCTAGTCTCCTACTCATCCATAGTGTTGTACTAGTTCAAATCTGGATTCCGCCTACGAGACCACCGACTTTGAGTTAAACAAGAACAACCGTCTAGAGCCGGTAACTGACCGAGCTTGGGTGATTCCTGGTCGGTTTAGTCATCTGGGTCGAAACGGAGGTTCTGTTGATTAACCAGCTGTCAAAGCGTCTCGACATAACGACAAACCATCGAAATGACCAAGTGAAGGACGAACAGGACAATACGAACGGATTACCGTCCGACCGGATTGCTGTCCGATCGGATAGGTCATCCGAACGAATTGCCACTCGAACAGGCCAAACTTGGGTCCCACTTTACACAACTTTAACTCAAGTTTGATTATTGAATGAATTGCAATCCGATCGAACGACCACCTGATTGGATTACTCTTCGGATCATGAGATACTAAGACTTTAAAGAGTTAAACAATTTTCAACGTGTTCATTTACAGGGTTGCCACCCGGTCGAATTACCATCCGACCGAGTGACTCTTCTGCTATGAACTATTCCCACAAAGTACCTTCATCACCAAGGTCGCCATCCGACTGGACTACCGTCCGACCGGATGACAAGTTGAACGGATTGTTATTCGTACGATTGACCGTCCGATCGATCGACTGGAAGGATAGAGATACTTTAATGATTTTAAATGCTACAACAAAAACTTCCAAAGTGAAGCCATCATACACAAACACATTCTCCTTATAGGAAGAAACAATCCACTCGAATAGTCATCCGACCGGATAACCTATCCGACCGGATGACCATCTGAACGGATTATCAGCCTCACGGATTGCTGTCCGCTCGGATCACCATCCGAACGAACTACCATCTGAACCGTTCTCGCTTTGTATCATTCTACGTGTACTTATCGTTGTGCTACCAAATCTATTCAGGCTACCTTACTCGCTAAGCGCTCCCTTCAATCCACCAATCGCTGTGAGTATACTCGATCCCTTTTTGCTTTGTGCACTTTTGGGTGTTAGATACGTTACCACTATTCAAATCACATCAAACACACTACTCAATACTATTTGAACGCTAACCGTAATGCATGTTATACGTGGCTTATGAATGCTTGTTTGTTATGTTTACACATGGAATGCTGTCTACCTGCCTTAGCAACGATAGTACTATAGTTTGGACTCAGCACCCGTTCGCGGGGTTGTTAAGGATCATTACTTGCATGGTTACGGTGGTAAACATGTATTGCGAACTGCAGCTGGCAGTCAACCCGCAGTCATTGGTATCGATGGGTCTATGTCGATAACTAACGTGCTTCATTTCACTATGTGTACGTGCTGGTTATGCGTAAACGAATTCGAACTTTATATGCTAGTATCAAACTTGTATGCTCACCTTTACATTATATGTATTGACTTTATTTTAACGTATGTGACAGGTGCTTAGGATGCACACATGGTAGGAAATTGAAGCTAGAATAACGTTTTAGAGCCCAACAAATAGTTTTCTGTAGATATTTATTCAAGGGTCTCTAGAAGCAAATAAACAACTGCTAGAAGTAGTTGAACGACTACTCTATTTTGAAATCTGAGTTGTCGGAACAGAATATTTGCCTAGACTTTATCTGTAATAATTTATTTACTGTTTGAGACATGGTATGGGACGTGTTATTTTAAATTGAATAGTAATGATAATTGTTATGGAAACTTCTGGACAATCTGTTTCGCTCAGTGCCACGCCCCGATGATTCCGCCATCGGTTGGGGTGTGACACTCTCCCTCTAGAAATGTGTACACACTATAGAGGAATAACTAGGGTTTGTGAGAGGTTGCATAAAGCTGATCACACATATCCATTCTCACTGAGGTGAATGAATGTGATGGATTTCTAAATCTAACCTATACACCCATATATATAGGTTGAGGCAAACCCTAACTCCTGAAAATACAAAGTACTAAATTCGGACAACACACCGTAAGTTCTGACAGATCCAAAATCACAAATTCGGACACATTCAACTTATATATGTCCGAATTTGTCAGAATATAATAACTTGACTTGGCCGAACAGAACTGATAAAGCACAGTTACCCGATGAGAGCTGCACTTACAAACTCACCCTTAACTGTTGCTATCAGTTCTGTCTTGCATCGAAAATCTTGAGTCACCGGATACTACGCTTACAGACTTCCCCTTGAGTGATGATGTTATGTCTGCTTTCTATTTTGGCTGAGACTTGATCTTTCCGATAGAGCACAACGATCTTCAACCGTTATAATTAAAGACTTGTTGACAATCACTTAAATAGCCTCTTTGTGAAACCTGAAGCATCCAACATCAAACACTGTAGATCCTCCCCCTCAAACTACTCCCGAATCAAGTTAACGCGAACAAGCCTATAACCAAATGTAAGACTATCGCTCGAAACCATAATCTTCAAACATAACCAGCAGCAGAAAGAGATATTGGATTTTGAATCCCCAACCTTTAACACTTCAAACTTCACAAAGACATGAAGTTCAATTCGATAAGTTAACAACAAACTGAACTTTGTAAAAGTACTTCAACCATCATTATCAAAAGTCTGCAACCCTTCATGTATGATCTCATCTCGTCACGAATCTTCATGAATCAATCTGCTATCTTCACGAATCCACTATATTCCTGATGGCTTTCATTTCCGATCTTCCCCTTATCAAGAAGCACCACATTATTTCGAGAACCGACTAGCAATCATCTTGGAATAGAGAACAAGAAACTAATCTTCTCTACTCTAAACAACAACTAATAAGGCTGAATCTTTAACTAGTCGTAAACCGAGAATCCAACTTCATCATGTCCATACTTGATTGAAAACATAAACATACTTGACAAAACTCCATCACACACGAGTCTTTTTACGCACAAGCTGTCAAAGTCCAACCAAGTCACCATAATAGTCCAAGATTGTCCCAAAACACAAGTAAGGACCAAATCCAAACTCTGAGAATATTGAAACGAACACCGTGGACCACCATTTCCGCTTCTCACCCCTCACTTGATCTGGACAACATAAGTACCTTGTAACTTTTTCAGTAATCTGAAACTGACTTCAAATTTCCAAATTACACAAAATTCTGACTTTTGCTAATTATCTGGTACCCCCGGTAACCCGACATAGCTAGAAAAACTCCGAACATGCACAAATCGAAACCTCCGAACTAAACAAACTTCTAAACTTAACTAAAAATCTTGCAACCCCCCTGGTAACCCGGAATTCTAGAAAGTTCGGAGCTCGTAAAACCCGAAAGCTTTTGAAACCGCGGTTCAGATTATCATTGTAGCACCCCCAAAATACCACATGCGGAAACCACCGCGAGGCGTGTGACGTACCACAATCTAGCCACTAATCATGTCGAACTAACAGTAAATAATATTAATACAAAAATCATGTCCAACATGAATAGTGCAATTTCATAAATAATGTTTCAACATAGTTTACGTTAAGCGGAAGCAATTGTATTGTTTAAACATAATTAAAAACCAAATGGTTTTATGTTGCAAAATTTTACGTGTTTCCTCAAGTGGCACGCCCCATGACACTTCCCGCTCTCTAGACAGCAAGTTCTAAAGTATGATGAATCTAACAACCTGCAAGCATGCAGAAAAGTGTATCAGCATAAAGCTGGCGAGTTCACAGTTTTGTTTAACAAAAATCATGTAAGTGTTTAGTTTAAAGACATGTCAATAATAATAATAAACTCGATACCAAAGTGGCCACTGTTTGTTTGCCCTCATCAATGCCTATCAACATTGGCCATGTGGTTAAGGTCATTAGTTCACGCCCGTCCTCCCCGGTACGGTGTGAGGTTGTTAAGCCTAATAGCGCTATCAACAAATACCACGTTGCCTCCCCGGCAACTAGTTCGGTAGTAAGTAGGGACTTTGGTAATAGAGTTGAGTTTATTAACTAACATCGAAATTAAATTAATGTAAAAAAAAAAGTATTCCTCCCCGGAATATTAGTTTGTTTGTCCCTCCCGGAAACACATGCTTGTGACAGAGTAGTGAACTCACCTTAGAGTGTGCAACAAATAAAATCAAGTATAGAAATCTCTACGTTCAATTGCGCCATGGTCACATTGTCATATTCTTATTAGTTATATCAATTAAATGTAGTCACCTAGATTCATGTGGTTGCCTTGGTTTTGGAGTCGAGAAATCTTATTGTCACAACAAGCTCAAACATCTAATGACTAGCACATTTGCACATAGTGTACTCTCTTGTATTTACATGCATATTTGGGCTCTCACTTTAACATACACCATGAAATAGGTGTACACATATATATTATATATAATCAAATTTTAAAATTGAATTCGAGATTAGAACTAGGCTGAGTCAAATATGATGAAATTATAACTCCTAGTTACCAAAACTATTGAATATATAGAAAATTAATCTATTATTTATGCATTAATAGTACATCTGCATTTATACACACATATTATTACATATACATATATTAAATAGCTAATATATATTCATATACATGCATGCACAATAAACCCAAACCATCTACATTAAATAGCTCATTTATATATAAGCTTTCTATTCATCACCACAAGCCATTCAACGAACCTATTATATCATCACAATACACACATAAAGCTATTACTCTTAACATGTAACTACAGTTTCCTTTTATAACTCGACCATTATCCACTTACATACTCCTATTTCTAGATGAAATCCTACATTCATGTGCAAGTTTCGCAAACAAACGCACATCATGAAACACACATCCACACACAACTAACATCGGAGTCAAACAACAAAAGAGATAAGTTTCATAATCATACCACACATCACGTATATTCATGTCCCAAACCCATGATCCCCCCTTGAACGCATGCCAATACCCGTGACTATTATCTTATAAATCTTATAAACAAATCAAGATCAAGATTCTCATGTAAAAGAAAAAAAAAACAACACAAACATTACGTCACAGTTTTCCGTAACGAGTCTAACACACCTTACTCCTTCGTACGTTCACAATTTGACCTTGAAGACATTTCTCATGTGCACATATATATAACATATAATCAACTTTGTCATGTCACGATTCACCTAATACTAACAGTGGCTTCATGTATAACCTTATTTTCATACAAATATCTTAATCGAGGACAAACCGAAACCGAAACCGAAACCGAGACGACAAAATCCTACTACGAGACTACGGATTATGCGCGACACTTACCGGTGGTGGCCTTGGGTGGTTGTTCCGGAGTCAACGGACGTCGTACGGAAGTTGCGGTCGGTAGTTTGGCACTACAGTTAGGGTTTACGACATAGGGGAAAGTGACCAACAAGGAAAAAGATCTGATTAATAGACTAGGAGTTTGGGCGGTTTGGATGTGATGTGGCCGTAACCCACATGGGCATGGGTTTGGACGGTTGGGCTTGGGCCGATCAAGTGCTGGCAGCCTTTAACCAAAATGTTTAATTAAGGGATGGGAAAGTGTATAAATCTGATATACTAAAATTTCGACGTGTATAATATGTTGTTTCAAAATTTAGTATTTTATATGTTGATGAAACAATCCAATGTGGTTTAATTATAAACAAAATGTAGCCTTTCCTTTAACAACTATAACTAGTATATTATAACTTAATTTTATCCAACAAAACCATGATACAATGATATATATATATATATATATATATATATATATATATATATATATATTTTGTTCGTAAGTTTCCATTTTCATGAAAGGTTAGTCTTGAGATCCCTTTTTTTCTTTTGTTTAAACATGCATTTAAATGCATGATCTGTATAAACCTTTCTAGTAAAAAGGTTGGGGGTGTTTGGGTTAATTTATGTTGGGTCGGGTCAAGTGACATGAGAGAGGAGGGTTTCGGGTTGAGGCGAAGTGGTTCACATGACATGTAAAGTGATTTGTTCGAATAAATAATGGATTGTATTGAGCTTAGAAAAGTTTTAGATATAAGTATAGATATAAAATCAAGAATGTTAAGTGATCATAAAATGTAGAAAGTGAACGTTTCATACCTCGGAAATACGGGTTGTCACAATCTGAACAGTAGTTCAGAATACAAGACAATCGGAACAAGCAAAGAAATTTCGAATATAACTTAAGTTCGGATTTCAAAGGAATGAAGATATTCTGACAACATATATTCACTGTAATGTTGCCCAGATTATGAACGATCTGATTGATATAGAGAATCAATTGAGAGAAAAAATATAAGAATTGCAAGATCAATTATGATATATGTTATTGTCTGATACATTACATCGATACATATATAGGGATTATCCCAAATCAAGTTATAAGGATATACAAGTTTAACCCTTCTACTTTATACATAAGATATTTAGACTATAAGTATTTACTATTTACACTAATGACCCGCTAAGTATGGATGATCGGGATTAGTCCTTCAATCACCCCCTTAATCACGATCATATTTGTTGCAGATCTTGAACACCGAGCAACTTCCTCATTGTGATGAATTTGTCTCTTCCCAGTGCTTTTGTCAGTATGTCTGCCTTTTGTAGTTCTCCACTAATGTGTTCCACATTGATATGATTGTTCTCCACACATTCCCTTATGAAGTGATAACGAGTATCAATGTGCTTGCTTCTTCCATGAAATACCGGATTCTTCATTAGAGCAATAGCTGATCTATTGTCCACTAGTAATGTGATCTTTTCTTCTTTCCATCCAGTCATTGCAGCGAGTAATCTTTTTAGCCATAGTGCTTGGCATGCTGCTGCAGTTGCTGCCATGAATTCAGATTCACAGGATGATAGAGCAACAGTTTGTTGTTTCTGAGTGCACCAAGTTATTGGAGAGTTTCCAAAATAGAAGACTATGCCTGTGGTGCCCTTTCCTTCATCCGTATTAACTCCATAACTGCTATCACTATAGCCCGTTATTTTACAACCACCAACTTTATAGTATGTTATACCAAGGTTTTGTGTTCCTTTGATATAACGTAGCACTTGCTTAATAGCCTTTTGGTGATGTTCTTTAGGTTCTTGCATGAACCTACTAAGTAAGCCAACAGAATAACAGAGATCTGGCCTTGTATGCAACAAGTATCTTAAACAACCAATTAAGCTTCTGTATTCTGTTGCATCAACTGAGTTTCCCCCTTCGGTTTTTGTTAACTTAGTTCCTGGGTCCATTGGTATCTTGGTGTCATTGCAATCTAACATTCTTGCATCTTTGAGAATTTTGGTTATATAGCCGGATTGTTTAATAGAGATTTCACCCCCTGTTTGGGTGACTTCTATACCAAGATAGTAAGCCAACAACCCTAGATCACTCATTTCAAACTTCTCTTCCATTTGAGATTTAAAATGATCTATTTCTTTCTTTGGATATCCAGTCACTATTAGATCATCAACATAGACTCCGATTAGTAAGGTTGAAGTCTCTTTTCTTTTAGTGTAGACTGCTTGTTCCAAAGAACACTTTTGAAATCCAAGGGACTTTAAGGTATGATCTAACTTAACGTTCCATGCACGTGGAGCTTGTCTTAGTCCATATAGTGCCTTTGAAAGTTTATATACCTTCCCTTCATTTTCTGGTTTCACAAAACCTTCTGGTTGCGAAACATATACTTCTTCTTTGAGTTCGCCATGTAAGAAAGCAGATTTTACATCCAAGTGATGTACTTCCCAATTATTATAGGCTGCCAAAGCCAAAATCAGACGAACTGTCTCTATACGTGCTACAGGAGCAAAGACTTCATCAAAGTCTATCCCATGTTGTTGCACATAACCTTTTGCAACTAAACGTGCCTTGTGTTTGATGATCTTTCCTCTTGCATCTCGTTTAGTCTTAAACACCCATTTCAGGCCAATTGCCTTTTGATTGTTGGGTAAAGTGGTTGTAGGTCCCGTTTTTCCCGGTGAGGATCGATAACGAGAAACCTATTCCCTGTTTATAACAAACACGGTAACGGGTGCGGAATCCCCGTGACGGTGCAAACCAAACAAAAGTGTATAAAATAACACGGATTAACCAATGAAACACAATCTATTGATTAACGGGATGAGAACCGATTACAACTGATACAAACACAGTTCAGACGGAATTTTGACAGAGTTTCTTTACAAGTATTTTCTGATCTCTCTGCACTCATCTCTGTTTCACACAGAAACAGAGAAGGGTATTTATACTAAGACACAGACACATACTGACTGGCGAAACACAAAAGCACTCGGCGAAACACACAAAGTCGACGAAACACTTTTGTTTCGTCGATATACAAGTATTCAATTTTCTGTTTCGTCATTTGATGTAGAAGCCCAAGAATAGTCAAAGTCCAACATGAAGTCACGGCCCAAAGATGTTGAGAAACGGCCCAGACTTAGTTCTGTTTACAACCTTTTACCAATATCACCATATGAGACAAAATGTTGACATCATCATGACATCACAGAGATGATGTCATGGTGATGTGTCTTGCGGGACTTGTTCGCGGCGTTCCGTGCTTCACGTGTCGAACTCTGGGGCGCACGACTGAGGAATGTCGTGTCTTCGGGCTGGAGCCGGACCTAACCGAGTCGAAACCAAGTCGAACCGAGCCGAGTCGAACCGAGCCGAGTCGCGTCCACATAAAGTGTACCAACAATCTCCCCCTTGGACGCTACTCGTGAGGTTCGTCTTTTGTGATTGTTCGTCTTCTGTGTCTTTCATGTCGGAGGATCTTCAAAGTCTTCACGCTTCGTAAGTAGAAAGTGTATCAACAAACTCCCTTTTCATTTAGGTAGTGTGTTAACAAAGTCCCCCTTAGATTGAACTCTCCATTGAGTTATGCTCGTGAATCTTTTGACTTGTCAAATCTTCAGATCCTTGTGGTGTTGATGAAGTGATCAACTGCAATCCAATCATCTTGATCTTCTGATTGCATCAACGTCGTGTCTTCACTTTACGGCTTGTCATCTGACACGTTCTCTTCGCCTTTAGCTGATTCTGATGTCGCATCTGCACATACAAGAAAGCTAAACACGTAATGAGAACAACCGCTTGGAATATAGACAAATTAAACAAACGACACATATGAGATCAAATCTCAATCAAACACCGACCGACAACAGTTTGAAAGTATAGAAAATGATCAATTTTAATTCTTTAACTTTCAAAACTTGTTAACTTCGACTTTTTATGAAGGTGCAATTGTTTTCCGGCTTACGATCAGGATTTTGGGTAGGATAGACTCGAGTTCCAACATCAGTCAATCGAAAATAAACTAGAAGCAAAATCTTTTTGGATTTTATAAAGTTTATTTTAAAACACACCTAAAATCTTTTTGGAATTTTTATTTTTCAAAAGTAAAGACGGAAAGCAATAAATAAATATATACAAAGATGCATAAACTGAAAACAGTAAATAAATATTTACAAACATTATTTTTGCGAGTTTCGAGGGTAAGAGAATCATATCAGTGTACGGTCACGCCAAAACGCTCTTTTTGTTCAATTAGTTAACATTAAGATAAGCATCCTATAACAATTATCGGTATTGTTGTCCACTTAAGCTTAACTTATCAGATGTAATCATGGCGAGGGGATACGTTAAGGTATGAATTATACTTACAGACCGGTGTTCATCCACACATGACACATTCCCGTATCAAGGTATGCACGAGAATTCATCTTACCGGTGAGTATACCGATTATCATCTGTTTGACCGTATAAAAGATGTGAGAAACTCACTTATTTTGATTGAAAACAAGCCCTATGTGATAAAATCACTTATTGATGAGGAACTTGATTTTCAGATGCATGAGGGCACAGGAGCAAGTCCGTGAACAGGTCAGTACTTCCGTACAGCAGAGAGACGAACTTGACTCCCGCAAAGAATCTGTGATAATTTATCACTTATTTTGTTTGGACATGTGATTGTTGATCACTTATTGAGGTCGAATGCAGTAAGTACACGTATGTATAGTATCATGGAAGATCTTAGACTTCGTCTCCGTTATTTTTACGGTTTGATACAACCATGATACCCAGATGATAAGCAGCATAAAGACCGAATATTTCAGATCTCGGCAATCTCTCAAACGAGATTTCGGTACTAAGACCATATGCCAATGTGTGGTTCCCACCTAGTCTTCAGTCGATTAAGGTTTATATCACCCTGGACACTTTAAAATGATTGTGAGCCTACCGATACATCTTATATAGAGCTGCTAATCGTTTTTCATTTTGCATTTCAGTTCGAAGAGGTTTAGACAGACCACTGATCTACTATCATTTTCTCTTTTTCTCGCCAGGAAACTCATTTTTGTTTTTCCATTGTTTTTGCGTTTTGAAATTTTTCACTGTTTTTGAATTTTTCAAATTTGGATTTACTCCCCCTAAAATCAACAAACTATGATAAATTTAAAAGACACAAATATATTTACAAAAACGATTTCCCGATGTCGGTTAACTCATGTTTTACCTCAATGCCGTTTACCAAAATTAATTTTGAATCAGAAATGATTTATCGAATTTTGGAAAAATCAGTTGGCATGTCGGTAAGCAGTGTGGACCATGACAACATTGTCTGGCCAAAGAGTGCTACAAGAGGATAACAATTCATAAAGCAGCTTAAATATCGACAAGTATAGGAGAGATTAAAAATTTAAAACCGTATCCTGCAACTGCTTCGTGCATTGCAAGGAATCTGAGTGCTCTCCCAAACTGGATATCCATCCGGTGTGGATTTCAAAGTCGATTTTTGTAGCTACTGAGAAATCTCTTCACAGCAACAAGATCAGAAACCTTTGGGTCCGGCTGGTCTTCCACATTGCACCAGCGAAGGTCTTTGTCTTTCTCTTTCAGAAGTAGTGTGCGGTTGTTCAATCCATGCCAAGGCATCCGCACACCCGGTTGATTTGTTCAACAAACACATTTTCTTCAATCACAATTTTGATTTGAATCTACCCTGGGGACCCGATCAAAGCCTTGAACAATCACATTTTGAAATGATTTTCATTCTGTCGAAGCTTTCAATCTCTTTCGACAGACACTTCTGTCTTCTTTTCTTTTTCTCTCCATCAAAGGCAACAATTTATTCTATCGCCTATCTTGTGCATGGACACTCCACTATCAACAATCCGATGACTATCGATAGTTCCTCCTGGAACATCCTGCACACTCACTTAGAGATTAGTTGGAGAGGGGGACCCAAGCCTTCACAGACTTGGGTCTTCCCTGAGAATCAAGAAATGTAATTTCAATCTCTTGATGATTTGGAAATTTCACGCCTCCCCCTGAACCTTTACCTGTTTTCGGATTCCAAGCTTGTTTCCATTTACCAGATTGTGTATTAATTACAATTTCTGGTTTTATCGGTTGTTGTGAACTTGGTTTCCTTTTAACATTTTCCGGTTTTAAAGCCTTTTCGATCACCTTCACATTCTTATGTCGTTGTTTTGTTTCCTGTTCTTTAATAGTGCGTTTATCATGTTTTGGAGAAACAGGACGACTTTGTGAGTGACCGTGTTCAGAAGGGGCTCTTTCCACAAAATTTGGTTTGGGCGAGTTTGTGCAGTCTTTAATGATGTGCCCAAACTTCCCACACTTGAAACAAGTTCTCCTTTCAACAAACTTAGGAGAATCTGTTCGACGACCTGACGTTGAAGTTGTAGACCCAGAGGTACTAGCTTCACACCCATTTGTGCGTTGAGTGTAATTGTTATTACTATTACGTTTCAAAATGTTGACTTTTTGAACAAAATCGGTATTTGACTTATTTCCAAAAGTCTCCACTTTATCAGTACCTTTGGACGCCACAAACTTCACGTCTTTTGCTTTCTTCTTGTGACGAGCTCCTTTTGATTCAACCTTAGCCTTAGGCTTTGGAGCTCGTTGTTGTTGTTTACCCTTAAAAGCGATAGGTTGTTGCTTTGTTGGTGATTTTTGATTTCCAAATTTTCTTCTAACTTCAGCTTTTGGAATCGGATCACACTGAGTTACTGAAACTCTCGGAATCCCCTTTTCCAAAAACTTACTGGTAGTATCTTCAAACACTTTATCAATCAAAGATTGATTGACATTTTTAATTGGAAAAGCTGTGTTTGAATAAATTTTGTCATCACCGACTAAAGTGTACAACACGTTATCACTTTTAACAGTAGACACTGTCTTAGTGATAGGATCTATCTCTTGTTTAACAGCAGATGATTGCACAACAGGAGTAGGAGGATCACACAGAATGTGATTCTCAAAAGGCACTTCTACTCCTTTGTTCCTTTTAAGAGATTTATCCTCATCACTCACATCTGGTTCATCATCTGACGAATCATAGTCCTCAACTGTGGGAGGACTTTGTTCCGTACCAACAGATGCTGAATTTTCGGTTGTTCCAGATGAGCCCTCCGATGAATTGTCCGATTTGAACCCTAGACCAGTTGTAAACTCCTCATAATTAAGAGGCACACTGGATTCAAACCGTGGCATTTCTTCTTCATCAGGCATATAAGTATAATCATGTCTCAAAGGGGGCGGACACTTCTTATACCTAACACCTCTCTTGTTTCCCTTTAGTTGTTGAACATCAATAATGTGATCGAGCACAAATCGTGAGTTAGAGTAACTCTCCAATTTTTGCTTGATTGCATCATGCTCACATTTGGCAATGGCTAGTTCCTTTTTAGTTTCCTCAACAATGTTAATGTATTCATTTATACTAACTTGTTTATGATAAACAGTTTTTGTCACTTCGGAAACATTTTTCTTTTGAATTTCAATCATAGATTTAAATTCTTTTTCGTTTCGAATCAAAGCCATATTCGCTTCTTTGCATTTAGCCATTTCAACAACTAAACTCTGATTGTGAATATGAATCGTATCACATTCAAGTTTAAATCTTTCACATTCAAGTCTCATATACTCACAATCTCTACAGTTGATAAGAATTTCAGATTTTACCTGACTTGTAGAATCTGAGACATTTTCCATAAAGACAGTCTGAGAAGAGAAAGATCCATCTTCAGTGAGAATCTTCTCCATTTCTTTTGATGTCGCATCAGCTTTCTTGATCAAATCAGATTTCTCGTTAGCATCATTCGACAAATTATCAGCTTCAGAATCCATTCCCTCCTTGACGTCTGATTCTGAACTGTAATAGCTTCCTGAAGATTCACCATCACTGACATTCTTGACAACTGGATCGAAAACAGGAGGTGGAGCTGATTGAGGAAACGGAGAAGAGTTTGTATTTGATACAAACGCCGTTTGTAACTTTGGTTGTCGCAGATAAGCTGACGGGTCAAAACCTCCTCCAGAATAAGCTTGAGGTTGAGTAGTATTTACTGGAGGTATAAAAGGAATAAAACCTCCTCCAGAATAAGTCTGAGCTGAACTGGAACTAGCTAACGGGCTAAAACCTCCTCCAGAATACATTTCAAAAAAAACTGGTCACACACTTAAAACAGACTGTTATGACACTATTGCAAGTCTTCTGTTTAAAATAATACAAGTATCGACGAAACAGTTGTGATGTTGACCACCCGACGAAACCGAATTATGTTCAGGTTGACGAAACTGATTAAGCTTTGATGTGTCGACGAAACAGAATACAGATCTGGTCCGACGAAACACTGATATATGTTTGATACTTGTGACGAAACAGATGTTGTATGTTGATATTGGCGAAACACTTGACTTGTTACGAAACAGATTAGTTGCTTTTGGGCTTCCAAAATGACGAAACAAAAGTGACCTTTTGGGCTTCCACTTTGACGAAACAAAGGTGACCTTTTGGGCTTCCACTTTGATGAAACAAAGGCCCAAACAAGATGATGAAACAGAATTCTAAAAGGCCCAAGAAGTTGACGAAACAAAAGTTTGTTTCGTCGAGTGTGTTATGGCAAAAAGACTTTGTGTTTCGTTGAAAGAGGTGTTGATTTGTTAGATATTTTCCAAGTTGTTAAATATTTGTTTTCGGCTGGACCTTATCTTGTCTGACAAGTTGACAACAATTTCAACTACAACTTTCAAGACTTCACAATTTTAAACAAAACATCATCAAATTATCACAAAAGTCAAACAATTGTTTTAATAATCAATTAACATTTTAACTCAAACTAATATTCAGATCAAACAACAACAATTTAAGAACACTTTGAATATTTCTGAAGAACACTATGAAGATTTGATGATTCCGGTCACCGAAAAATTTTCCGAAACACGATTTTGCTTAAACTTTCAATAAAAACCGAACACAAATATGTAGAAATGCAAAATAATAAGGTTTTCACTAAAACTTATAGCAAAACAACAAGATTTTGACTGATTTTTGAACAATTTTCTGGAAAAATATGAAACTTTTCAAGAACCCATTTTCAGAAAAACATAAATAATCAGTTTCAAACTTGATAAAAAACCCAAATAAGTTTGGTTTTAAACAAGGATTAGAGCCAAAGCTCTGATACCAATTGTAGGTCCCGTTTTTTCCGGTGAGGATCGATAACGAGAAACCTATTCCCTGTTTATAACAAACACGGTAACGGGTGCGGAATCCCCGTGACGGTGCAAACCAAACAAAAGTGTATAAAATAACACGGATTAACCAATGAAACACAATCTATTGATTAACGGGATGAGAACCGATTACAACTGATACAAACACAGTTCAGACGGAATTTTGACAGAGTTTCTTTACAAGTATTTTCTGATCTCTCTGCACTCATCTCTGTTTCACACAGAAACAGAGAAGGGTATTTATACTAAGACACAGACACATACTGACTGGCGAAACACAAAAGCACTCGGCGAAACACACAAAGTCGACGAAACACTTTTGTTTCGTCGATATACAAGTATTCAATTTTCTGTTTCGTCATTTGATGTAGAAGCCCAAGAATAGTCAAAGTCCAACATGAAGTCACGGCCCAAAGATGTTGAGAAACGGCCCAGACTTAGTTCTGTTTACAACCTTTTACCAATATCACCATATGAGACAAAATGTTGACATCATCATGACATCACAGAGATGATGTCATGGTGATGTGTCTTGCGGGACTTGTTCGCGGCGTTCCGTGCTTCACGTGTCGAACTCTGGGGCGCACGACTGAGGAATGTCGTGTCTTCGGGCTGGAGCCGGACCTAACCGAGTCGAAACCAAGTCGAACCGAGCCGAGTCGAACCGAGCCGAGTCGCGTCCACATAAAGTGTACCAACAATCTCCCCCTTGGACGCTACTCGTGAGGTTCGTCTTTTGTGATTGTTCGTCTTCTGTGTCTTTCATGTCGGAGGATCTTCAAAGTCTTCACGCTTCGTAAGTAGAAAGTGTATCAACAAACTCCCTTTTCATTTAGGTAGTGTGTTAACAAACTCCCCCTTAGATTGAACTCTCCATTGAGTTATGCTCGTGAATCTTTTGACTTGTCAAATCTTCAGATCCTTGTGGTGTTGATGAAGTGATCAACTGCAATCCAATCATCTTGATCTTCTGATTGCATCAACGTCGTGTCTTCACTTTACGGCTTGTCATCTGACACGTTCTCTTCGCCTTTAGCTGATTCTGATGTCGCATCTGCACATACAAGAAAGCTAAACACGTAATGAGAACAACCGCTTGGAATATAGACAAATTAAACAAACGACACATATGAGATCAAATCCCAATCAAACACCGACCGACAACAGTTTGAAAGTATAGAAAATGATCAATTTTAATTCTTTAACTTTCAAAACTTGTTAACTTCGACTTTTTATGAAGGTGCAATTGTTTTCCGGCTTACGATCAGGATTTTGGGTAGGATAGACTCGAGTTCCAACATCAGTCAATCGAAAATAAACTAGAAGCAAAATCTTTTTGGATTTTATAAAGTTTATTTTAAAACACACCTAAAATCTTTTTGGAATTTTTATTTTTCAAAAGTAAAGACGGAAAGCAATAAATAAATATATACAAAGATGCATAAACTGAAAACAGTAAATAAATATTTACAAACATTATTTTTGCGAGTTTCGAGGGTAAGAGAATCATATCAGTGTACGGTCACGCCAAAACGCTCTTTTTGTTCAATTAGTTAACATTAAGATAAGCATCCTATAACAATTATCGGTATTGTTGTCCACTTAAGCTTAACTTATCAGATGTAATCATGGCGAGGGGATACGTTAAGGTATGAATTATACTTACAGACCGGTGTTCATCCACACATGACACATTCCCGTATCAAGGTATGCACGAGAATTCATCTTACCGGTGAGTATACCGATTATCATCTGTTTGACCGTATAAAAGATGTGAGAAACTCACTTATTTTGATTGAAAACAAGCCCTATGTGATAAAATCACTTATTGATGAGGAACTTGATTTTCAGATGCATGAGGGCACAGGAGCAAGTCCGTGAACAGGTCAGTACTTCCGTACAGCAGAGAGACGAACTTGACTCCCGCAAAGAATCTGTGATAATTTATCACTTATTTTGTTTGGACATGTGATTGTTGATCACTTATTGAGGTCGAATGCAGTAAGTACACGTATGTATAGTATCATGGAAGATCTTAGACTTCGTCTCCGTTATTTTTACGGTTTGATACAACCATGATACCCAAATGATAAGCAGCATAAAGACCGAATATTTCAGATCTCGGCAATCTCTCAAACGAGATTTCGGTACTAAGACCATATGCCAATGTGTGGTTCCCACCTGGTCTTCAGTCGATTAAGGTTTATATCACCCTGGACACTTTAAAATGATTGTGAGCCTACCGATACATCTTATATAGAGCTGCTAATCGTTTTTCATTTTGCATTTCAGTTCGAAGAGGTTTAGACAGACCACTGATCTACTATCATTTTCTCTTTTTCTCGCCAGGAAACTCATTTTTGTTTTTCCATTGTTTTTGCGTTTTGAAATTTTTCACTGTTTTTGAATTTTTCAAATTTGGATTTACTCCCCCTAAAATCAACAAACTATGATAAATTTAAAAGACACAAATATATTTACAAAAACGATTTCCCGATGTCGGTTAACTCATGTTTTACCTCAATGCCGTTTACCAAAATTAATTTTGAATCAGAAATGATTTATCGAATTTTGGAAAAATCAGTTGGCATGTCGGTAAGCAGTGTGGACCATGACAACATTGTCTGGCCAAAGAGTGCTACAAGAGGATAACAATTCATAAAGCAGCTTAAATATCGACAAGTATAGGAGAGATTAAAAATTTAAAACCGTATCCTGCAACTGCTTCGTGCATTGCAAGGAATCTGAGTGCTCTCCCAAACTGGATATCCACCCGGTGTGGATTTCAAAGTCGATTTTTGTAGCTACTGAGAAATCTCTTCACAGCAACAAGATCAGAAACCTTTGGGTCCGGCTGGTCTTCCACATTGCACCAGCGAAGGTCTTTGTCTTTCTCTTTCAGAAGTAGTGTGCGGTTGTTCAATCCATGCCAAGGCATCCGCACACCCGGTTGATTTGTTCAACAAACACATTTTCTTCAATCACAATTTTGATTTGAATCTACCCTGGGGACCCGATCAAAGCCTTGAACAATCACATTTTGAAATGATTTTCATTCTGTCGAAGCTTTCAATCTCTTTCGACAGACACTTCTGTCTTCTTTTCTTTTTCTCTCCATCAAAGGCAACAATTTATTCTATCGCCTATCTTGTGCATGGACACTCCACTATCAACAATCCGATGACTATCGATAGTTCCTCCTGGAACATCCTGCACACTCACTTAGAGATTAGTTGGAGAGGGGGACCCAAGCCTTCACAGACTTGGGTCTTCCCTGAGAATCAAGAAATGTAATTTCAATCTCTTGATGATTTGGAAATTTCACGCCTCCCCCTGAACCTTTACCTGTTTTCGGTTTCCAAGCTTGTTTCCATTTACCAGATTGTGTATTAATTACAATTTCTGGTTTTATCGGTTGTTGTGAACTTGGTTTCCTTTTAACATTTTCCGGTTTTAAAGCCTTTTCGATCACCTTCACATTCTTATGTCGTTGTTTTGTTTCCTGTTCTTTAATAGTGCGTTTATCATGTTTTGGAGAAACAGGACGACTTTGTGAGTGACCGTGTTCAGAAGGGGCTCTTTCCACAAAATTTGGTTTGGGCGAGTTTGTGCAGTCTTTAATGATGTGCCCAAACTTCCCACACTTGAAACAAGTTCTCCTTTCAACAAACTTAGGAGAATCTGTTCGACGACCTGACGTTGAAGTTGTAGACCCAGAGGTACTAGCTTCACACCCATTTGTGCGTTGAGTGTAATTGTTATTACTATTACGTTTCAAAATGTTGACTTTTTGAACAAAATCGGTATTTGACTTATTTCCAAAAGTCTCCACTTTATCAGTACCTTTGGACGCCACAAACTTCACGTCTTTTGCTTTCTTCTTGTGACGAGCTCCTTTTGATTCAACCTTAGCCTTAGGCTTTGGAGCTCGTTGTTGTTGTTTACCCTTAAAAGCGATAGGTTGTTGCTTTGTTGGTGATTTTTGATTTCCAAATTTTCTTCTAACTTCAGCTTTTGGAATCGGATCACACTGAGTTACTGAAACTCTCGGAATCCCCTTTTCCAAAAACTTACTGGTAGTATCTTCAAACACTTTATCAATCAAAGATTGATTGACATTTTTAATTGGAAAAGCTGTGTTTGAATAAATTTTGTCATCACCGACTAAAGTGTACAACACGTTATCACTTTTAACAGTAGACACTGTCTTAGTGATAGGATCTATCTCTTGTTTAACAGCAGATGATTGCACAACAGGAGTAGGAGGATCACACAGAATGTGATTCTCAAAAGGCACTTCTACTCCTTTGTTCCTTTTAAGAGATTTATCCTCATCACTCACATCTGGTTCATCATCTGACGAATCATAGTCCTCAACTGTGGGAGGACTTTGTTCCGTACCAACAGATGCTGAATTTTCGGTTGTTCCAGATGAGCCCTCCGATGAATTGTCCGATTTGAACCCTAGACCAGTTGTAAACTCCTCATAATTAAGAGGCACACTGGATTCAAACCGTGGCATTTCTTCTTCATCAGGCATATAAGTATAATCATGTCTCAAAGGGGGCGGACACTTCTTATACCCAACACCTCTCTTGTTTCCCTTTAGTTGTTGAACATCAATAATGTGATCGAGCACAAATCGTGAGTTAGAGTAACTCTCCAATTTTTGCTTGATTGCATCATGCTCACATTTGGCAATGGCTAGTTCCTTTTTAGTTTCCTCAACAATGTTAATGTATTCATTTTTACTAACTTGTTTATGATAAACAGTTTTTGTCACTTCGGAAACATTTTTCTTTTGAATTTCAATCATAGATTTAAATTCTTTTTCGTTTCGAATCAAAGCCATATTCGCTTCTTTGCATTTAGCCATTTCAACAACTAAACTCTGATTGTGAATATGAATCGTATCACATTCAAGTTTAAATCTTTCACATTCAAGTCTCATATACTCACAATCTCTACAGTTGATAAGAATTTCAGATTTTACCTGACTTGTAGAATCTGAGACATTTGCCATAAAGACAGTCTGAGAAGAGAAAGATCCATCTTCAGTGAGAATCTTCTCCATTTCTTTTGATGTCGCATCAGCTTTCTTGATCAAATCAGATTTCTCGTTAGCATCATTCGACAAATTATCAGCTTCAGAATCCATTCCCTCCTTGACGTCTGATTCTGAACTGTAATAGCTTCCTGAAGATTCACCATCACTGACATTCTTGACAACTGGATCGAAAACAGGAGGTGGAGCTGATTGAGGAAACGGAGAAGAGTTTGTATTTGATACAAACGCCGTTTGTAACTTTGGTTGTCGCAGATAAGCTGACGGGTCAAAACCTCCTCCAGAATAAGCTTGAGGTTGAGTAGTATTTACTGGAGGTATAAAAGGAATAAAACCTCCTCCAGAATAAGTCTGAGCTGAACTGGAACTAGCTAACGGGCTAAAACCTCCTCCAGAATACATTTCAAAAAAAACTGGTCACACACTTAAAACAGACTGTTATGACACTATTGCAAGTCTTCTGTTTAAAATAATACAAGTATCGACGAAACAGTTGTGATGTTGACCACCCGACGAAACCGAATTATGTTCAGGTTGACGAAACTGATTAAGCTTTGATGTGTCGACGAAACAGAATACAGATCTGGTCCGACGAAACACTGATATATGTTTGATACTTGTGACGAAACAGATGTTGTATGTTGATATTGGCGAAACACTTGACTTGTTACGAAACAGATTAGTTGCTTTTGGGCTTCCAAAATGACGAAACAAAAGTGACCTTTTGGGCTTCCACTTTGACGAAACAAAGGTGACCTTTTGGGCTTCCACTTTGACGAAACAAAGGCCCAAACAAGATGATGAAACAGAATTCTAAAAGGCCCAAGAAGTTGACGAAACAAAAGTTTGTTTCGTCGAGTGTGTTATGGCAAAAAGACTTTGTGTTTCGTTGAAAGAGGTGTTGATTTGTTAGATATTTTCCAAGTTGTTAAATATTTGTTTTCGGCTGGACCTTATCTTGTCTGACAAGTTGACAACAATTTCAACTACAACTTTCAAGACTTCACAATTTTCAACAAAACATCATCAAATTATCACAAAAGTCAAACAAATGTTTTAATAATCAATTAACATTTTAACTCAAACTAATATTCAGATCAAACAACAACAATTTAAGAACACTTTGAATATTTCTGAAGAACACTATGAAGATTTGATGATTCCGGTAACCGAAAAATTTTCCGAAACACGATTTTGCTTAAACTTTCAATAAAAACCGAACACAAATATGTAGAAATGCAAAATAATAAGGTTTTCAGTAAAACTTATAGCAAAACAACAAGATTTTGACTGATTTTTGAACAATTTTCTGGAAAAATATGAAACTTTTCAAGAACCCATTTTCAGAAAAACATAAATAATCAGTTTCAAACTTGATAAAAAACCCAAATAAGTTTGGTTTTAAACAAGGATTAGAGCCAAAGCTCTGATACCAATTGTAGGTCCCGTTTTTCCCGGTGAGGATCGATAACGAGAAACCTATTCCCTGTTTATAACAAACACGGTAACGGGTGCGGAATCCCCGTGACGGTGCAAACCAAACAAAAGTGTATAAAATAACACGGATTAACCAATGAAACACAATCTATTGATTAACGGGATGAGAACCGATTACAACTGATACAAACACAGTTCAGACGGAATTTTGACAGAGTTTCTTTACAAGTATTTTCTGATCTCTCTGCACTCATCTCTGTTTCACACAGAAACAGAGAAGGGTATTTATACTAAGACACAGACACATACTGACTGGCGAAACACAAAAGCACTCGGCGAAACACACAAAGTCGACGAAACACTTTTGTTTCGTCGATATACAAGTATTCAATTTTCTGTTTCGTCATTTGATGTAGAAGCCCAAGAATAGTCAAAGTCCAACATGAAGTCACGGCCCAAAGATGTTGAGAAACGGCCCAGACTTAGTTCTGTTTACAACCTTTTACCAATATCACCATATGAGACAAAATGTTGACATCATCATGACATCACAGAGATGATGTCATGGTGATGTGTCTTGCGGGACTTGTTCGCGGCGTTCCGTGCTTCACGTGTCGAACTCTGGGGCGCACGACTGAGGAATGTCGTGTCTTCGGGCTGGAGCCGGACCTAACCGAGTCGAAACCAAGTCGAACCGAGCCGAGTCGCGTCCACATAAAGTGTACCAACAGTGGTCAACTTCCACGTTTTGTTTTTGTTGATTGAATCGATTTCCACTTTCATAGCTTCAATCCATTGTTCATCTTCCGATGCTTCTTTATAATTTTTAGGTTCATCTTCGGCCAATAGTAACTCATTTGTCTCAACCTCCGGTGCTCTTTCATATATTTCTGTTAAAGGATGAAAGCCTCGGACAGGTGTGTCATCAAATGGGTTAGATGAATTTGTTGAAGCTGATGTATATTCAATGGATTCTTGTGAATTTGGATCATGGGTGTTTGGCGATGGAGTGTGAAGTGAATTTGGATCATAGGTGTTTGGTGATGGAGTGTGAAGTGAATTTGGCGATAGAGGGTCTTCATCTTCATTTTCATTGCCATTTGTGTTTTCAAATTCACTGTTTTCAACTTGAGTTTCATGCACAACTGGTGGATCAGTAACTTGAATATCTTCAATAGTGAAGTTTGTCCACTCAGGTTCCTCATGGTTGAAATCTTCCAAGTATTTACTCCAATCCCTTGATTCATTTTCCATGAATTTGACATCGCGACTGATGCAAACTTTCTTTGAAACAGGATCAAATAATCTATATGCCTTTGATCCTGGTTCGCTTCCTAAGTACACCATTTTAGTACTTCTATCATCTAATTTCTTTAGATGTGGCAACGCAACTTTTGCATAAGCTATGCAACCAAAAATTCTAAGATGATCAAGTTTTGGTTTTCTTCCTTTCAAAGCTTCATATGGGGTGCAGTTTATTAGTGCCTTTGTGGGCACCCGATTCAAAACGTAAACCGCATGTCTAACTGCTTCTCCCCAAAAATTTTGAGGCATATTTGATGCTTTCAGCATACTCCTAGTAGTCGACATTATAGTTCTATTCCGTCGTTCTACTACTCCGTTTTGTTGTGGGGAGTATGGTGCTGTAAGTTGCCTAGAGATGCCATTAATTTTGCAATATTGTGAGAATTCATTTGATGTGAATTCTCCACCTCTATCAGTTCTAAACATTTTTAACTTGGTTCCAACCTCGTTTTCAACCATCAATCTAAACTCTTTGAAAATCTCAAAGGTTTGATCCTTAGAGTTAAGAAAATAGGCCCACATGTATCTAGTACAATCATCTACCAGAAGAAACATGTATTTCTTTCCTGCGTGAGTTGATGGTGATATAGGACCGCATAGATCTCCATAGATTAGGTCCAATGGTTCCAAAGACTTGAACTTGGACTGATTTGGAAATGGAGTCCTGTTATGCTTGCCTACCAAACATGCATCACAAATTTGACTTTCGTGTTTTATACGAGGAATTCCCTGAACCAAATGTTTTTGGGTCATGGTTTTGATTGCATCAAAATTTAGGTGACCCAGCCGAGCATGCCATAACCATGCTTGGTCGTCTAAGTTTGCCAACAAGCAAACGGGTGTACCAATATTCAACTTAATGTGGTATAATCTGTTGGTTGAACGTATAACCTTCATTAGGAGTTTTTGATTTTGATCATATACCATCAATAGGTTATCTTCCATTACCACTTTACACCCAGTTTCTGTTAATTGTCCCAAACTTAGGATATTACTCTTGAGACTTGGAATGTAGTAAACTTGCGAGATGATCTTTTGATCTCCATTTTTACATTCCAACAAGACGGAGCCTTTACCTTTAATTTGTACACGTGAATCATCTCCAAAACGGACATTTCCGCTAACCGTTTCATCTAAATCAGTGAAATGTGTTCGTGTACCGGTCATATGGTTACTTGCACCATTATCTAAGTACCACATGCTCTCATGGGTAGTTATGACCTTTTCAGTTTCAGTTTCCTTTTTGTTTAGGAAAACTTCTTGATGGATTTCATTATTATCGGTAATTGCCATCAAGAGGGTTGGCTCATTATCTTCTTGCGCTAGATTTGACTGATCTTGTGCAGGTTCATTTTTAGGGCAGAAATTTGAATAATGCCCAAGCTTCTTGCATTTGTAGCATTTTACATTGCTTGTATCCTTCATAGCATTTTCTTCTTTGCTATGATTGGATTTCCAAGAGGATTTTTCATCTCTCCTAGATTGTCTAGACTTGCCACCACGCCATTTATTTCGTGATGGTTCAGACTTCTTTTGTCCATGGTTACCAAACCGTTTTTCACGACTAAATTTGTTGTCGTGATTTGTGAACAAAAGTTTATCATTGCTATCGGTATGACTTCCCTTTTTAGACTTGATTCTTTCTTCAAAAGTCTTAAGTCTACCGATGGTCTCTTCTAGTGAGATTGTGTCTAGATCATTATTTTGTTCCAAGGATGCAACCATATGGATAAACCTTTCAGGCACGGAATTTAGTAACTTTCGTACCAACGTAGGCTGATCAAATGTTGATCCTAGGCTGGTTGCCTTAGTAACAATACTGTTTAACTTGGCAGTGAACGAATCAATAGATTCTTCTTCTTTCATATGCAACATATCAAATTCAGATTTGAGTGTTTGCATTCGGGCCTTTTGCACCATGTCTATTCCAACATGTCTAGTTTTTAATGCCTCCCATACCTCTTTTGCACTTTTGCAATTAGCAACTTGCAATATGAGATCTTCGGGTAAGGCTTGAAACAAGTATGCAATCGCAGTTTTGTCTTTCTTGACATCTGGTTGCGTATCTTCACTTGGTTCAATCATTTCCCATAATCCGTTTGCCTCAAGTATAGTCTTGATACAGATAGCCCAAATTATATAATTTGTGGACTTCAAAGTGGGACATTGGAAATGGTTTAACGAACCACTTTCCTTTTGCATAACAATTATTTCTTTATTGCCACTATTATCACCCATGTTCTTAATGAGGACCAGTAAACAATCTTAACAAACTTGGATGAAAATTTGTTAAGTAATGACAATTTTAACAAGGAATTAAACTAATTCCAAACAGTGACTTATTCTAATGGGATTCCAATAAGATTAGGACTTGAAAACAATCACAGGAACTTTTTAGACAGGTTCCTAATCCGGATTGAAAACAACTAATCTTTAAACAACTTGAAACTATTAATACGAGAATTAGAAAAGAATTTCTTTCTAATTCTTAATTGGAATGAGAACCAAAAGTCAATAATCACAAAAAAAAGTCTTCTTGATCGATAAAAAATAAACACAAAACAGATTTGTAAAAAAATTTAACCTGGACTTTTGTGAGTAGCGTCTTCGGAAACGAAAAGCGTATGCGACCAGTTGACACAAAAGAACAGCCCTTGTTCTTTCCTGATCGCTGAAACAAACAAAACCGAGAACACACGTGAACGATCTTCGTGAGACTTGATAACCCTATACGACACCGTCGACTCGTGTCTGAGTTTCAAACGCGAAGAATTCTTGATTCACAGAAATCGATTTGACTGTTTGTTTGTTGTTGAATGATCGAGCAAGATCAATTGATCCTTGAAAGCGAGAGAGCCTGATGCTCTGATACCAATTGTTGCCCAGATTATGAACGATCTGATTGATATAGAGAATCAATTGAGAGAAAAAATATAAGAATTGCAAGATCAATTATGATATATGTTATTGTCTGATACATTACATCGATACATATATAGGGATTATCCCAAATCAAGTTATAAGGATATACAAGTTTAACCCTTCTACTTTATACATAAGATATTTAGACTATAAGTATTTACTATTTACACTAATGACCCGCTAAGTATGGATGATCGGGATTAGTCCTTCATGTAACAATACAAGTAAATAAAAACACTCATAAATCACAACATCTAATATTCCAATACTAAATCTTGATAAAAACTCATTGCAAGGCACAAAATACTTTTAGTCAAAACATTAAAATTCTAGAAATACATGTTAGATGGGAACAACCCTGCCCATCTAAGTTCGTAACAAAAACTGAAAGAAAGATAAAGCAAAGAAAATTGTGTTGCCAACTAAAGAAACGACCGATATCGTCATCCTCATCTAGTTCTTCTTTGGGTTCTTCCTCTTCATCCTCATCTTCCATGACATTAGTGACAAACGACCCCGCCACTATGGCTCTTGTCTTAGCTACTGCAACTCTAGCGTTTGCAATCGCGATGCTGGCTACATGTTCATTCACTTGAGCCTATAAGTTCTGAATTGTAGTAACTAAGTTGTAGTCAACCATATTCGTGTCTCCTAGACTCTCCATGAAATGCTCCATCTGACGATCAGTGCGAGCTCCTTCCTCTAACAACCCCGAGATTTCGCCCGATGCCTCCCACATATGATGAATCTCGCGATCTATAGTCACCATAGAAACAACAAACGCCTGCTTTAAACTGTGCTGTAGTGGTGGTAAAGTAGGTAAAGTTCGAGTTGGGTTAGAAGTAGGCAAGGCTGGGACTTGCTCTTAGCGAATCCATCACCCACTCGGATTAGGGTACCAACTCCAGTCCTGAGTGTCATCCCTATTACCAACATGTATAGGCTCATCGTAAACGATACCCCCTGTAGTAGACTCGAGTCAACGCATCTTCGACTCCGGGATGGGGTAGTTGACAATGGTGGTAACCTAGGAACAACCGATTCTTTGTCTGCTGGGTGGGATGTGTGCGAAGTTGACATACCTGTAAATATAATGTGTGTGAATGCAACGTAAGAGTGTTAAATAGATGTGTGCGTATGTGTCACTAATGCAATGTCTATGGCTATAGTGTGGAATGCAATTTCTAGTTCTCTATAATCTTTGGCCCTGATACGAATCTGTCACACTCCGAAATTCCACTTGCGGGGTTCTACTACGAGGTGCATGACAAACCAGGATTATTGCCATTAGTTGCATTGAACAACCACTAAATGATCTTTTGAAAACCACGTTTTTCAATAAATGAGAAAATACTGTTTCAGAGTTTTAATAGTAATGCGAAAGCGTAAACAAAAAAAATGCCAATTTGTTAATGTGCAAAACAAAGCGCCCAATAACCCATGCATAGTAAAGTATGAAAAATGAGGTTAAATGTTTGATAGCAATAAGACTCCATGTCCTATTGTAGGTCCGGCTAGGGGAGGATCTAGTCGCCTAATCCTTGTATACTAACCACTCCGGTTGTGCGGAATCCAACCGAAATAGCAAACCGAGATAGAACACGCAATAACACGACACGCAAGTTTCAACGATTAACACCACTTGTATTAAACGTATGAAAGGTCCAGTTACAGCTCAATGTTTACAAATCAGTCCTGTAAACTCTCTAAGTGTGTGTGTGTTCTCTGCTAACTGTCATCTTACGAAATGAACACAACACGCGGGTATTTATACCCAAACACAGCAGGTCTGGTCGAAGGATCATGCAGACCGGTCGAAAGATTATCTTTCGACCAGGAACAGCTCGAACGATCCATATGAATCACGAAAGATGGGATCTTTCGTGGTCCATCTATCGAAGGTCCATCTTTCGAGCTCATCATCGAAGGATCCATGCAATCCTTCGATGGTGCATCCTTCGACCCAGCCATCTTACAAACATAATGTTGACTGTTTGGCCAAGTCAAACCAGGAGGATGGTTGACTTGGTCAAACTTACAAGACTAACAAGACATCGTTTTACATTGTGACCGAATACAGACAAAGTGCAGACATAAGTGCACCAACAAACTCCCCCTTGGCTGTAGCTTTGTCTGGCTTATCAATAATCAGCTGTTGCTTTGTCTCGATCTTCGATCTTGTAAGTTCTCGTGTCTTCAAGTCTTTGACTTCTATTCAAGTCTTCAATGTTGGAGGATCTTCAAAGTCTTCACGTCTTGAAAGCAGAAAGTGTACCAACAAACTCCCCGTTTTATGTAGGAAGTGTGTTGACAAACTCCCCCTTAACATAAGCTCCCCCTTGAGTTATGCTCGTGAAAGTCTTTATCTTTATGAAGTGAGATCCTTGTGGTGTTGATGATGGTCAGCGGCAACTCGATCATCTTCATCATTTGAGTGCCTTCACGTCGTGTCTTCATTCTGAAGCTTGTCATCGACCATGTTCTCCTAGCCTTTAGAATCTGCACATGCAAGAAATCTAAACGCGTAATGAGAACAACCGCCTGGAATATCATAAGCAAACGACACACATGTGACCATTGCTTAATCAAACACCGTCCGACAGTTTGAAAGTTTAACAAATTTTATCAATTTCAATTTTAACTTTCAAAACTTGCAAATTTCGACCGTTTATGAAGATTTAGTCGTTTTGGTTTTCGTTCAGGTTTCAGGTAACGAAGACTCGAGCTCCAACATCGTACGATCGAAAATAAAATAAAAATAAAATCTTTTTGGCTTTTTGAAAGTTTATATTAAAACACGCCTAAAATCTTTTTGGTATTTTTGAATATTTCAAATGTAATGACTGAAAGCAGTAAATAAATATATACAGACATTCTTTTTGTGAGTTTCGAGGGTAAGAGAATCATATCAGTGTACGGTCATGCCAAAACGCTCTCTTTGTTCAATTAGTTAACATTAAGATAAGCATCCTATAACAATTATCGGTATTGTTGTCCACTTAAGCTCAACTTATCAGATGTAATCATGGCGAGGGGATACGTTAAGGTATGATTTATACTTACCGACCGGTGTTCATCCACATCACGACACATTCCCGTATCAAGGTATGCACGAGGGTTCATCTTACCGGTGAGTATACCGATTATCATCTGTTTGACCGTATATGATGTGAGATTCTCACTTATTTTGATTGAAAACAAGCCCTATGTGATATAATCACTTATTGATGAGGAACTTGATTTTCGATGCATGAGGGCACATGAGCAAGTCCGTGAACAGGTCAGTACTTTCGTACAGCAGAGAGACGAACTTGACACCCGGAAAGAATTTGTGATATATTATCACTTATTTGGTTGGACATGTGATTGTTGATCACTTATTGAGGTCGTATGCAATATGTACACGTATGTATAGTATCATGGAAGATCTAGACTTGCGTCCCCGTTATATTTCGGTAAAGGATACAACCATGATACCCAGATGATAAGCAGCATAAAGACCGAATATCTCAGAACCTCGGCAATCTCTCAAACGAAATTTCGGTACTAAGACCATATGCCAATGAATGGTTCCCACCCAGGTCTTCAGTCGATTTAAGTTTATATCACCCTGCACACTTTAAAATGATTGTGAGCCTACCGATACATCTTATATAGAGCTGCTTATCGTTTTTCATTTAAGGTTTAAAGAGGTTTAGACAGACCACTGATGTACTATCATTTTCTCTTTTGCTCGCCAGGAAACTCATTTTTGCTTTTCTATTGTTTTTGTGTTTTTGAAATTTTTCAATGTTTTTGGATTTTCAAATTTTGGATTTACTCCCCCTAAAATCAATAAACTAAGACAAATTTAAAACACAAAGGTATTTACAAAAATGATTTTCCGATGTTGGATTACTCTTGCTTGACCTTAATGCCGTTTACCAATAATAAGTAGTCAAATCTTGATTTGTCAAAAGCTTTGGTAAAAAGGTCGGCACGTTGGTCATCGGTGTGGACGTAAGCAACATCGATTAGCCTTTTCTCAAAGCAATCACGTATGAAGTGATACTTAATGTCGATGTGCTTAGTCTTTGAATGCTGCACAGGATTTTTAGTGATCTGTAAGGCAGCAGAATTATCGACGTAAATAGGAGTAGTTAGGAATTCAAAACCGTAATCACGCATTTGTTGTTGGATCCATAGGACTTGGGAGCAACAACTTGAGGCAACAATGTATTCAGCTTCGCATGTTGATGTAGCGACGCATGTCTGCTTCTTGCACTGCCATGTGACTAGGCGATTTCCCAAAAACTGACATCCAGCCGTTGTGGATTTGCCGTCGATTTTGCATCCGCCAAAATCAGAATCACTGAATGCGATCAAGTCAAAGTTATTATCCCTAGGGTACCACAGACCGGTGTCAAGGTAACCCTTCAAATAACGAAAAATCCTTTTTACAGCTACAAGATGTGAGGCCTTCGGGTTGACTTGATATCTGGCAAGCAGGCACGTTGGGTACATTATATCTGGTCTTGATGCTGTGAGGTACATAAGGGATCCAATCATCGCGCGGTAGTATGAGGGGCTAGTATCTTGACCCTTCAAGTCTGGAGTAATTCCGTGATTTTGTGGCAATGGGGTACCAATGGGCGTTGCATCAGACATCTGGAACCGGCTCAAGATGTCACCAACATATTTAGTCTGATGGATGAATATCCCAGACTCTGTTTGTTGTACTTGTAGGCCCAAAAAGAAGGTCATTTCCCCCATAGCACTCATCTCGAATTTATCCTGCATCACACGCTCGAAATCCCTACACAAAACATCGTTAGTAGAACCAAATATAATATCATCAACGTATACCTGTACCAGTAGAAGATCTCCATCTTGTTCTTTGATGAAAAGAGTACAATCGATAAGACCTCTGCGAAATCCATTCTCCAGCAGATAATTAGATAAGGTTGCGTACCAAGCTCGCGGTGCTTGATGTAGACCATATAGAGCTTTGTTGAGCAACCAAACCCGATCGGGATGGATAGGATCTTCAAAACCTGGAGGCTGCTCGACGTACACCTCTTCTTCCACCACACCATGTAAGAAAGCACTCTTCACGTCCATCTGGTATACCTTGAAACCTTTGAATGAGGCATAGGCCAGAAAGATCCGAATTGCTTCTAGACGTGCAACAGGTGCATACACTTCGTTGTAGTCGATCCCTTCAATCTGACGAAAACCTTGAACGACTAGCCTTGCTTTGTTCCGGATAACGATCCCACGGTCATCCTTTTTGCATTTAAACACCCAACGGGTACCAATCTTCTTGTATCCAGCAGGTTTCTCTACGAGTTTCCAGACTCCAAGCTTCTGGAATTGTTGCAGTTCTTCCTGCATTGCTTCAACCCATGAGCTATCTTTCAAAGCATCTTTCCAAGTTCTTGGTTCTTCCTGTGAGACATAACACGCGAAAGACCAATCATTCTGTTGACCAGATTCTCGGATAGTTGCATACAAGCCCGCATTGTTGTTGTTTCGCAACATGTTTCTTGTTTGCACGCCACTTTGTACATTCCCGATGATGTTTTGTTGAGGATGGGTATTATGAATCCTTGTTTCTGGATTATCTTGAACTGGAATATTTGTACCCAGATTGTTGAGATTGAGATCAACAATCAATTCAAGGCCCGGAATTGACGAAGAGGATGATGCAGAAGTTTCAGCTGTTCGAGGGACATCCACTGGAGGAGTACCCTCTGAAGTACCATGAACTGCTGTTGGAGCTTCTTGATCTGCATCTAGAAATTCGTCATCCTCTGAAGATTCGTTCAATTCGGAAGCATCTTGAAAATCCTCATTGTCGAGAGCATTATTGTTCACTGAAGATGGTTCTTGATTGACTATAATGGGACGAACCAACGGTGAATCTGTTGCATTGTCGCTCTCGAAAAACATCCTTGCCGCAGCACTTAGTTCAACGGCTTCAACATTGATCGAATTGAAAAAGTCATCGTACTCAAACATCCAAGGCTGACCAGGATTTCTAACTGGTAAAGTGTGCCTTTGTACTCTGACTTCAGACCATTCCTCGACCCTTTTAGTCTCTAGATTCCAGACTCTTAAGTTTGGGGTGGAATACCCAAGAAAGTATCCCTCGATTGATCTTGCCCCAAACTTTCCCTGAGGATCGATAATTGTGCAAGGAGCTCCAAACGGTTCAAGATAAGACAAGTCTGGTTTCCGTTTGTTGATAAGCTCAAAGCAGGTCTTGTTGTGCCTTTTGACTGTAAGGACTCGGTTCAAAGTATAGCATGCAGAGGACACAGCTTCAGTCCAGAATGGAATGGGTAGCTGCGACTCTACTAACATAGTCCTAGCAGTCTCGATCAATGTGCGGTTCTTACGTTCAGCGACGCCATTCTGTTGAGGAGTATAAGCTGCACTAAATTCGTGAAGAATACCTTTTGAAGTGCAAAACTCCGCCATGGAATGATTTTTGAATTCAGTACCATTGTCGCTACGTATCCGCCTAACCTTCAAGTTGTAAAGATTCTCAATCTGAATGATCAAGTTTTTGATAATACCGAAGGTTTCACTCTTGTGTGCCATGAACGCCACCCAAGAAAATCTTGAATAATCATCAGTAATCACGAGGCAATATTGATCATTCCTAATGCTTTTGTGCTTGACAGGACCGAACAAATCCATGTGCAAACGTTCAAGAGGAACAGCCACCGTGTTGACTTTCTTTGTAGGGTGTCGCTTCTTCGTTTGTTTTCCTTTTTGGCACGAAACACAGACGTCTTGAAGATGGAAATTTTTAAGAGGAACACCATTCACCAATTCATTTGACACCAAATGATTCATTTTGCGTAAGTGAATGTGACCCATTCGTCTGTGCCAAGAGATTGTGTCTTTTTCTGTGGCTTTGGAAACGAAACAAGTTGCTTGTGCAGACGTTGTGATAGCTTGGCTCATATCAAGGACATACAGATCATTTATCCTTGGAGCCGACAAGAGAATCCATTCTTTTGGAATTTTGAAGCCGGGTTTCAGCACGTAACATCCATTAGCATCAAAGTGTACTGAGAACTGCTTGTCACAAATTTGAGAAACACTAAGAAGATTGTGATCAAGTTGTTGCACAAAGTTGATCTTGTCAAAGCTAACAACCCCGTTGGAAATCATTCCTTCACCCGTTATATATCCGCCCTTATCTCCAGCAAAAGCAACATAACCTCCTCTAATAGATTTGACGTCGTAGAGAAGCTTCATGTCGCCTGTCATGTGCCTGGATGCCCCACTATCAACAATCCAATGACTACTGATAGTTCCTCCTGGAACACCCTGCACATGAACTCAAATGATTAGTTGGAGATGGGGACCCAAGCCATTGTGGTCTTGGGTCTTCCATTCTTATCAACAACAATAACTTCCACCTTTTGATGATTCGGAAATTTTGATGGTCCCCCTGATTCAGTAACCGTTTTCGGTTTCCAGGTCTGTTGAGTTTTACCAGTTTGATTGTTTGAAGTTTTTGAAAACTTTGAATTATCTGGTTTAATTGAAACAGATGGTTTGTGAACCACATCGGTTTTAATTGCCTTTTCAATTTTCTTGACCTGTTGGCGTTTCTGTTTCTTTTCCCTTTCTCTTATGAGTCGGGGATCTTGTTTTACAGAAACAGATCGCCTGCGGTCAGTTGGGCCACGGGGATCATCATCTTTTCCTTTTAACTTATGAAGATACGGGCAATTTCGAATGATATGCCCGATTGTACCACATTCAAAACATGATCTTCGTTCTACAAACCCCGAAGTATCATGTGGTCGTCTTGCCGATGATGAACTTTGTGAACCCGAGGTACTAGGTTTTGAACTACTTGGTTCATTCCTTTTCATCACTGTTGCCTTTTGGACAAAATCTAGGTTAGATTGATTTGCAAACTTATCAATTTTGTCCGTTCCCTTCGATTTCACAAAGTTTACATTCTTCTTCTTCTTCTGATTCGGCTTCTTTTGATCTTGAGCCGGTGTCTTACCATTTGTTTTGGTATGGTTTTGCTGTTTTGGCACTGTTGGTAATTTCTTGTTCCCAAACTGTTTTCTAACTTCAGCCTTTGGGATAGGAGGACACTGTGTAACTGTAACATGTGGTCCTGTCTTTCCCAAAAACTTACGTGTAGAATTTTCAAAGACTTTACTGATTAAAGATTGATTAACATTTTTAATAGGAAAATCTTTGTCTGAATAGATTTTATCATCACCAACAAGAGTGTACAGCAAATCCACACTCTTCGACTCTTTCTCAGACGAGGACTCAGTCGCAACAGTCTTAGCGGGTTTTGCTGGAGGATCACACAGGATGTGATTCTCAAGAGGTATGTCCTCATCCTTTATCACCGCATCAGACTTTGCTGAATCGGTATCATCAGACTCATCATCAGAAGAATCAGTATCCTCAATCACAACTGGAGGATCCTGATTCGGTTCAGCAGTTACAAAGGTATCTGCTGACACATCTGAATCTGACGATACTTCTTTCTTGTATCCGAGCCCTGCTGCAAATTCCTCAACGTCCAAAGGAACAGATGGCTCAAAGTGAGTCCTATACTCCTCATCAGGCAAAGCATCAAAATTGTTTCTCACGGGTGGTGGACATTTCTTGTAACCTATGCATGTGACATCCTTTTTCTCTTTTTGAACATCAATGATGTGATCCAACACATAGCTAGAACTCAAATAACTGTCTAACTTGAGTCGGATCGCCTCACTTTCTATTTTAACACAAGCCATTTCTTTTTGCATCACCTCAAGACGAGATATATACAAATTAATGTCAGTTTGTTTTCTGGAAACCATTTTTGTCAGTTCTGTTTTATCTTTCTTTAATGTCTCAATCATTGATTTATAATTCTTTTCATGGTTTTCATAAAACATATTGGCTTCAGTGCACTTTGAAATATCAACTGTCAATTTCTGATTATGAATAAATGTCACATCATATTTCTCTTGCAAAGCCTCGTGTTCGCTTTGCAATTCACACCACCTATCATTCACAGAAACATGTTTGTTTTGCAATTCAAACAAACTAGCTTGTAAAGCATCGTGTTTGCCTTGCAACTCAGACATGTTTGCTTCCAACTCAGCACATCTAACATGCAATCTATCACAATTATCACAGCTAACAGAAGTGGGTTCGTCGACACATACCTGACTTGATGAACTGTCGACATTCGCCATAAAGGCTGAATGGAGAGAAGACGAAGAGTAAGCAGCTTGATCCACCAAAATAGATCTTCTTTGAATTCCTGCTGCAGCTTCTTCCAACAGCTCATCAATATTTGCATCGATTGACGCATTTGATGCCTCATCCACATGATCATCACCTGAGCTCGAGGATTCTTCATCCGAACTTCTGCTGTAACCAGAAGAGTCTTCATCCTCAGAGGAGTCACCACCATTGGCGGAAGATTCTCCACCACTGGTGTGATTAAGATCCTTGACAATCTCAGCAAAACACGCCGTTCCATCCGGAGCATCATTTCCCAACTGTAGTGACCAGTCACAACCTTCATCTACTTGAACCACAAGTGCCTGGTTGGCATTTGATGGTCCTGCTTGGCTTTGGTTGTTGACAGGTACCAGCGTACGAACATTGTTTCTATTCTGGTTCTGCTGGTTGCCTTGACCTCTGAAGGGATTCTGGTTTCCATGCTGAGATGGTCTTGTACATTCACGCTTGAAATGACCACGTTCCCCACAGTTGAAGCATTTAACAGCTTGCTTATCAAACCCATACTTGGTGTCTTTCTTGCTTTCCAAGCTGGTTCGGCCCGTTCTTTCCATGAAATCCTTTGCTCGCCTAACAGCACTTGCAAAGGCCCACTTGATATCCATCATTTCCATTTCCTCTTTGTCGATCTGCTGATAGTCTTCTTGTGTCAGATTAATATTACCGATCTGACCTTCCACTAATCCACAGTATGCGCTCACCACAGTGTTTAGCAGCTCCATATGTTCCTTTGCTACTTCCACATTGACTTTAGAAAAGCTTGAGGTGTCGAGCCGTACTGTATTTGGCTTTGATTGTTGACCAGCAGATGATGTGCTTCCATAACAGGCTTGCTGTTGTGGAGGAAGTGGGTTCCCATACATGTCTGTTGGAACTGTAGATTGAGGAGGAAGTGGATTCCCATACATATCTGTTGTTCCGGGAGATCGAACTGGTAATGGATTCCCGAACATATCAGTTGGTCTGAGCGGTCGTTGGCTTTGCTGTTGCTGTTGAGGAACTGGTTCTAGCAGATTTCCATACATGTCTGTCTTTGGAGGAACCGGCACTTGGATAGTATTGCCATACATATCAGTGCTAGTCACAAATGCTGTTTGAATTGGAGCATGCGAAGAAGGTTTTGTAGAAGTGCTAGAGGTTCCATAATACATATCAGGATTTTGTGGCACTGCAACTCTTTTTGCCTTGAGAATTTCTTCCTGATTCTTGTTTTCTAGAATTTGTACAAAGTCGTTGAAGCTTGTTGTAGCTAAAGTACCATTGTACTTCATGATTTCCAAGAAGGTATTCCATTGGGGTGGCAACGCATCTGCAAACTTTTTCACAATCTCTGCTGCAGTTGTAACAACCTCAAAATTTGCCAATTCAGTCAACAAATGATTAAATCGACTTGTCAAATCATGTAACGACTCATTCTCCATACAAGTGAAGCCATCAAACTCTTTCTTTAGCAATTCTTTTCTCAATTGGCGTGTCGCTTCATTTCCTACGCCCCTTGTCTTTAACGCGTCCCACAATCTCTTCGTTGTCTTGTAACTAACGAATTGATGATAAATGTCTTTACTTAAAGCCTGAGTGAGAATGGCATATGCCTTCTTTTCCAAATCATACACCTTCTTCTGATCTTCTGTAAGATCTGCAAACGTGGCAGCAGATGATGCTGCAACTTCAATTGTTTGATCAAAATCTGTAATGAACCGCAACCACAATTCTGTATTTTGACCTTTAACGTATGTATGAAATCTATCAATCCATCCTGGATATTCATATAAGTGCATCAACTTGGGAGGCCGATTCAAACTTCCCGTTTCACTCTCGCTTAAGAGAATGCTTTGAACACTTGGAATTTGATTGGATACAAATGCCCATTGACCGGTAGAAATTGCATTAGCCTGTGAAGATACCGATGCGGAAGATGACGGAGTACCAAAATACATATCTGTATTTACCAAAGTATTCCACCTTGGATTCATTTTTAATCAGCCGAAGGATACCTGTCGAAAGACTTGGAAAAACACAAACTGTTAAGAACAAACAGACTGATGATCGAAAGATCCACACCTGTTCGAAGGATCAACAGGGTTCGAAAGATCTCTGTTGAGTTTCGAGCAATGTTTTCGAAGGATTCTCCAACCGAAGGATCCTTATCCTTCGAAAAAGTACTGTAGACCGAAAGATAAAATCGAAAGATGACTTCGAAAGACTCCCCAATCGAAGGATCCTAGTCTTTCGAAAATGAGCAGAGGACCGAAAGATATATGTTTCGAAAATATTCCTTGGTCCGAAAGATAAGTCTCACACTTCGAAGGATGCTCGAAGGATGACTATCTGTCGAACCTCCTTTGGTCGAAAGATGATCTTTCGACTTCGAACGATATCTTTCGAACTAGCTCTGACACAGTTGACAAATGAGTGACAGGTTGGTGAAAAAGGTGATGGGTTGGTAGAAACTTTCTGCGGAAGATATGGTCAGACCATGCAGGTTGCACGAAAACAGGTAAGGTTCGAATATTATAATCAAAATACCCTTTCCAACACACAAACACTAGGTAATTTAAAAATTTTAAGATCAAAGAGTGTATTTCAACAAGAACCAACTTGAATATCACTTGAACACAGCCCAAATATGTGAGTTTCCTGATGAACCGAAGATGTTCGAAACCGGATTTTGGCCGAAATTTCACTAAAAAACCCACTTTTAACAAGTTTTTCCAGAAAATATTAACTTTTCAAAAACCCGAAAAACAGCAAGAACACCTCGGTTTTAACAAGGATAAGAGCCAAGGCTCTGATACCACTTGTAGGTCCGGCTAGGGGAGGATCTAGTCGCCTAATCCTTGTATACTAACCACTCCGGTTGTGCGGAATCCAACCGAAATAGCAAACCGAGATAAAACACGCAATAACACGACACGCAAGTTTCAACGATTAACACCACTTGTATTAAACGTATGAAAGGTCCAGTTACAGCTCAATGTTTACAAATCAGTCCTGTAAACTCTCTAAGTGTGTGTGTGTTCTCTGCTAAATGTCATCTTACGAAATGAACACAACACGCGGGTATTTATACCCAAACACAGCAGGTCTGGTCGAAGGATCATGCAGACCGGTCGAAAGATCATCTTTCGACCAGGAACAGCTCGAACGATCCATATGAATCACGAAAGATGGGATCTTTCGTGGTCCATCTATCGAAGGTCCATCTTTCGAGCTCATCATCGAAGGATCCATGCAATCCTTCGATGGTGCATCCTTCGACCCAGCCATCTTACAAACATAATGTTGACTGTTTGGCCAAGTCAAACCAGGAGGATGGTTGACTTGGTCAAACTTACAAGACTAACAAGACATCGTTTTACATTGTGACCGAATACAGACAAAGTGCAGACATAAGTGCACCAACACCTATCCTGCATACCTTAAGAGAAAACATGCTAAAATGTGTCAACACTAGGTTGGTGAGTTCATAAGTTTCAAGAGAAAATAAATGTTTGCCAGATAATGTAAATTCAATTATATTGTTAGGTAGCTAGCATGGTTGCATCAGTTCGTCGGCGGAAGATTAATTAAATGGATATAAAGAATGTCTTTCTGAATGGTGATCTCCATGAGGAGGCTTTCATTATCCTTCCTCCAAGAATTGCTCATTAGCGTGGTGAAGTCTGTCAGCTTTGGAATGTGTTATAAGGTCTCAAACAGGTTCCTCATGGTCGTTTTGAAAAATTCTCTAAAGATTTTTCTTCCCTTGGTTTTGTTACTAGTAATCATCGTTCAACATTGTTTGTTCTATTTACGGGTGCTTGATGCATTCTTCTGTCTTTATATATGGATTATATGATTCTCATAATGATGATTATGTTATTTACGGGTGCTCGATGCATTCTTCTGTCTTTATATATGGATTATATGATTCTCATACTGATGATTATGTTGGTATTGAGTCGTTGAAGCGTGATTTGGCTCACCATTTTGATATGACGAATATCTGCTATGGTATTTTTGGGTATTGAGGTGGCTGAGCCTTAGAAGGATATCCCCTTTCGCAAATAAAATATAGAGTAAATTACAAGTTTTGTCCTTTATGTTTACATCAAATTTCACACGCCATCTGTTGATACATATTATGTGGACACGACTCGATTCGGTTCAACTCGGTTCGGTTCGACCCGGTTAGGTTCGGCTCAAGCCAGACGTCACGACATTCCTCCGTCGTGCGCCCCAGAGTTCGACACGCGAAGCACGAAGAGCCGCGGACCAATTCCCGCTGACACATCATCATGACATCATCATGATGATGTCACATGTTGACTAATCTTTGCAATGTTAATTCTCATAAATCATATACGTAAAGAATGCATGTTGAATACATGTTGGGCTACTTTACTTGGACCATTTGTTTGGATTGGGCCTGCTACATCTCCATGTGACGAAGACTGCTTTGATGAAGACACTCTTGGACGACGAAGACTCTGTGCGGCGAAGTCCCAATGTTCGCCAAGATATGTCACGACGAAATCCAAGTTCGCCGAGGGATTTTGTCGGCTTCTTGATTTCGTCGCATGATTCAGTATATAAGCAGCAAACAGAAGGCAAACATTGTGTGCAAGTCTGAATAGATTTGAGCGAACACACTATAAACACACACAAACTGAGAGTTTATTAGAACATCTTGTAAACATTGCTTTGTAACCGTTTCATACGCATTACTACATTGGAGTGTTAATCGTTGAATCTTTGTGTTTGTGCTCGTAACTTGGTTTAACTTACCCGTTTGGATTCCGCACTCCCGGGTTCGTCGAAAAACAGGGAATAGAGGTTACTCGATCCTCCGGGTGGACCTACAATTGGTATCAGAGCATTGGCTCGATTCCTTGTTAAAACCAAGTAGATTTTTATGTGTTTCCAGATTTGTACTTGATTTTTGAAACAGAAAGTTTATATTTTCAAAAACATCAGGTTTAAATCTTTGAAAATCTTGTGTTTTTGCTGATTGTTCTTATAAAAATCTTGTTATTTTTCATTTACACATGTTAAGAAAGGATTTTTATTGAACATTTACGCAAAAATTGTGATCAGAATTTTTTCCAGGCTGGTAAACTCAGAAACTTCATCCAGTTCATAAGAGTATTCAAAGTGTTCTTGCATATTGAATGAGTTTGATCTTTATTTGTGTTTAGATTATTGTGTTTGTTATTATAATACAATTGTTTGAAATTAGTGTACACAAATCATGATGGATATTTGAAAAGCAGGTTCCTCGATAAGGTGTTGCTTGACTTATTTGGAAAAAGGAAGCTTATTGTGTCAGAAGGATAAGATTTGGTTGGGTTTGATGAATATCTTGTTGTCTGATCTCATATTGTCAACGAAATCACATCCAAATTCATTCTGGACGAAATCACATTCAATTTCGTCAAACAGATTTCAGCGACGAAATCAGACTTGTCCCAGCGACGAAAACCCCAAGTCTTCGTCAGATCAACGACGAAAACCCTTCTTGTTTTCGTCATCATCTTTGAGCGACGAAATCACCCTTTTAGCGACGAAATTCACCCTTTCAGCGATGAAATCAAACATATCTTGGACGAAAACCCCGTGATTTCGTCATCAACATATCAGCGACGAACATACAAGTCTTCGTCAACAATTGACATCGACGAAAACCCCTATTTTCGTCACATATCTTTTCATATTATTAACAGAAGCTTTATAAAACATTCTTAACTGTTTGATTTGTGTGATTTAAGCAGGTTTTCATCCATATACATCCAAAATGAATCCGGCTTGGTAGGGTACTCCGTGTAATACAGAAAGTAAGTATATAAACACGCGTTTATCTCCATCATGGGCTGAATATCCCGCACCCACATCTAATACAGAAAGCAAGTATAGAAAAACGGCGTTTGTCACAGGCACAGATTTATATGGCAATCCAATACAAGTTCCTGTAAAGCCAGCTCCAACCACAGACTTGTATGGAAATCCATTACCACAAGTTGCTTCACAGTGCCATCGTTCTACTGTAGCACCATCATCTCTTTATCCAAGGATCTGTAGTCAAACAAAAATGGCGTTTTATGCTAAAATTGTCAAAGATGCCAACAATGTTGAATCATCGCGAAACGATGACAGTTCTGAACATGACAGTAGTTCAGTTGAAGATGTTTCAACTTCAGTTAAAGATGTTACAACTTGAAGTTCAAGTTCAAGCAAGGATGGATCTGAATGTGATAGGTCAACATCTGAGAGTGATTCCAGTCAGGTACATGTCGATGAATCAAAATCTGATAGTTGTGATAGGTGTGTTGGATTAAATGTTAAATTGTCTGATTTCCAAAGCAAATATGACGATTTGCAAAGCAAATATGATGTGACATTTTTCCACAATCAACATTTGATCGTGGATCTTTCATAATGCACAGAGGCCAACATGTTTCATGAAAATTATGAAAAGGAATTTAAAAAGATAATTGAAACATTAAAGAAAGATAAGACCGAGCTAACGAAAATGGTTTCAAGAAAACAAACTGAAATAAACCTTTACATCAATAGGCTCGAGTTAATGCAAAAAGAAATGGCTTGTGTTAAAACTGAAAGTGAGGCGACCCGACTCAAGTTAGACAGCTATTTAAGCTCTAGCTATGTGCTGGATCACATCATTGATGTTCAGAAAAAGAAAACTGATGTCACATGCATAGGTTATAAGAAGTGTCCACCACCTATTAAACACGATTATTCTCCGATGCCTGATGAGGAAAATAAACCTCATTTTGAGCCTTCAGTTTCATTGAGCCTTGAGGAATTCACATTTGGGCTAGGTTACAAAAAGGAAGTATCCTCATATTCGGATGAATCAGCAGATACGAAAGTGTCAACAGCTGAACGAAATCAGGATCCTCCAGTCATTGTTGAGGATGCAGATTCGTCAGATGATGAATCCGAGGATACTAACTCTGAACAGTCAAAAACGGTAACAAAAGAGGAAAACATACCTCTCGAAAATCACATTCTTTGTGATCCACCTGCGAAACCGTTTGCGACTGCTACAGCCAAGTCCGTTGAATCCTCATCTGGAAGTTGTGAAAGCGTGAACTTGCTTTACACATTGATTGGATCTGATAAAATATATTCAGACAAGGATTTCCCTATCAAAAATGTCAATCAATCTTTGATTGATAAAGTTTTCGAAAATTCTACCAGTAAGTTTTTAGGAAAGTCGAGCCCAGGAGTTGTAGTAACTAAGTGTGCTCTTATCCCAAAATCCCAAGTTAGAAGGAAATATGAGAATCAAAAATTGCAACCACAACACAATCAACGAAAGCAAGGTCACGTTTACCAAGGAAAGGGAAAAGGCAAACAAAGTCAAAACAAGAAGACGATTCAGAAGGTAAACTTCGTGAAATCCAGAGGGACTGATAAAATTGAAACTTTCGAAAACAAATCCAACACGGATTTTGTTAAACAAAGTAAAATTTTGAAAAGAAACAGTCAAAACAACTACACACAACACACAAACAGTTATGATGTAGGACCAAGTACCTCAAGATCACGAAGTTCATCGTCAAGCTCTTACAGTTATGATACTCCGAGGTTTGTTGAGCGGAGATCATGCTTTGAATGTGGTGAGTATGGGCACATTGTCAGAAATTGCCATATCTCACGAAAGGAAAGGCAAAGTTTGATGCCCCCCATGGTAACAGTTACCATAAAAGATTTGTTTCACAAAGACAGGAGCCTCGTCTTGTTAAACAACAAGAAGTGAAACAGATAAAGAAACAACAGAAAAATGTTGAAAAGGTTTTAAATCCGGATGTTGTCCAAACAAAATCTGTTAAATCAAATCTTAAACATGAAAAACAAAAACAGATTTGGAAACCAAAACCGATAACCGTTTCAGGGGGAGCTACATCAATTCCGGATCATCGAGAAATGGATGTTACAATTCTCGATGATGACGGACGACCCAAGTCTGTGAAGGCTTGGGTCCCCCTCTCCAACTCATCTCTGAGTGAGAGTGCAGGATGTTCCAGGAGGAACTATTGATAGTCTTAGGATTGTTGATAGTGGAGCGTCCAGGCACAAGATCGGCAATACCAGACTCCGAAACATCATTACATCTAGGAGAATATTATTGCCATTGATGGAGAGAAAAGAAAAGGGAAAGAAGACAAAAATGTCTGATGCAAGAATGATGATGAAAGAATTTGACCACTTCGATAAAATGAAGATCATTCCAAAGTTTGGTTGTTAGAGGTTTTTGATCTTGTTGCTGTGAAGAGATTTTTCAGTAGCTACAAAATTGACTTTGAAATCCACATCGGGTGGATATCCAGTTTGGGAGAGCACTCAAATTCCTGGCAATGCACGAAGCAGTTGTAGGATACGGTTTTAAATTTCAAATCTCTCCTGTACTTGTCGATATTTAAGCTGCTTTATGAATTATATCAACTCGTACAACACTCTTTGACCTGACACGTTGAACTCGAATATCACTTCACATGTGATTATTTCACTATGAAACTCATCAATGTTGTCATGGTCCGCACCGATTACCGACATGCCAACTGATTTTTCCCAAATTCGGTAAATCATTTTTGACAAAAATTTAATTTTGGTAAACGACATTGAGGTAAAGCAAGAGTTAACCGATATCGAAAAATCGATTTTGTAAATATCATTGTGTTTTTAAAGTTTATCATAGTTTGTTGATTTTAGGGGGAGTAAATCCAAAATTTGAAAATTCAAAAACATCGAAAAATTTCAAAACTAAAAAACAATAGAAAAAAAATGAGTTTCCTAGCGAGCAAAAGAGAAAATGATAGTACATCAGTGGTCTGTCTAAACCTCTTTAAACTGAAATGCAAAATGAAAAACGATAAGTAGCTTTATATAAGATGTATCAGTACGCTCACAATCATCTTAAAGTGTGCAGGGTGATATAAAATTAAATCGACTCAAGACCAGGTGGGAACCGCTCATTGGCATATGGTCTTAGTACCGAAATTTCGTTTTAGAGATTGTTGAGGTTCTGAGATATGTGGTCTTTATGCTGTTTATCATCTGGGTATCATGGTTGTTTCTTTTACCGAAACAATGGAGACGAAGTCTAGATCTTCCATGATATCATACATACGTGTACATACTGCATACGACCTCAATAAGTGATTAACAATCACATGTCCACAAAATAAGTGATAATATATCACATTTATCTGGGAGTCAAGTTCGTCTCTTTGCTGTACGAAAGTACTGACCTGTTCACGGACTTGCTCCTGTGCCCTCATGCATCTGAAAATCAAGTTCCTCATCAATAAGTGATTCTATCACATAGGGCTTGTTTTCAATCAAAATAAGTGAGTTTCTCACATTTTCATATACGTCAAAACAGATGATAAATGGTATACTCACCAGTAAGATGAACTCTCGTTCATACCTTGATACGGGAATGTGTCGTGATGTGGATGAACACCGGTCGGTAAGTATAAATCATACCTTAACGTATCCCCTCGCCATGATTACATCTGATAAGTTGAGCTTATGTGGATAACACTACCGATAATCGTTATAGGATGTTTATCTAAATGTTAACTAACAGAACAACAAGAACATTTTGCCATGACCATACCCTGATATGATTCTCTTACCCTCGAAACTCGCAAAAAGAATGTTTGTATATATTTACTTTTCTTATTTTCTGCAATTCTGTTTATATTTATTTACTGCTTTCAGTCTTTAAGTTTGAAATATTCAAAATGCCAAAAAGATTTTAGGTGTGTTTTAATATAAATTTTATAAAAGTCGAAAAGATTTTATTTCTGCTTTAGTTTTGATTAACCGATGTTGGAACTCAAGTCTTCGTTGCCTAAAATCTTAACAAAAACCAAAACGACTGAATCTTCATAAACGGTCAGAGTTTGCAAGTTTTGAAAGTTAATAATAAAATTGAAAAATCTGTTAACTTTTCAAACTAATTGTCAGACGGTACTTGAATGAGAATTGGTTTCATATGCGTCGTTAGTTTATGATTAACTATATTCCAAGCAGTTGTTCTCATTACGCGTTTAGATTTCTTGCATGTGCAGATGCTAAAGGCGAAGAGAACATGTTCAATGATAAGCTTCGGAATGAAGACACGACGTGAAGGCACTCAAATGATAAAGATGATCGAGTTGTCGCTGATCAATCATCAACACCACAAGGATCTAAAGTATCGAAATTCAAAAGATTCACGAGCACCATAAAAAGGAGTCTGTTGAAAGGGGAAGTTTGTTGGCACACTTCCTAAATGAAAAGGGGAGTTTGTTGATACACTTTCTACTTAAGACACGTGAAAACTTTGAAGATCCGCTGACATGGAAGACATGGAAAATGAACCACACGAGTAGCGTCCAAGGGGGAGTTTGTTGATACATATTATGTGGACGCGACTTGATTCGGTTCAACTCGGTTCAGTTCGACCCGGTTAGGTTCGGCTCAAGCCAGATGTCACGAAATTCCTCCGTCGTGCGCCCCAGAGTTCGACACGCGAAGCATGGAGAGCCGCGGACCAATTCCCGCTGACACATCATCATGACATCATCATGAAGATGTCATGATGATGTCACATGTTGACTAATCTTTGCAATGTGAATTCTCATAAATCATATACGTAAAGAATGCATGTTGAATGCATGTTGGGCCACTTTACTTGGACCATTTGTTTGGATTGGGCCTGCTACATCTCCATGTGACGAAGACTGCTTTGAAGAAGACACTCTAGGACGACGAAGACTCTGTGCGGCGAAGTCCCAATGTTCGTCAAGATATGTCACGACGAAATCCAAGTTCGCCGAGGGATTTCGTCGGCTTCTTGATTTCTTCTCATGTTTGAGTATATAAGCAGCAAACAGAAGGCAAACATTGTGTGCAAGTCTGAATAGATTTGAGCGAACACACTGTAAACACACATACTGAGAGTTTATAAGAACATCTTGTAAACATTGCTTTGTAACCGTTTCATACGCATTAATACACTGGAGTGTTAATCGTTGAATCTTTGTGTTTGTGCTCGTAACTTGGTTTAACTTACCCATTTGGATTCCGCACACTCGGGTTCTTCGGAAAACAGGGAATAGAGGTTACTCGATCCTCCGGGTGGACCTACACCATCCTTTAGCGCAAAAATTGACAGGCGGTGTCCTTTACCTTTCAAAATCTTGCACGTTTTGTCCTTTAGATCAAACCCAGTTAGATTTTTTGGTTAAATTTAGTCATAAGCAAGGCACATGATGTCACGACCCCCGACCCGGTTTGACCTGGTTCAGGAGCCGCGGGACAGAAAATCCCATGGTATTTATTTAATTGGGTTGACAGCGGAAGTTTTCTTCAGGATCTTTTTTAAACTGAAATTTCCCAATTATTTTATTTCACATTTCGGGATATAACCCCGGTGATTTACAATCATATGATTTCACTGAGAAATCTTTGTTTTACAAAACATGTTTCTTTATTTTATATTGAGCCACTTCCTTAAGCTTGTAGTGCTTCACGACACTTTTCCTGGATCACAACAGATCACCTGAAACATGTTTGAAAAAGGTTTTGTCAGCGGGAAATACTGGTGAATCATTCTTTTTACTAAAACGACGCTTTTGTTATAATTTACAGTATTAAGAGCGATTACAATGTTTCCATATATCAATCAACTACCCACAGTATTTGTCACTCGAACATCCATTGGTAACCTCAGAGTCCAATGGTGTCTGTGACTATGGTCATATCACCCCTTGGCTAACTCGTTGTCCAATGGTGAAGGTTATCAAGTAATGTATACAAAACCCCACATACCGGCTGTAATTTGGTGACTACAAAGACTTAATCCCTGTAATTATAACCTTGAAAATAAACATGATTTTTAAAGTAATTTGGTAAAAAGAGAATGACTCACAATACAGATTTATATGAGCAGAGCTTAGCCAACTGATTAGCCTTTTAACCTAAATTTAAACAACATGAACACGAACTCGGTTAGTAACTAATACAACATTTACGATAACTCACGAGATTAAACCCTCACAAAGGATGACAAAGTGCGATACTTAAACATCCATCGAATTAACGACGAATGCAAAGCATAAACCCTAATGTGGGCAGCACTAAAACATCCATTGGATAGTTTCAATCGATCGGACATTGAATCATAGCAGCGATCAAGTTAATACCCGGTATCGGAGCAGCGCCTCGCTAATATTGAAAGTAAATTCGACTTTAGAGTAGTGAGAATTCGTTTTTACGAAAAGGTTTCGACACCAGTGGACTGTGCATGCGACAAGATATTTATAGCTAAAAATTGACATTGTCGCGGCCCGCGTAATCCATCCATCATATCTTACGCAGCGCGCGTGGCTGCCTAGTCTACGAATAGGATTGATTGGTCACAAGTAGGTTCAACAGCTGGTCAATACGTGGCTCGGGAATGCTTATCGGGTCAACTCAACATTGACGCGGCCTGCGTAAGGATTAGCTTATCCTTTACGCGCCCCGCGAGAAGGCTATAATTTCTGATTTCTTGGTTTTTGACATGGATTAGGGCTTTGGGGGTTCAGGTTTTTACTTACGGGTCATTTTGGGACATTTTTGGAGAGTCCTTACATCCTCCCCACCTTATTTAAAATCTCGTCCTAGAGATTTATTGGAATAAGTGAGGATACTTTCGCTTTATCTCCGATTCCAGCTCCCAAGTGTATTCAGGTCCTCTCTTTGAATCCCACTTGACTTTAACTAGCACCAACCTTTTGTGTTTGAGAAATTTGATCTTTCGATCTTCGATTTGAAGAGGGTTTTCAACAGATTTCAATTTCTCATTTACCTCTATATCTTGGAGAGGTACTACCAAAGATTCGTCTGATAGGCATTTCTTGAGGTTGGATAGATGGAATACATCATGTACTCCAGCTAACTCCTCTGGTAGTTGTAGGCGATAAGCAACTGGTCCTATACGTTGGATCACTGGAAATGGTCCTACGTATCTTGGACTTAGTTTTCCTTTTTTACCAAATCGAACTACTCCTTTCCAAGGAGATACTTTCAAAAGTACTTTGTCTCCAATTTGAAACTCGAGTGGCTTTCGTCTATTGTCTGCATAACTTTTCTGGCGATCTCGAGCCGTCTTCAGTCTTTCCTTGATTTGAGTGATCTTATCAGTGGTTTCTTGTACTATTTCAGGACCTGATAATTGACTTTCTCCTATTTATACCCAACAAATTGGAGTTCTACACTTTCTTCCATATAGTGCTTCAAATGGGGCAGCTTCGATGCTTGAATGATAACTATTATTATAGGAGAATTCGATCAAAAGGTAAGTAATCATCCCAATTTCCACCAAAATCTATCACACATGACCTAAGCATGTCTTCCAGAGTTTGGATCGTCCTTTCACTTTGTCCGTCTGTTTGAGGATGATATGCAGTGCTTAAATTTAGTCGGGTTCCCATTGTTTCTTGGAAACTTTTCCAGAAATGGGAGGTGAAACGACTATCTCTATCCGATACAATGGAGAGTGGAACTCCATGTAAGGATACTACTTCATCCACATACAATTTTGCCAACTTTTCCATGCTAAAGGTTTCTTTCATGGGTAGGAAGTGAGCTGATTTGGTTAATCGATCCACAATTACCCAAATCACGTCATTACCTTTTCTAGTTTTGGGTAACTTAGTAACAAAATCCATTGTTATGAGTTCCCATTTCCATACAGGCATTTCTAATTGTTGTAGTAAACCTGAAGGTTTCTGGTGTTCTGCTTTAACTTGCGAATAAGTAAGACACTTAGAAACATATCTAGCTATGTCCTTTTTCATACCTATCCACCAGAAGTTATTTCTTAAATCTTGGTACATCTTTTTGTTACCGGGATGCATGGTGTACCTAGATTTATGGGCTTCCTCTAGGATTTTATTTCGTAATTCTCCCTGTTTAGGTACCAAAATCCTTCTTTGGTGAATTTTCCAAATTCCATCAGCTCCTTGTTCTAATTCTTTTATTCTTCCTTTCATTCCTTCAGCATCATCCTTGATTGCTGTTTCTTGAAAATGCTTTAGTTGTTCCATTAAATCTAACTGTAGATTTAATCTAAGAGCACGAAATCGTCGTTGTTTCTAATGGTACTTACGATTTAAGGCATCTGCAACTACATTTTCTTTTCCTTCGTGATATTGAATATCACAATCGTAGTCACTTAGGATCTCCATCCATCTTCTTTGCCTCATGTTTAACTCTTTTTGCCCAAATATATATCTTAAACTTTTGTGATCCGTATAGACAGTAAATTTACTTCTGTACAGAAAATGTCTCCAAATCTTAAGGGCAAAAATTATGGCTCCTAATTCTAAGTCATGATTTGTATAATTTTCTTCGTGCTTTTTCAATTGTCTTGAAGCATAAGCAATTACCTTCTTGCGTTGCATTAGCACACATCCTAATCCTAGTTTCGAAGCATCACAGTAAACTTCGAAGTCTTCAGTTCCTTCTGGCAAGGCTAAGATTGGGGCATTTGTTAACTTTTGCTTTAAAATCCTAAAAGCTTCGTCTTGTTTAGGTCCCCATTCAAACTTAACTGATTTGCAGGTTAGCTTAGTTAATGGTACACCTATCTTGGAAAAATCCTTAATAAATCGTCTATAATATCCGGCTAAACCTATAAAACTTCTAATTTCCATTGCGGATTGCGGAACCTTCCATTTGGTAATTGCCTCTATCTTAGCAGGATCTACATGAATACCTTCGTGATTCACCATGTGTCCTAGGAATTGCATTTCTTGCAACCAAAATTCACACTTCGAGAATTTGGCATATAGCCTTTCTTTTCTTAACAAAGTTAATAGTGCATACAAGTGCTCACAATGCTCGTCCTGACTTTTGGAATAAATAAGTATATCGTCGATGAAGACAATTACAAATTTATCCAAATACGGTTTACAGATCCTATTCATCATGTCCATGAATGCTGCAGGTGCATTCGTTAATCCGAAGGGCATGACCGTAAACTCGTAATGACCATACCTAGTTCTAAAAGCAGTTTTAGGTATGTCTTCTTCTTGTACTTTTAATTGATGGTATCCGGAGCGTAAGTCGATCTTAGAAAAGTATCTAGCTCCTTGAAGTTGATCGAAAAGATCATCAATCCTAGGTAATGGGTATCGATTCTTAATTCTAACCTTATTCAATTCTCTATAATCAATACACATTCTCATCGAACCATCCTTTTTCTTTACAAACAACACTGGTGCTCCCCAAGGGGATGAACTAGGTTGTATGAAACCTTTACTTAGTAATTCATCTAATTGCTTTTTCAGTTCCAACATTTCAGTGGGAGCTAACCGAAAAGGTGCCTTGGCTATTGGTATAGTTCCAGGAAGTATATGAATTCTAAATTCTACTTCCCTATCTGGTGGTAATCCAGGTAATTCTTCTGGGAATACATCTGGATATTCTGAGACTACAGGAATCTCCTTAAGTTCTTTACTCTTAGTACTAATGATTACTGAAATCAAATATACTATTCCTTGCTTTCGTTCATAACTAGCAACTTTCATTACTGATATGAACTTCATGGGTTTACGTGGTTTATCTCCTGTAATCATGATTACTTCCCCAGTAGGTGCCTGAATCTCTATAGAATTTTTATCACAAAGGATTCGAGCATGGTTGGCTACTAACCAATCCATTCCTAATACAACATCGAATCCAGTTAAATTCATTGGCAATAGGTTTGCACAAAATTTATGACCTGAAAGTTCTATATTTTCTTTTTGCAAAACCTTATCTATGTTAATAGAATTTCCGTCTGCTGTTTCGACTGTAAAAATCTGCCTAAGGTTGGTTAAAGGTAAGTTAAGAGCTTGGCAGAATGAAGTATTTATAAAACTTTGGTTTGCACCAGAGTCAAATAATACTTTTGCGTAAATGTTGTGAACTAAGAATGTACCAGCTATCACATCTGGGATGAGTTCTGCTTCTTGAGTGGTCAGCTGGAATGCTCGAACATTCTTTTTGGTAGCTCCGTCGGCTGTCTTGGCTTTGTTGTTTGCTGGTTTGATCAATTTAGGACATTCTATTTTAAAATGTCCTGTTTCTCCACAGTTATAACAGATTCTTGTTTTCTTTCTACAGTCTTCTTCACGATGGCCTGCGACTTTGCAAAAGTTGCAGGTTACATTACATCTTCCATAATGTTTCTTTTTGCAATTTCTACAGAACGGCGGAGTTGAAGATTGCCCTGTTCCCCTTCTCTTGAAGCTGCTATTATTACCCGTACGAAATCCTTGGGTAATTTTCTGAGCCAGTTCCTTTTTCCTATTTTCATCTGTTGTGAATACCAGTTCATCAGTTAGGGTGTTAGCTAATTCTACCGCATCGTCAATAGTGCGAGGTCTTGCAGCTTTAACGATATTACGGATTTCACCAATCAATCCCTAAATATAGCGAGAAATGAGTACCGGTTCTGGCGAAGCCAGTGTTGGTACCACTCTAGCATATTCAAAGAATGTCGAGGTATATCCGCGACAATCTACACCCATCATTCGATGATTTAGAAATTTATTCGCCATTTGATCTTTTTCATATTGGGGACAAAATTTTCTTTCTACAAGACTCTTAAATTCTTCCCAGTTCATGGCATAGGCCATATTTCTTCCTTTGGATTGAAGTACTGTATTCCACCATTCTAGCGCCCCTTCTTTGAAAAGATTTGACGCGTACATGACCTTGTCATCCTTGGCACATTTACTTATTGTAATCACTGCCTTGGTTTTCTCTAACCAACGCAGTGCCGCAGTCGCTCCTTCATTGCCTGCAAATTCAGCGGGTTTACAAGTAAGAAATTCTTTGTAAGTGCAACCAGGCGTTGCAGCTTTCCATTTCTTAGGGAGCGGAACCTGTCGTAAATCATTATCGTGATTAGTATGATTACCTTCTCCGTTTATGCTATTACTGAAGTTATCTTCAGAAATACGTTTGCTAGGAATGATTTGTTGAGGTTCAACTTGATTTTTGGCAGCAGCAAGTATTGCTGGAATAGCATTGGCTATTCCTTGAGCAACGATATTTTCTATATCTTGCCTAGTCATAAATTGATCCCCGGATGTTGCTCAGATTGATTAAACTCATTTACTGGTTCATTATTAGTGTTTTCTATCTGATAATTAATATATATAATTTATTAGTGAATAAATAACAATTATACACAAAACAATCATACAAATTTTCACAATACACATGTAGTCAAAATTATCGATTTCTCGATTCCTATTTTTATATTTTATAATATTCATCAATACACACTATTATCTTACAAAGTTTTATTTGTAGTTATTTCATAAGATTATATCTAACTATTTATTATACAACCATAGTTTCACAACCCCACTATCCCTCGTCATTTGGTATTTTAATAATGACGTTCCCTCTCGTCGTATTTCCAGGAGATCTGTTCTCCTATATCCCTGATCCTATTTCCTGCGTCTACCAGCTCTTCGCCAAAGTGGTGAAGTTCAGCTAAATTTTCATTGCTCATTGGTGGGTTTGGTATAGGTTCTGGGTCGAACTGAGGGAGAAAGGAATAAGGACTGTTGAGAAGGTTTTGGAACTGCCAATCATTGGTCCACCATTCTTCCATTCCTAAGGGTTGGGTGTGGATTATAGGTTCTGGGATTGCTGGTTCCAAGTTTATTGGAAGTTGAATTTCAGCAGGATAAGGGTAAAGATTATTATTGATAGGCCTGACGATATTACAGCTTGCCAATGCGCGATCTAATTCCTCCTGAAATGGCAACTCCTCAATTTGCTTAGAGCTTTCCCCTATTTCTATCTCTGTCTGCCTAGAACCTTCTCAAATCTCCACTTCTGTCTGCCTAAAACCTTCCCCGACTTCAATTCCCTTTCCTTTATCTAAATGATTTTCTATTTTGGGAATCTTCCTAGTGGCGGGTTTCCTTTTGCGCACACACCTCCATCCCATAAATCTTCTCTTTTTCTTAGGCTTGGGTTTCTCCGGAGGTGGAGCGTTGAATTCCATAGGTTCTTCTATATCGGGTATATAACCAGTAAAATCTCTAGAAACCTCTATTTTCACCGGATAGAGATTGAGATTTTGAAGGGCTTCAGATAAGTCATTCATGCTGTTTAGCACATATGCAAAAATACACACAAAATGCTAAGTTAAAATTTTATAACAGAATTTCATAGATAACCTTTAATTCTTATTGCATACCGTGGGACTTTAAAAAAAAACAACTGAAAATTAAAACATACTAGGGTTTACTTGTAAACTTATTTATTTACTGGATAAGGTTTCTGGCTTGTAAATGATAAGGGTGCTAAAACTTTAAGTTAGAGTATTTAAAGATTTGCATTTACTGCTACAGTGGCTAGCATATAGAGATCTGCCCATTTTTCATCTAACTTGTCTTCCCACGGTGGGTTACTGCCTAGTTCTTGGGTTTTCTGATTAACTTTCTTTCCTTTGGATTTCTTTAATTTCCCTTGACTTTTTCTAATAATCAAACTTCTTTTATTAGGAGAAAATGGTTCCTTATATTGTGCCTTATGGACAAATATTCCTTCCTCAGGATTTGTTAAGTATTTTGAGGAATTTGTTTTTCCCTTCTCTTGTGATGACCTATCTAATTTAAGATAGATATTTGAAAGCTTTTGCTTATCCATACTGTAACTAACAAATAGTCTATTAATAAAACACATAAGCATAGAGTGAAAATCAAGAAAATTAAGTATTTTAAATACTTAATAGGCTTAAATTAGTGGCTCTGATACCACCTTTTTCTGTCACGACCCCCGACCCGGTTTGACCTGGTTCAGGAGCCACGGGACAGAAAATCCCGTGGTATTTATTTAATTGGGTTGACATCGGAAGTTTTCTTCAGGATCTTTTTAAAACTGAAATTTCCCGATTATTTTATTTCACATTTCGGGATATAACCCCGGTGATTTACAATCATATGATTTCACTGAGAAATCTTTATTTTACAAAACATGTTTCTTTATTTTATATTGAGCCACTTCCTTAAGCTTGTAGTGCTTCACGGCACTTTTCCTGGATCACAACAGATCACCTGAAACATGTTTGAAAAATGTTTTGTCAGCGGGAAATACTGGTGAATCATTCTTTTTACTAAAATGACGCGTTTGTTATAATTTACAGTATTAAGAGCGATTACAATTATCAACCAACTACCCACAGTATTTGTCACTCGAACATCCATTGGTAACATCAGAGTCCAATGGTGTCTGTGACTATGCTCATATCACCCCTTGGCTAAGTCGTTGTCCAATTGTGAAGGTTATCAAGTAATGTATACAAAACCCCACATACCGGCTGTAATTTGGTGACTACAAAGACTTAATCCCTGTAATTATAACCTTGAAAATAAACATGATTTTTAAAGTAATTTGGTAAAAAGAGAATGACTCACATTGCAGATTTATATGAGCGGAGCTTAGCCTACTGATTAGCCTTTTAATCTAAATTTAAACAACATGCACACGAACTCGGTTAGTAACTAATACAGCATTTACGATAACTCACGAGATTAAACCCTCACAAAGGATGACAAGGTGCGATACTTAAACATCCATCGAATTAACGACGAATGACAAAGCATAAACCCTAATGTGGGCAGCACTTAAACATCCATTGGATAGTTTCAATCGATCAGAAATTAAATCGTTGCAGCGATCAAGTTAATACCTGGTATCGGAGCAGCGCCTCGCTAATATTGAAAGTAAATTCGACTTTAGAGTAGTGAGAATTCGTTTTTACGAAAAGGTTTCAACACCAGTGGACTGTGCATGCGACAAGCTATTTATAGCTGAAAATTGACATTGTCGTGGCCCGCGTAATCCATCCATCATATCTTACGCGGCCCGCGTGGCCGCCTAGTCTACAAATAGGCTTGATTGGTCACAAGTAGGTTCAACAGCTGGTCAATACGTGGCTCGGGAATGCTTATCCGGTAAACTCAACATTGACGCGGCCCGCGTAAGGATTAGCTTATCCTTTACGCGCCCCGCGAGAAGGCCACAATTTCTGATTTCTTGGTTTTTGACATGGATTAGGGTTTTGGGGGTTCAGGTTTTTACTTACGGGTCATTTTGGGACATTTTTGGAGAGTCCTTACACATGAGGGTACCATTGTCATTTCAACTTTTTAGGGGTTATTATGTAAATAACTTATATCCAGGGACTTTTGTAAAAATATATAGATATATAATTAAAATAAACTTCTCTCTAAACTCTCTCTCTCTCTCAAGATTTGAACTTCCCTACTCTCTCTTGTCTCTCTTTTCTTTCTCTCCTTTTCTTTCTCTCGACGATCTGAAACTGAAACGGATGTGTAAAACTAAAACTTTATCTTCCTATATCTTTCTATAAGAAAAACTAAAACTTTATCTTCCTATATCTTTCTATAAGAAAAGATCCCATCTTTTTACAGGTCCAGCAAAAGATCCCATCTTTCTATATCTTCCTAGTGTAATTCTGTAACCAAAACTTTAAAGATCTAACAAAAAACTAAAATTTGAGGTGGGTTTATTTTATTCACCCAAAAAAATTGAAAACTGAAACTGATTTGTCACTTTTTGGTGTTTCAGTAATACAGATAGAAGAATATGGGTAAAAAAGAAGCCCCTAAATTGTAAGCAGATTCTTAAAAATTAGCATAAAATTCATTAACAAAAATTATTTATTTATTTATACAATGGAGGAAGCGGTGGTTGGATGGTGAAGACGGCGGTCGTTGCAGGGTTGGAGGCGGCGGTTGGATGGTGGAGACGGCGGTTGGTGGTGGCAGCATATGGTGAAGGAGTGCCAGAGAAGATGGTGGTGTTGTCGGATCTATTTGTCGGATCAATCGACGTCTCGATTTTGGTTCTTATGTGAAAACTCTCAATACTAATTGTTGTTGCATTGTGAGCTTTAGAGGGGGGATCTTAGCATGATAAATAAGTTTAGCATAGTGTCGGAATTAGCCCATTACCTAGTAAGCATGTAGCCAGGCTACTAACGTGTGTGGGCGCGTATATATTTTTTGTTATATTTTTAGCTCTTTTTACTCGTCTATTTTCAAGTTTTAAATTTATAAAACATGATATTCCACTATCACTCTACACACGCTAGGGCAAGTATACCCATCGCCGACGTAGTATAGTGATGGCAAGATACCGAGGTCGTCCAAGGGCACAAGAGCTTTTAGTACCGGCTTATCTTCAACATCTAATCGAACCAATTTTGTGAAAAGATTTAAACTAATAAAATAAAAACAGAAAATAAAATAAAATATAAATGATAGACAAGAAAGAATCACTTGGTTCCAACTTATCTTTCATGTACCATTTTGATGATTTCCGCACTTTGACCATTTTAAAAGATTATCTTAGTTATAGTAGTAGGCTCCTCTTTTGGAGGCGACGTTACCCTCAGCCTAGTGGTTTGAGTCAGCAAGGATACAATCCCTCTAGGTCAGAATATTAAAAGATAATTAAGTAAGTTATTAATGCAAAATGTGGTGGACCCCTCGTAAAAGGCGGCGATCACCCTCAACCCATTGGTTTGAATTAGCAGGGATACAGTCCTCGCGGGTTTGGTTTAATGTTTTAATAAAAGTTTAAGAATAAGGAATTCAAATTTTTTACACCTCTCTCGTGGTGGGTAATACCCGCTCCGACTCGTGAGGTGTTACTGGGCTTGAACCAGGTTCTCGCAGGATCAATACACCGAACGAGACATAGAATTACCGAAACCACCCATCTAATCTCCCATTAGGGTTAATTAACATGCTTTATATAGACTGTAAAGACCTGAACATGTTGAGTAAACGAACATATGAAGAGTATTTAAGTAAATTCGCCTACAATATAAAAAACTAATCATTAACGTCATTAATACATACCCAATTAAAAAGTAGCCAAAGGTTGGAAATCATAAAAGATATACATAAAAGAAAAGTCTTCACCAAGTGATGTAAGAATTTAGCCAAGCATGGCCTTTGTTTGACAAAGAATCTTATGATCAATCTTGGATCCCGAGACTACACACACTCTAAAGATGGATGATGGTGGATGATGGTGTTGTAGTGGTGGTGGAGTAGTGGCAACTGAGAGAGAAGTGGAACCAAGCGCTTCTATTGATAGCTGAAAACAGAAGCTTCGGCACGGCCCGTGCCCGCCTGGCATGGCCCCGTGCTCGTCTCTCTATCTCTCTCTCTTCTACATTAACTGCTTTGTTAGATGTTGTACTAACACGCCCCCCCTGTGTTAATGGCACAGGCCGTGGCCAAAGTACATGTTGTAGTGTTTCAGATTCTGAAAATCTTTGAGTTGACCATGCCCCGTGTTGGCTTAACACGGCTCCGTGTTTGCTGCCATTTTTGTCTTTTACAGTTGTCTTTATCTTCTGCCCAGTATCCATCTTCGGACATGACCCGTTTTGGATGCACACGACCCCGTGTCAGCCTTCTGTTCTTTGTTATTTTGAGGTTTGGATGTGAATTGGGGCTTGGCGATTTGAGGCAATTCCTTCTTCTTTGCATTTATGTTGGATTTTGCTGTCTTTTAGCTCATTTTGCTGTCTTTTAGCTCCTTTTGCGAATTTAAATTCTTTTATTCCTCAAAATATAAATGGAATGAAAACACGAGCTTTTTCCAACGTTAGTACTAAAAAGGGTTGCTTTTACGCCGTATTTGACACAATTTATATGTTGTATTTTAATCACATCAAATACCCCCACACTTGAATCTTTACTTGTACTCAAGCAAAACTCTTATTATGTGGCTTACACACCCAAACGGAATATGTAGAAAAGAAGCTTTTTGGGGTATTATCTTTAGAGTGTCGGGTATCCAAGTTTTAAATTTATCTTGTTTTATTTTATTTACAATCCTAATCGTCATGATTTATTTAAAACATAATTTATGAAACATTATTTACTTTGGGCATAATACACCTTTATAAAATTCTATTTAGTTATATACAAATTTGCAGCTTCCATCATAGGCATAACTCTTCGACTATGTGAACTCATTAGGCCCTGTCTTGGCTCTCTAAGTTCCTCCAATCGTTACTAAATGCGAGAATATGACAATAAACAAAATTCTTTTAAACATTTACGAACACCGAAAGCAAAACAAATTTTCACGTGCGGAAGAAAAATATACCGTTTTTGGCCCATAATAGTCGCGTCACCAATTTTGACATTCGCACCGGTAACCGTGACTACCCCACGTTTAACAAAAATCAAGTTTTCATCTTGCCTCATCATCCCGCGCGCTCCTGAATCCGTACGAATTTGACGTTAAAAATTAATTCAAATATCTTTCACGAACACCCGACCAAAACATCAACATTCCATCACCACTATTAAATTTTTAATACCCGGCCCAAGTAGCATTCCTCACAATACGACCATCACTCATTCAGTCATTTCATTGGCCCATAAAATAATCTTGTATGAGTTTGAATCTTTCACAATAATCACCCAGCTACTTAATCTTTCACATACTCCCAACCTGACATTTATACTGACCAGACCACAAATAATTTGCAAATCATTAATCCCATCATGCACATGTCTAAGACTTCCATGCGTGGCCCAATTCAATATGTAAGCCCACATACAAAATAAAATTAGAATTTTCACAATTTCTAATACCCAAATGTCACAAATAACATAACATCATTATATGAGTGGGCCATTTGGATCCAAAATTTTCGTGAGAACAGGCCCAAATAATAAATAAAAAAGAACTAGGCCCAGAACATGTTTCACGAAGACTGTAGATTTCGTTGACCACACAAAGAAAAGTACCAATACCCTGTTTTTTTTACATTACAACTGCCAACAACCTTTCCTGACCTCTTATCCTTTCTTCATATCCAGCACCAGCCGACATAAGACATTTGTCAACTACACAGGACCAACGAACAGTGATAAGTGATATCACGAAGAATAATTCTCAACGAACAATACCTGTGAAGAATTAGTCAACGAAGAATGATGATGCCGAAGAACAATGATGATTTGACGAAAACTCAACTGGCCGACGAACCATTTAAAATATATGACGAAGAGTTGAATTTTGAGTCTTCGTAGAAGACCAATCCAAAGTCACATAGTCTTCGTCGAAGTCTTCGTCATATATAGATCCCACGATCAGTCTTCGTCACATATATAGATCAATCCACTGAACCTTTAAGTCTTCATCGAAGACCAAAAATAGAATCCAACGAACAGTCTTCGTTGACTGGAATATTCTTTGTCGCCGCCAAACAGTCTTCGTGCCTTCTTATTCTTCGTCGCAAAGTAAGTGTTCGCCACATGGAGGAGTCTTCGACGACATCAGGAGTCTTCGTCCATGTGTAGTATTTGTCCAAAGCCAGTGTTCTTCAGATGGTAGACTCTTCGCCAGGGGAGTTTTCGGCACACATGGTTCACTTTTGGGTGTCAGATATGAAGAAACCCTACTGTTTCTTCAAGCAGCCGCCACACATCCTCAAGAGCATAGCGACTGTTCATTCACAGATCTTAACGAAAAACCTTCAAAACATGATATTTGATGATGAAAACTTGAAATACTTGGTGTAAAACATAAAACCCAACTCTTGTGTATGGTCTGATTCATCTAGACCCGCATATTGCGGTCCAGATCTGGGTTTTTCTTATTTTCACCATTTTTTACATCTTGAACAAAAATCGCAAGAATCACATATCTAGAGAACATGTGATTTACCAAACGGTTTGATTTACTAAGTCGGGTACCATGGCTCTGATACCAATTGTAGGTTCGGGATTTCGGACCGAAACCGTGACTAGTGAGTGATTATGTTCAAGACGGGAGAGATTAGAGATAAACAAACAACTTCTTTGTATTAATCCGGTAGTATAACATTACAAAGCGGCGCGATTACAAGATAACCGAACAATACCAAAGGAGTATACATCCGGGGAGAGACCAAGTGGTGATCTCTCCCCCAAACAATAAAACCTCTGTGAACTCTCTCAAGGAGCTCACACTCTCTCACTTTGCAAATGAACCAAAGGGGTGGTATTTATAGCCATACCCATTTCACTTGCACACACACATGGTCAAACACATAACCCTCTCGTTTGACCACTTCAAACGAGTAGGTCAATACACATTCGTTTGACCTTTTCACTAACTATTACATTATCAGCATAAAATAATAACTAATCTATTTAAACAGCATTGGACACAAAAACTACACCAATAAAGATTCATGTGGAGTTGTTTAAGCAAGCTCACGAACTTAGTAAATTGTTCGTCGGTCTTTTGCCGAAGTAAACGACCCGGGTAAGGGACTGAAGGTGGTTTGGTTGTGTCGGTGTTGGTGTTTTGGGGTTAAGTATTTTCTTGGCTAAGGTCGGTCGGTGTTTTAGCTTGGATTGGGTCGGGTTGTTGTGGGTTTGGCTCATTCTCGGGTCCTACCTTCTGGCTTCTAAGATTAATTACATTTACTTGGGCTTTTGCGTTTGTTTCGGTGTTACTTGGTAAGGCCCCTTGTGGTTTTTCGGCGAAGTGTTGGGCTAGTTGACTAACTTATTTTTCCAGATTTTGAATACTAGCTCGTTGGTTTCTCATTTCTATTTCGGGTTGTGAGAACATTTCCAAGTATCTTTTGTCAGATTCGGAGAAGAGGCGAGTGATGATATCCTCAAGCCTTTCTCTTTCTCCTTGTTGTGATTGAAAACCTTTTTGCCCATTTTGTGGTTGTTGTTGAAAGTTAGATCGTTGATTTTGATTTTGTTGGCTATTACCCCCCGATTCCCTCCAACTAAAGTTGGGATGATTACGCCATTCGGGAGTGAAAGTATTACCTTGGACTCACGGTGGTCGTGGCCGGTTATTTAGGTAGTTTACCATTTCCGTTTGATTTTCTAAATCTTTCATACAACTCCAGTTTTCATGGGGGCCGCCGCATCCTTTGCAAGCCATAACCGAAGCCGTTTTGTTTAATTCAAGCTTCTTTACGGTATTAGTTAAGGCTTCAATTTGGGCTTGCAAAGAAGTAGATTCATCTACTTTGTGGGCGCTCTGGGCTATAGATTTTGAGCCCCTAGGAGTGTGCCATTGAAAACTGTTTTGAGCAAGTTCTTCAATGTGTATAAATTTCCTCGGGTCGCCGATTCCCAAGGAGTCCCCCGGAGCCGGAATCAAGGATTTGCCGTGTGTGTGGAAAGAGTCAGTTGTAGAAGGTGGACACTTGTTGCCAACATTCAAGACCATGATGCAGGCATTTCCTTAGTAGCTCCTTGAACCTTTCCCATGTCTCATACAAGGATTCCCCATCTTCTTGAGAGTACGTGTTGATTTCGCTCATGAGTTTGGCGGGAGGGAAATATTTGTAGAGAAAGTTTTGGGCAAGGTCATCCCAAGTGGGTACGGACCCACTTGGGAGGGTGTTTAACCAAGCTTTCGCTCGCTCTTTGAGGGAAAAAGGGAAGATACGAAGTCTAACGGCATTGCTAGAGGCTCCGTTGATTCGAAAGGTGTCTCATATTTCCAAGAAAGTGGTAATATGCAAAATGGGGATCCTCATCGGCTAGGCCATGGAAAGTGGCGAAATTTTGGAGCATTTGGATAAGGTGTGGTCGAAGCTCAAAGTTATTGGCATGGACGTTAGGAGGGTTAATAGCGGCTCCAAGATTACCGATCGTAGGCCGTAGGTAATCTATGAGAGCGCGTTGATCCACCATAGGGGGGTTTTGGATCGAGGCTTTTTGTGTGTTTTTGGCTTTAAGGCGTTTTCTTAAAAAGCGTTCGGGTTCGTCAAGCGGAACTTTTATGTCTTTGTCGGAGGTGGAGGTCATGCACCAAACTGTATTCCTGCGAATTACACAGAGTCGTGTGATTTTATGTGAACAAAAAAAAGCTTGATCAGAATGGTAGCACGGCCTCGTGCTGTGACTGGCACGGCCCGTGCTATCCAAGAAAAACTTTCTGTTTTCAGGTTCCCAATACTGGAAGTTCAGCACGGCCCCGCGCTCCTATAACACGGCCCCGTGTCAAATGTTTAGTAACAAGAAAACAGGTTTTCCCAGATACTGCAGATCTAACACGGCCAGTGTTGATCCTACATGGCCCCGTGTTAAATCTGCAGAAAGCAGATTTTTAGGGGAAAAGAAGAAAAATAAAAAGAAAAGAATAAAAAATGATTAGGCCGTTAATTTTAAGCTTTCTTGAAATTCTTGTGTCCCTGGCAACGGCGCCAAAAACTTGACTTGTGTGGGTGAGTATATTTTTAGTTATATTTTTAGCTCTTTTTACTCACCTATTTTCAAGTTTTAAATTTATAAAACATGATATTCCACTATCACTCTACACACGCTAGGGCAAGTATACCCATAGCCGACGAAGTATAGTGATGGCAAGATACCGAGGTCGTCCAAGGGCACAAGAGCTTTTAGTACTGGCTTATCGTCAATGTCTAATCGAACCAATTTTGAGAAAAGATTTAAAAAGATAAAATAAAAACAGAAAATAAAATATAAATGATGGATAAGAAAGAATCACTTGGTTCCAACTTATCTTTCATGTACCATTTTGATGATTTCCGCACTTTAGGCATTTTAAAAGATTATCTTAGTTATAGTAGTAGGCCCCTCTTTTGGAGGCGACGTTACCCTCAACGTAGTGGTTTGAGTCAGCAAGGATACAATCCCACTAGGTCGGAATATTGAAAGATAATTAAGTAAGTTATTAATGCAAAATGTGGTGGACCTCTCATAAAAGGCGGCGATCACCCTCAACATGTTTGTCTGGGTCAGCAGGGATACAGTCCTCACGGGGTTAGTTTAATGTTTTAATAAAAGTTTAAGAATAAGGGATTCAAGCTTTTGCTTGAACGAGGTTCTTGCAGGATCTATACATTGAACAAGACATAGAATTACCCAAACCACCCTTCTAATCTCCCGTTAGGGTTAATTAACATGCTTTATATAGACGTTAAAGACATGAACATATTGAGTAAACGGACATATGAAGAGTATTTAAGTAAATTCGCCTACAATATAAAAAACTAATTATTAACGTCATTAATACATACCCAATTAAATAGTAGCCGAAGGTTGGAAATCATAAAAGAAATACATAAAAGAAAAGTCTTCACCAAGTGATTAAGAATTTATCCAAGCATGGCCTTTGTTTGACAAAGATTCTTTTGATCAATCTTGGATCCCGAGACTACACACACAATCTAAAGATGGAAAGATGGAAGATGGTGGTGGTGGATGATGGTGTTGTAGTGGTGGTTGAGTGGTGGCAAGTGAGAGAGAAGTGGTTTGCCAAGGGATGAGTTGAAGTGGAACCAAGCACTTCTATTTATAGCTGAAAACAGAAGCTTCGGCACAGCCCTGTGCTCGTCTCTCTCTCTCTCTTCTACATTAACTGCTTTGTCAGATGTTGTACTAACACGACCCCGTGTGTCAATGGCACAGGCCGTGGCCAAAGTACATGTTGTACTATTGCAGATTCTGAAAATCTTTGAGTTGACCACACCCCGTGTTGGCTTAACACGGCCCCGTGTTGGCTGCCATTTATGTCTTTTGCATTTGTCTTTATCTTCTGCCCAGTATCCATGTTCGGACATGACCCATGTTGGATTGACACGGCCCCGTGTCAGCCTTCTGTTCTTTGTTATTTTGAGGTTTGGATATGAATTGGGGCTTGGCGATTTGCAGCAATTCCTTCTTCTTTGTATTTATGTTGGATTTTGTTGACTTTTAGCTCCTTTTGCGAATTTAAGATCTTTTATCCCTGAAAATATAAAAGGAATGAAAACACAAGCTTTTTCCAACATTAGTACTAAAAAGAGTTGCTTTTACGCCGTATTTGACATAATTTATATGTTGTATTTTAATCACATCACTACATAGGCTATATAACGTTAGGATATATATCTTATATAACGTGTATTTCTTTTTCATTTGTATCATCATGCTTTTCTATTGAATATATTCAAGCCGTTTTTTTCTATAACACCCCAACTGCCTTGGAAACATCAGGGAGTCACGGGAATAGATTGTTAAAAACATAAGGCACTAATTTATAATTGCGATATATTATTAGTCAATCAAATTATAGTATTCATCACAAACAAAGGAAAACAACTTTATTTCAAAACTTAACATAGCAATTGTTTTTTATTAACGCAAACTAAGGCAAAGTCTGTTTCCTATGTGTAGCCAAGTTGGGTAGAATCACGTGTTAGTACCTGAAAACATATTTGAGAATAACATGGGTCAACTAAAGAGTTGGTGAGTATCATATGTTTGATAAACAACACATGGAAAAAAGTTTGGTATGGCAATATATGTTAACTAAAGCAATTTGTGTTTAACAAGATATGGTATCAAGTATAGGTACATTCACACCTTATGTTGACAAACATGGAAACCCAAGGGTTTAACTAATTGAGTAGAAAGACCCAAAAAGGATTTCCAAGTAAAGTAGACGAATTCTATCAATCCACAAATGGTCTTTTAGATCACACAAAAATTATAACACACACCGAAAGCAGGAATGGTTGTGAAACTTATAGCGCCATAATATACTACTGTTTGGCTTGATCATAGCTAATGAATGCACATGTGGAGTTATCCAAACAATTTTCACGCAAAGGCATTTAGGAACATATAGCCATAAAAATACTGATGTGTAAATAAACACATGTTTCACCCAAAAGTAAAATGGTAAAAAGGGCTATGTAATCACCTTGATAATTGTTGATTAGTTTCCACGTTCTCGAAGATTACAAGTAGACCCTAATAGTAAGGATGGTAAATTCAGGTTTTGACGTATTATGATTTATTTATATGGTTCAAGTCATTCTACAAGTCGTACGCGTAAATAAGTGTTCGGACGGGAAAATGGGTTCATGATAAGTAGAACATGTTAAAATATATTTGTGTTATGTTGTACAAACTGTTTTGATGTCAAAATATTATATTGCATATGCTTAAAGGTTATTCTTTGGTAACTTTGTAAAGTTGACTCCGACTTTTAGAAAATCCAGGTTTGACTTGTCATTTTGACCCACTTAGACGTGATAATCACCAGATATAAATGTATGGTTTTATTCCTTACATTATGTAGATCATTTGGGTGTTTTTGATCTGAAGTTGGTTGACCGAAGTGGTCAGAACTGAAAGTAAAACTACTTGGTCAAACTGTTCAAAATTCTCTCCACACTTGACACTTGGATGTAATTAAGCTATGAAACTAATTGGTATAGAAAGAGCTAAAAGAAAGAAACTTACTAACTTCAGAGGCTACTTCAAAAGACCAAGAGAAGAGCTTGCAAAGCAAAAAGCACGCAATGGAGAGTGCATGGGGCTTTGATAAGTGTCCAAGGGTGCCTCCGTGCAAGATTAGTGTCTCCTTATGGGTCAAATGCATAAGGAATGGTGGCAAAAATCAAACTAGGTGGCAAAGTATGAAGAAATATTGTTGTCAACAACTTTGCTGTTGTCAGGTGCCCCTTGCGGACCGCAAGGGGTTTTCCATATGGTCCGCAAGGACTTCATCACAACAAAAGTTTGGTTTTTGCCATTTTCAGCCCCTCAACTTCATATATCAGCCTTTTGGCGATTCTAATCTGTTAATTTAACTTAGGTAAGTAATGAGGAAGGTTTCAAGACACATGTTACTTAGAATTTTTCCGGTAATTTGACGCCATGTCATAACCGTTTTTCTAGCATGTAGCATAATGAATATGCATATCTTAATGACTAAGTAACTAAGTATGAAAATAATTGACAATTTTATTTTTTATATCATTTATTGATGTAGGGATCTGAGTTTCAACAATTTTACTGGCGAGATACCATCATCTTTTTCCCAACTAGTATATGCAGAATACATGTATATGACACTATTTTCAACAGTATTTTCTGGTCTTCTAGTTAATAAGTAAGAACATTCTCTAAGGTGACCATTATTTTATAGTATTTTGACAGAAAATAAGCTTACTGGACCTATGCCTGGATGGGTGTTGTCAAGCCCCAGGAACGTGTAAGAGGATAATCTTTCCTTTTTAATTATCATTACTACACAGTTCACATAATCAAATGATAAAATAAATATCCTTATTAAATTTGGGTAAATGTATGTCTCTTTTGTTGTTGTATGAAAAAAATGTGATACAACGTAAGCATATTATTAGGATATATAACATGGTTTCCAAATAGGTATCTATACTCCCAAGGTAACCAACATGTATTTATGCATTTACAGGGATGTTTCATACAATAATTTTACATGGGATAATGTTACTGCTCCAAAGAAGTGCGACCAGAATTTAGTGTAAGTTGTTCTTCTTCCCTGTAACAAAAAGGTCGTATGTAATTCTAGAGTTGGTTTGGTTTTATGTTTGTCAAGGCATTCATAATCTGCTCCTCATCCCCACCTCTATAAGTTAACTAAAAACTTTCTTTACCCCTAAAATTAATTCAACTTTTATAAATCTCCCCATATTCTATTACCCATGTCTATCTCTATTTATGTAACACCCCAACTTGCAGCAGAAACGCACAGGGTGTAAACAAGACATGGCACAAATACAGTGTTCATAAAGATAGTATATTACACACGAAACATCCTATCGTTTTACATTAACGTTTACACACTAACATATAGTTCACAAACTCATCTCCAAAAACAGCTTGTCCTTAGTAGGTATGCATCTATCTACAATAGTACCCGAAAAGCAAAACTGGACAAATTAGCACACGCACACGCACACTCTATTCTTTTTTTGCCTTACCTGAAAAGCGTGTTAAAAATTTGAAAGGTCAACTACCAAAGTTGGTGAGTTTCACAGGTTTTGTTCGTATCAATAAGAATGTACATAAATCGGATTTAACATATGTGATGTAATTATACTAAGCCCACAAGTGAAGCTTTGACTGTTCGTTCCTGATCCAGTGGTCTACACCCACCACTTTACCACCCCAAGTAGCTATGACTAACACCCCATATGGTGTTCAACGTATGTGCATGAACATGTGCAATTGCAGTAGAACCTTTGGCATCCGTGCCATCGCAATTGGGCTTGTTAAACCAATAGTACCATTTGCACATTCACCGGCCTACAGTTAATCACTTAATCACTGGGGACTTTCCGTGTGTTAGGGCTAACTTAGATAATTCATATGAAATCACGTTTTCATGTGCAAGTATATACATATTTAACTTGCAATTCACCCCAAGGAAATCAGTTTGGAAAAAAGGGGCAATGAAACTCGCCTGATAGGTATGCACACAGAAAGCAAGCTCAGTATAGATGTAGGTTCCTACGCTACTCCGATCCTAGTGTAAATTAATGTTCGATTACAGAAACAATGTATGGATCGGTAATCGCTATATACCAAGCTCGGATGGGAATCTTTATCCGAGAATGGGCCAATAGCCTCAAAGTTTGGCGACGGGTATTGTCTTAGTGTCAAATTCACGTTTGACTTATGTGCACCATTTTGCGTGAAGGTCATAGTTGTTTGTTTTAGGTATTCGGGTAGTGGCATGATCAAATATAATGTCCAAACGTGATAACTAATATAAAATGATTTGTCTTATAAACAAAGTTTAGGTATCTAGTTGGTTTAAATCGCAGTTTCCGTTTACGCCGTTTGGGACTCACCAAACACGAGTTTAATTTGCCCCAATTACCCAATTTACCCCGTAAAATTTTGGAATTCCTCCCGACCTTCCAATTATCGCCAATAAGTCATCGAAAACTTAAAAGTTCCGGCAGGTTCGTTAAACGCTTATTTTGCCGATTTTATTAAAACAATGTATTTTAAATCCCAATTTCATAACTAATTATGTGCACTCTGTGCGCTTAATTAAAATCTAGAAATATTATATAAACTCTTATTAATATGTATATTTTAGGAAAATTATTTTAAGAAATTATTAACTTATTTAATATAATTAACAATTTCATTTTAAACAACCGTTTGACTAATAAATTGGCGATTAATACCACCGACTTTAGAAAAATCTTGTAGGATCGTGAAACGACCTAACGAGATCAGAAGAGTGCTCAGACCGAATCAGAGGCGGAATTCATTGATTCGGTCTTCGTTTAGCTTGTATTCACTATTAATTGTCTTGTTTATTGATCTTGTAACAATATACAGTACAGAGACACTTCTACAGCACTTCGGCGTCCGAATCTAGAACCTTACAAATGAACTCGTTTGAAGCCTATTTATAGAGTAGGACCCTTCCGTTTGAAAGTGGTATGACCATTTCAAACGGAACCCTTCAAAAGTACATGATTCAAACGGGTACATCATTTCAAACGGCCAATCTCCTAATTCTTGTTTCATGTGTTCTAAATTGTGTTGTCATCATTATGATGTCACATGATGATGTCATAATGATGATGTCACACTTGTTCAAATCCGCAACGAACCCGAGACTCGACATAAGACGAAGACGACAGATGAATGCACCAGCAGACTCCCCCTCAGATGTTGACGAGTCTTAAGTGTCGAGTCTTCGCATCTTCAGTCTTTATCAGTCTCTTTTCTTTCTTAGCATATACCAGGATCTTCTCTTTGGCTCTAACCTCGTCAGACTCCCCCTCTCATCATGATGGGATCGCTGTCTGGAATTAGCTATCACCTAGAGATCAATTCCTGGCTTTATCTCTGTTTAAGCTCATTTCCTGCACACATTTTCTCATCACAACATATGTTTTTACTTAAAACAATAAGAAAAACTTAATAGTAATAGTTACATCAAGTTCAAATTAATGATCTCGATTAACTAATCAAACTTTTCTTTAAATCAAAATTTCTTCAATTCAGCACACACATTCCCAAACCAGTTCATCATGTTCAGCACTTGAAATTTTGAATATCAGCTTTCCAACATCAGTTGTCGAAAATCTTTTTGAATTTTTCAGAATTTATGCTAAAACACACTAAAATCTTTTTGGGTTTTTGAAATAGAATGAAATAGAAATGCAGAAAAGAAATATTTACAAACAATATTTTTGTGAGTTTGTGTAAGAGGATCATATCAGTTTATGTGACCAATCACTAGCACCGTTAAGCTTGATTTCATTTTATGCTCTAAATGATTCACATTGATTGACGATATTGTTGTCCACTTAAACTCAATCTAAAAACTTTCAATCTGCTTACCGATACTTTAAGGTATATTAAGATAGCACTAGGTTCTTATGGACCCCACGATCTCAGCATATCCCCTCATCATGCAATACACTGACTCAAGTAATGCCTTTAAACTTTTATCGACTGTGATTTGTGCGAAAACAAAGCAGAATGTTTAAACATTAACAATCAGGTCGATACTTCCGTATACGCAGAGAAAGTCCAATGTTTAATCAAAATAAGAAAAATAAAACAAGTTGAAGTTGTTTAGGCTTTAACCACCCGGTCGATACTTCCGTATACGCAGAGGAGGTCCAAAGCTTAAACGAAACACCAAAGAAAATAAAGCAGAACGTTTAGGCAACAACATCTAGGTCGATACTCACGTATACGCAGAGGATGTCCGATGCTTAAACAAAATAAAGAAATAAAACAAGTTTAAATCTTTGCAAAATGAAATGCACAATCACAGTGACTTTTCAGCAAAGTTGTGAAAGTTCACAAACTTAACCAGTTTTATGTCTTTTGACAATCAGCGATTACTGAGTAGGCGCACAATCAAGAAGGACAAAACTAAGTACTATGCTTTCAATCATGTTTCCCACTAGAACTAGGCTTTTTCATTTTAGGTTTGTATCGTTATCACAAATCTACTAGTCTAGCTGAGCCTACCGTCACATCTTTAGTGAGATCGCTTATCACATTTTATCTCTCCATTTCTTTAGCATGCTGTGACAGTCTAACTGATCTACTATCATTTCCTCTTTTTGACAACAAAACTCATTTTTGCATTTTTCAATGTTTTTGACCTTTTCAAATTTTCTAATTTTTTAAAATTTTTACTCCCCCTAAAATCAAAATATGTCTCAATTTTGATTTTCTGGGAAAATTTGAAAACAAACTTTACAAGAAATGAGACAACATGATGAGAATTGCTTCAATTCTCCATCCACCTGGCATAAACAATCAGAACTCCCCCTCACAACAAACTATTTTCCCATAGTGATTTCAAAACACTTAAGTTTGTTTTAATCAAAATGGTTTTTCCGGAAAATAAGTTTTGTGTGTATTTTCACAAATTCGGGGATCTTTCATCACTTTGTTTTCTTCAATCACTTGTAAAAACTAACATTTTTAAGTTCAAACATCAAAAATCACTTGTAGAAAATCAAGTACAACTTAATGTCCTTGATTTACCACTTGTAAGTCGAAATATCACATTCGTGAATTTCTCAAGAAATGTGCCGATTCATGTTCCATGCTTACCAACCTGGGAACTCCGGCAAGTCAGGTTTTTCATTTAAACAGATTCACCCAAGCCTGACTGTCCTTGGGAGATTTTGAATTCTTTTTCAACAATGGTGGAAAATTTGCATCATCCATTGTTAAACCTGAATTCTCCATTTTTACCTCAACCAAAGGCTCCTCTGGCTTTGACAAATCAGAATCATTGCCTGCACATGGCTTGTCTGACTTTGACCTGTCAGATTCATCGCCTGATGGTGGCTTGTCTGACTTTGACACATCAGATTCATCGCCGACCAATTTCTTCTTCTTTTTTCCCTCTTTCGTCCTCAGATTTGTATCCGATGAATTCGTCTTGCTCAGTCTGTCTTTTTGCCCCTGTGAAAGCTTCACTTTCGTTTCTTGAACTTTAGGTTCTTGAACCTTCTGTTCTTTGGGCTTGACAGAGACTGGTTTTTTCACCTGCTTCTGAGATTCAACCCTCGATCTTCTCATTGATCTCATTGAGCAATCTCTAGCAATGTGGCCAATGATGTTGCAATTAAAACATCTCCTTGAATCAAACCTCCAACTCTGGCAGTTAACAGCAATGTGTCCTTGATAACCGCATCGGTAACACACTCTGTTATCGTACCAATCACCATTTTCAGTCCAAACATTCAAATCACAGCACTGTTTGGCTTGGTGATATCCATCTCTCCTCTTGTATGCTGGATTTGACTTTTGAGCACTGTGGTCCAACCTGCACCACTTATTACCAACAATTTTTGAGTTTTCAATTTTTACTTTTTGTAATTTTTCATTACGATTGGATGATCGATCTGATGAGCTTTTATTATCTTTTTGAACATTTTTCTCATTTTTAATTTTTTGTTTCTGTTCCACTTTCTTCTTCAAAGGTTTTTGCTTAGAGCATTCTCCCTTTTCAGTCGATTTCAGAACAGTTTCTTGAAATTTTTCTTTTAATTTCAAAAACAATTTTTGTTTTTCAATTTTATTTTTTTCATCATCAGATTTTTCATCACAATCTTCAACTTTGACATTGTCAAAGTTTGTGACATTTTCACTTATTGGAACGGAATTGATCGGTTTTGGACAGGGATAATTCAAAGACTCAGATGAAGTCACAAAACCTTTCAATTTCTTTTCAAGTTCATCAATCTTGTTTCTTGAATTCTCAGCTTCGTTTTCAAGCTGAGATATTCTTTCAAGATGAGACTTGATTGATTTTTCATTTTCATTTTTCATGTTTTCAAGAACAGACTTTTCATTTTCCAAAACTTTTATGTGTTCTTGAAATTTCGTTTCTTTTGCTTTCAAGTTTTTGTTCTCAAGCTTTATCCAGAAATCTTCATTTTCTGAAGATTTCTGTTTGCTTTCAAACTCCTTTTCTTTTTCTTTCAAAACTTTATTTTCTGATGTCAAACAGTTCAAATTACCCAGCAGTTTATCATTTTCAGTTTTCAACTTCCCACAATTTTCTTTCAAAATAAGAATCTGTTTATCATCAGCTTGTTTTTCATTGTTCAACTTCTTGATCTCCAATGCCAAACTTTCTGCATCTTTCACAAGTTTGCCATTGTCAGTTTCAAGTTTATCACATTTAGAACACACTGATTCAGAACTTGAGGATTCAATCTTCACAGATTCTTCATTCTCTGACATTTCCTTTGTCTCTATCTTGTATGTTCCTGCACAAACAATTTTCACAAAATCAAGAGGATTTAAATTTGTATTAATATAACACCCCCTTTTAAAGTCATATTTCATGTTCTGTTTTGCAGCGAAACACATACATATTCTCCTATCAATTTCAGTAATTACATCCAAATTGATTTTATCTAGATTTCCCAAATTCAATTTATCTAGATTCTCTTTGATTTTATTCATCAATATTTTCTTCTTATCAGAATTTTCAAAACTATGCTTTTGAAGTTTATTGATGAAATCAGATGGATGTAATTTTGAAAATTTAGGCTCTTGTTTTAATATCTTTAAAACATCATCCCATTCGGCAGGTAAAGCATCTGCAAGCTTTGATATCTTTTCAGTATCTGTCAGTTTTATTCCAAACAATTTTAACTTGTCCATCAAGTAATCAAATCTCCTTTCCATCTCTTTCACGGTCTCATCCTTTTGACATGCAAATTTTTCAAGTCTAAGACTCCAAATCATCTTATCATCTTGTTCATATCCACTCATTTGATACCAACCATATCTATTTAACCTTTCAATAAACTCATTCTCCTTTTCATCAAACATCATTGCCATTTTTCTAAACTGTCCCGACAAAATTTCTAAAAAAAAATAACAATTTCACTTGTTCCGAGTATGAAGTGGACTGTACTTGACTGTGATTGGCCCGATCAACTTCAACAATTCACGTGGACTGCATTTGAATCAATTTCGTGAAATATTCACAAGTAACAAAACTCAATTTATGATATGGGCTGATGTAAAGTGGGTGTGTATGATGATTGGGCCGCAATTTGTTCAACACATGAATTACATCGGTAGATAAACTCAATGGCCTATATCAAAAATTTTCGCATGATGTATTGATGTAATCAGAAAATCATGTACTGACAAACCAACAACTCAATTCTCAACACAAAGTGATTGGACCTTCTTAACATTCATCACAAAATCATTTGACCAAATAATCCACCACATGAAAAGTTGAAAAGATTCTTTTTAAAGCACATGTAAAGTTGACAACACTAATGATGAAATGTCAAATGATTGGACCTCAAAACGAATATGGACCACTTTTTTTAATTGTGTTGGTGCACTTGTGTCTGTACTTTGTCTGTATTTTGTCTTGTTACAGAACGATGTCTTTGTTAGTCTGTAAGTTTGACCAAGTCAACCATCCTCCGGTTTGACTTGGTCAAAACAGTCAAGATTATGTTTGTAAGCTGATGGGTCGAAGGATGTACCATCGAAGGATTGCATTGATCCTTCGATGATGAGCTCGAAAGATAGCTTTCGATAGATGGACCACGAAAGATCCCATCTTTCGTGGTACATATGGATCATTCGAGCTGTTTGTGGTCGAAAGATGATCTTTCGACCAGTCTGCATGATCCTTCGACCGGACCTGCTGTGTTTGGGTATAAATACCCGTGTGTTGTGTTCAATTGTAAGAGTTCGAGAGTTAGATATTCAGACAAAGTGAGAGCATTCTGTTCAGAGAACACACACACACGAAAGATAGAGAGTTTATAGAATACATCTGTAAACCTTGTGCTTGTAACCGAATCTTTCATACGTTTAATACAAGTGGTGTTAATCGTTGAATATTGCGTGTTGTGTTTTTCATTGTGCTTGTTCTATCCCGTTTTGCATGCTAGCTTGGATTCCGCACTCGCTAGTGTGTTAGACATAACAAGGAATAGGTTAAACCTCAACCTCCGAGGGACCTACAAGTGGTATCAGAGCCGTGGCTCTTTTCCTTGTTAAAAACCGGATTTTTACAAGTCTTTGGAGTGTTTGGATAAAGCTCACTGTTTTAGCATCCGTTTTTAACTGTTTTTCTCGATTTTCTTGACGTTAAAACGTATCTAAACTTACCGGGTGTGTTAAAAGACGGGTTGGGTAACTTGAAAACTTGTTTTTAAGTTGTTTGGTATTTTCCGGCCATAATTCCGGCTTCTCCGGTGACCGGCTGTTCTGGATAGGTTTATTATATTTTATGTTTCAAATCTTGGTTTTGGTAAAAATCATGGTCTGACCCATATCTTCCGCAGAAAGTTCCTACCAACCCATCACCTTTTTCACCAACCTGTCATCCGATTGTCAACTGTGTCAGAACCGTTCGAAAGATATCCTTCGAACTCGAAAGATCATCTTTCGATCAGTGGAGGTTCGATAGATCATCATCCTTCGAACCAAGGAATCATTTCGATACTTTCATCTTTCGGTCTACTGTTCATTTTCGAAAGAAAAGGATCCTTCGACTGGGGAGTCTTTCGAAGTCATCTTTCGTGTGTATCTTTCGGTCTACAGTACTTTTTCGAAGGATAAGGATCCTTCGGTTGGAGAATCCTTCGAAAACATTGCTCGAAACTCAACAGAGATCTTTCGAACCCTGTTGATCCTTCGAACAGGTGTGGATCTTTCGAACATCAGTCTGTTTGTGCTTAACAGTTTGTGTTTTTCAAGTGTCTTTCGACAGGTATCCTTCGGCTAATCAAAAATGAATCCAAGATGGGGTACTTTGGTAAATACTGATATGTATTTTGGTGCTCCGTCCTCTTCTGCATCGGTATCTTCACAAGCTAATGCAATGTCTACCGGTCAATGGGCATTTGTATCGAATCAAACTCCAAGTATTCAAAGCATTCTCTTAAGCGAGAGTGAAACGGGAAGTTTGAATCGGCCTCCCAAGTTGATGCATTTATATGAATATCCAGGATGGATTGATAGATTTCATACATATGTTCTTGGTCAGAATACAGAGTTGTGGTTGCGGTTTATTACAGATTTTGATCAAACAATAGAGGTTGCTGCATCATCTGCTGCTACGTTTGCAGACCTCACAGAAGATCAAAAGAAGATATATGATTTGGAAAAGAAGGCGTATGCCATTCTTACTCAGGCGTTGAGTAAGGACATTTATCATCAGTTTGTCAGTTACAAGACAACTAAAAGGTTGTGGGACGCATTGAAAACAAGAGGCGTAGGAAATGAAGCAACCCGCCAATTGAGAAAAGAGCTGCTGAAGAAAGAGTTTGATGGCTTTATATGTATGGAGAATGAGTCTTTAGGAGACTTGACAAGTAGGTTTAATCATCTACTGACTGAATTGTCGAATTTTGAAGTTGTTGTAACTCCAGCAGAAATTGTAAAGAAGTTTGCAGATGCGTTGCCACCTCAGTGGAATACATTCTTGGAGATCATGAAGTACAATGGTACTTTAGCTACTACGAGTTTCAATGACTTTGTTCAAATCCTGGAAAACAAGAACCAGGAAGAAACTCTCAAGGCGAAAAGAGTTGCTGTGCCACAAAATCCTGAGATGTATTATGGAACTTTGGGTACTTCTGCAAAACCTGCTTCACACGCTCCAATTCAAACAGCGTTTGTGTCTACCACAGACATGTTTGGGAATACTATCCAAGTTCCAGTCAAGCCTGCACGAACAGATATGTATGGAAATCCGCTTGATCCAGTTCCTCAACCAGCACCACAACAGCAAAGCCAACAAATCATCAGAACAACCGACATGTATGGAAATCCACTTCCTCCTCCTCCTGTTCAATCTACCGTACCAACAGACATGTACGGGAATCCACTTCATCCTCCACAGCAAGCATGTTATGGAAGTACATCATCTGCTAGTCAGCAATCTAAGCCAAATACAGTACGGCTCGATACTTCAAGCTTCTCAAAAGTCAGTGTGGAAGTAGCCAAGGAACACATGGAGCTACTAAACACTGTGGTGAGCGCATACTGTGGATTAGTGGAAGGTCAGATTGGCAACATTAATCTGACGCAAGAAGACTATCAGCAGATAGATAAAGAGGAGATGGAGATGATGGATATCAAGTGGGCCTTTGCCAGTGCTGTTAGGCGAGCAAAGGACTTCATGGAGAGAACCGGCCGAACCAGCTTGGAAAGCAAGAAAGACACCAAGTATGGGTTCGATAAACAAGCTGTTAAATGCTTCAACTGTGGTGAACGTGGTCATTTCAAGCGTGAATGTACAAGACCATCTCAACATGGGAACCAGAATCCCTTCAGAGGTCAAGGCAACCAGCAGAACCAGAACAGGAGCAATGTTCGCACATTGGTGCCTGTCAACAATCAGACTCAGGCAGGACCATCAAATGCCAATCAGGCACTAGTGGTTCAGGTAGACGAAGGTTGTGATTGGTCAATCCCGTTGGGAAACGATGCACCAGATGGAACCGCTTGTTTTGCTGAAGTGGTTAATGATCTTAAACACGCCAGTGGTGGAGAATCTTCCACCAATGGTGATGTATCTTCTGAGGATGAAGACTCTTCCGGTTATAGTGGAAGCTCGGATGAAGAATCCTCAACTTCAGGCAATGATCAAGTGGATGACACAACAAGTGCGTCAGTCGATGCTGCTGATTTTGATGAGCTTTTGGAGGAAGCTGCAGCAGGAATTCAAAGAAGATCTATTTTGGTGGATCAAGCTGCTTATTCTTCGTCTTCTCTCCATTCAGCCTTTATGGCGAATGTCGACAGTTCATCAAGTCAGGTATGTGTCGATGAACCCACTTCTGTTAGCTGTCATAACTGTGATAGTTTGCATGTTAGATGTGCTGAGTTGGAAGCAAACATGTCTGAGTTGCAAGGCAAACACGATGCTTTACAAGCTAGTTTGTTTGAATTGAAAGACAAACATGTTTCTGTGAATGATAGGTGGTGTGAATTGCAAAGCGAACACGAGGCTTTGCAAGAGAAATATGATGTGACATTTATTCATAATCAGAAATTGACAGTTGATATTTCAAAGTGCACTGAAGCCAATATGTTTTATGAAAACCATGAAAAGAATTATAAATCAATGATTGAAACATTGAAGAAAGATAAAACAGAGCTGACTAAAATGGTTTCCAGAAAACAAACTGACATTAATTTGTATATATCTCGTCTTGAGGTGATGCAAAAGGAAATGGCTTGTGTTAAAACCGAAAGTGAGGCGATCCGACTGAAGTTAGACAGTTATTTGAGTTCTAGCTATGTGTTGGATCACATCATTGATGTGCAGAAAGAGAAAAAGGATGTCACATGCATAGGTTATAAGCAATGTCCACCACCTGTCAGACACAATTATGATGCCATGCCTGATGAGGAATACAGGACTCACTTTGAACCATCTGTTCCTCTAGATGTTACTGAGTTTGCTGCAGGACTTGGATACAAGAAAGAAGTATCATCCGATTCAGATGTGTCAGCAGATACCTTTGTAACTGCTGAACCAAATCAGGATCCTCCGGTTGTGATTGAGGATACTGATTCTTCTGATGATGAATCTGATGATACTGATTCAGCAAAGTCTGATGCGGTGATAAAAGATGAGGACATACCTCTTGAGAATCACATCCTGTGTGATCCTCCAGCAAAACCCGCTAAGACTATTGCAACTGAGTCCTCGTCTAAGAAAGAGTCGGAGAGTGTGGATTTACTGTACACTCTTGTTGGTGATGATAAAATCTATTCAGACAAAGATTTTCCTATTAAAAATGTTAATCAATCTTTAATCAGTAAAGTCTTTGAAAATTCTACAAGTAAGTTCTTGGGAAAGACAGGACCACATGTTACAGTCACACAGTGTCCTCCTATCCCAAAGGCTGAAGTTAGAAAACAGTTTGGGAACAAGAAATTACCAACAGTGCCAAAACAGCAAAACCATACCAAAACAAATGGTAAGGCACCGACTCAAACTCAAAAGAAACCGAATCAGAAGAAGAAGAAGAATGTGAACTTTGTGAAGTCGAAGGGAACGGACAAAATTGAAAAGTTTGCAAATCAATCTAATTTAGATTTTGTCCAAAAAGCAACTGTGATGAAAAGGAATGAACCAAGTTGTTCAAAACCTAGTACCTCGGGATCACAAAGTTCATCATCGGCAAGACGACCACATGATACTTCGGGGTTTGTTGAACGAAGATCATGTTTTGAATGTGGAACAATCGGGCATATTGTTCGAAATTGCCCGTATCTTCATAAACAAAAAGGCATAGTTGATGATCCCCGTGGCCCAACTGATCGCAAGCGATCTGTTTCTGTAAAACAAGATCCCCGACTCATAAGAGAAAGGGAAAAGAAACAGAAACGCCAACAGATCAAGAAACTTGAAAAAGAAATTAAAACCGATGTGGTTCACAAACCATCTGTTTCAGTTAAACCAGAAAATTCAAAGTTTTCAAAAACTTCAAACAATCAAACTGGTAACACTCAACAGACCTGGAAACCAAAAAGGGTTATTGAATCTGGGGGACCATCACAATTTCCAAATCATCAAAAAGTCGAAGTTATTGTTGTTGATAAAAATGGAAGACCCAAGACCACAATGGCTTGGGTCCCCATCTCCAACTAATCGATTGAGTTTATGTGCAGGGTGTTCCAGGAGGAACTATCAGTAGTCATTGGATTGTTGATAGTGGGGCATCCAGGCACATGACAGGCGACATGAAGCTTCTCTACGACGTCAAATCTATTAGAGGAGGTTATGTTGCTTTTGCTGGAGATAAGGGCGGATATATAACGGGTGAAGGAATGATTTCCAACGGGGTTGTTAGCTTTGACAAGATCAACTTTGTGCAACAACTTAATCACAATCTTCTTAGTGTTTCTCAAATTTGTGACAAGCAGTTCTCAGTACACTTTGATGCTAATGGATGTTATGTGCTGAAACCCGGCTTTAAAATTCCAAAAGAATGGATTCTCTTATCGGCTCCAAGGATAAATGATCTGTATGTCCTTGATATGAGCCAAGCTATCACAACGTCTGCACAAGCAACATGTTTCGTTTCAAAAGCCACAGAAAAAGACACAATCTCTTGGCACAGACGAATGGGCCACATTCACTTACGCAAAATGAATCATTTGGTATCAAATGAATTGGTGAATGGTGTTCCTCTCAAAAATTTCCATCTTCAAGACGTCTGTGTTTCGTGCCAAAAAGGTAAACAAACGAAGAAGCGACACCCGACAAAGAAAGTCAACACGGTGGTTGTTCCTCTTGAACGTTTGCACATGGATTTGTTCGGTCCCGTAAAGCACAAAAGCATTAGGAATGATCAATATTGCCTCGTGATTACTGATGATTATTCAAGATTTTCTTGGGTGGCGTTCATGGCACACAAGAGTGAAACCTTCGGTATTATCAAAAACTTGATCATTCAGATTGAGAATCTTTACAACTTGAAGGTTAGGCGGATACGTAGCGACAATGGTACTGAATTCAAAAATCATGCCATGGCGGAGTTTTGCACTTCAAAAGGTATTCTTCACGAATTTAGTGCAGCTTATACTCCTCAACAGAATGGCGTCGCTGAACGTAAAAACCGCACATTGATCGAGACTGCTAGGACTATGTTGGTAGAGTCGCAGCTACCCATTCCATTCTGGACTGAAGCTGTGTCATCTGCATGCTACACGTTGAACCGAGTCCTTACAGTCAAAAGGCACAACAAGACCTGCTTTGAGCTTATCAACAAACGGAAACCAGACTTGTCATATCTCGAACCGTTTGGAGCTCCTTGCACAATTATCGATCCTAATGGAAAGTTTGGGGCAAGAGCAATTGAGGGATACTTTCTTGGGTATTCCACCCCGAACTTAAGAGTCTGGAATTTAGAGACTAAAAGGGTCGAGGAATGGTCTGAAGTCAGAGTACAAAGGCACACTTTACCAGTCAGAAATCCTGGTCAGCCTTGGATGTTTGAGTACGATGACTTTTTCAATTCGATCAATGTTGAAGCCGTTGAAGAAAGTGCTGCGGCAAGGATGTTTTTCGAGAGCGACAATGCAACAGATTCACCGTTGGTTCGTCCCATTATAGTAAATCAAGAACCATCTTCAGTGAACAATAATGCTCTCGACAATGAGGATTTTCAAGATGCTTCCGAATTGCACGAATCTTCAGAGGATGACGAATTTCTAGATGCAGATCAAGAAGCTCCAACAGCAGTTCATGGTATTTCAGAGGGTACACCTCCTGTGGTTGTCCCTAGAACAGCTGAAACTTCTGCATCATCCTCTTCGTCAATTCCGGGCCTTGAATTGATTGTTGATCTGAATCTCAACAATCTGGGTACAAATATTCCAGTTCAAGGTAATCCAGAAACAAGGATTCATAATACCCATCCTCAACAAAACATCATCGGGAATGTACAAAGTGGCGTTCAAACAAGAAACATGTTGCGAAACAACAACAATGCAGGCTTGTATGCAACTATCCGAGAATCTGGTCAACAGAATGATTGGTCTTTCGCGTGTTATGTCTCACAGGAAGAGCCAAGAACTTGGAAAGATGCTTTGAAAGATAGCTCATGGGTTGAACCGATGCAGGAAGAACTGCAACAATTCCAGAAGCTTGGAGTCTGGAAACTCGTAGAGAAACCTGCTGGATACAAGAAGATTGGTACCCGTTGGGTGTTTAAATGCAAAAAGGATGACCGTGGGATCGTTATCCGGAACAAAGCAAGGCTAGTCGTTCAAGGTTTTCGTCAGATTGAAGGGATCGACTACAACGAAGTGTATGCACCTGTTGCACGTCTAAAAGCCATTCGGATCTTTCTGGCCTATGCCTCATTCAAAGGTTTCAAGGTATACCAGATGGACGTGAAGAGTGCTTTCTTACATGGTGTGGTGGAAGAAGAGGTGTACGTCGAACAGCCTCCTGGTTTTGAAGATCCTATCCATCCCGATCGGGTTTGGTTGCTCAACAAAGCTCTATATGGTCTACATCAAGCACCGCGAGCTTGGTACGCAACCTTATCTAATTATCTGCTGGAGAACGGTTTTCGCAGAGGTCTTATCGACTGCACTCTTTTCATCAAAGAACAAGATGGAGATCTTCTACTGGTACAGGTATACGTTGATGATATTATATTTGGTTCTACTAATGATGTTTTGTGTAGGGATTTCGAGCGTGTTATGCAGGATAAATTCGAGATGAGTGCTATGGGGGAAATGACCTTCTTTTTGGGCCTACAAGTACAACAAACAGAGTCTGGGATATTCATCCATCAGACTAAATATGTTGGTGACATCTTGAGCCGGTTCCAGATGTCTGATGCAACGCCCATCGGTACCCCATTGCCACAAAATCACGGAATTACTCCAGACTTGAAGGGTCAAGATGTTAGCCCCTCTTACTACCGCGCGATGATTGGATCTCTTATGTACCTCACAGCATCAAGACCAGATATAATGTACCCAACGTGCCTGCTTGCCAGATATCAAGTGAACCCGAAGGCCTCACATCTTGCAGCTGTAAAAAGGATTTTTCGTTATTTGAAGGGTTACCCTGACACCAGTCTGTGGTACCCTAGGGATAATAACTTTGACTTGATCGCATTCAGTGATTCTGATTTTGGCGGATGCAAAATCGACGGCAAATCCACAACGGCTGGATGTCAGTTTTTGGGAAATCGCCTAGTCACATGGCAGTGCAAGAAGCAGACGTGCGTCGCTACGTCAACATGCGAAGCTGAATACATTGCTGCCTCGAGTTGTTGCTCCCAAGTCCTGTGGATACAACAGCAAATGCGTGACTACGGTTTTGAATTCCTAACTACTCCTATTTACGTTGATAATTCTGCTGCATTACAGATCACTAAAAATCCTGTGCAGCATTCAAAGACTAAGCACATCGACATTAAGTATCATTTCATACGTGATTGCTTTGAGAAAAGGCTAATCGATGTTGCTTACGTCCACACCGATGACCAACGTGCCGACCTTTTTACCAAAGCATTTGACAAATCAAGATTTGATTTTTTATTACTGGTAAACGGCATTAAGGTCAAGCAAGAGTAATACCAACATCGGAAAATCATTTTTGTAAATACCTTTGTGTTTTAAATTTGTCTTAGTTTATTGATTTTAGGGGGAGTAAATCCAAAATTTGAAAATCTAAAAACATTGAAAAATTTCAAAAACACAAAAACAATAGAAAAACAAAAATGAGTTTCCTGGCGAGAAAAAGAGAAAATGATAGTACATCAGTGGTCTGTCTAAACCTCTTTAAACCCAAAATGAAAAACGATAAGCAGCTCTATATAAGATGTATCGGTAGGCTCACAATCATTTTAAAGTGTGCAGGGTGATATAAACTTAAATCGACTGAAGATTGGGTGGGAACCATTCATTGGCATATGGTCTTAGTACCGAAATTTCGTTTGAGAGATTGCCGAGGTTCTGAGATATTCGGTCTTTATGCTGCTTATCATCTGGGTATCATGGTTGTATCTTTTACCGAAAAAATAACGGGGACGCAAGTCTAGATCTTCCATGATACCATACATACGTGTACATATTGCATACGACCTCAATAAGTGATCAACAATCACATGTCCCACAAAATAAGTGATAAAATATCACAAATTCTTTCCGGGTGTCAAGTTCGTCTCTCTGCTGTACGAAAGTACTGACCTGTTCACGGACTTGCTCCTGTGCCCTCATGCATCGAAAATCAAGTTCCTCATCAATAAGTGATTATATCACATAGGGCTTGTTTTCAAATTCTAAATAAGTGAGAATCTCACATCATATACGGTCAAACAGATGATAATCGGTATACTCACCGGTAAGATGAACCCTCGTGCATACCTTGATACGGGAATGTGTCGTGATGTGGATGAACACCGGTCGGTAAGTATAAATCATACCTTAACATATCCCCTCGCCATGATTACATCTGATAAGTTGAGCTTAAGTGGACAACAATACCGATAATTGTTATAGGATGCTTATCTTAAATGTTAACTAATTGAACAAAGAGAGTGTTTTGACATGACCGTACACTGATATGATTCTCTTACCCTCGAAACTCGCAAAAAGAATGTCTATAAATATTTATTTACTGCTTTCAGTCTTTACATTTGAAATATTCAAAAATACCAAAAAGATTTTAAGTGTGTTTTAATATAAACTTTATAAAAGCCAAAAAGATTTTATTTCTATTTTATTTTCGATCGTACGATGTTGGAGCTCGAGTCTTCGTTACCTGAAACCTGATTGAAAACCGAAACGACTAAATCTTCATAAACGGTCAAAATTTGCAAAGTGTTGAAAGTTAAAATTGAAATTGACAAATTTTTTAAACTTTCAAACTGTCGGACGGTGTTTGTTTAAACAATGGTCACATGTGTGTCGTTTGTTTTTGCTTATGATATTCCAAGCGGTTGTTCTCATTACGCGTTTAGATTTCTTGCATGTGCAGATTCTAAAGGCTAGGAGAACATGGTCGATGACAAGCTTCGGAATGAAGACACGACGTGAAGGCACTCAAATGATGAAGATGATCGAGTTGCCGCTGACCATCATCAACACCACAAGGATCTCACTTCATAAAGATAAAGACTTTCACGAGCATAACTCAAGGGGGAGCTTATGTTAAGGGGGAGTTTGTCAACACACTTCCTACATAAAACGGGGAGTTTGTTGGTACACTTTCTGCTTTCAAGACGTGAAGACTTTAAAGATCCTCCGACATTGAAGACGTGAAGAGACGTCAAAGACTTGAAGACACGAGAGACTTACAAGAATGAAGATCAAGACAAAACTATCTCGAAGATCGAGACAAAGCTACAGCCAAGGGGGAGTTTGTTGGTGCACTTGTGTCTGTACTTTGTCTGTATTTTGTCTTGTTACAGAACGATGTCTTTGTTAGTCTGTAAGTTTGACCAAGTCAACCATCCTCCGGTTTGACTTGGTCAAAACAGTCAAGATTATGTTTGTAAGCTGATGGGTCGAAGGATGTACCATCGAAGGATTGCATTGATCCTTCGATGATGAGCTCGAAAGATAGCTTTCGATAGATGGACCACGAAAGATCCCATCTTTCGTGGTACATATGGATCATTCGAGCTGTTTGTGGTCGAAAGATGACCAGTCTGCATGATCCTTCGACCGGACCTGCTGTGTTTGGGTATAAATACCCGTGTGTTGTGTTCAATTGTAAGAGTTCGAGAGTTAGATATTCAGACAAAGTGAGAGCATTCTGTTCAGAGAACACACACACACGAAAGATAGAGAGTTTATAGAATACATCTGTAAACCTTGTGCTTGTAACCGAATCTTTCATACGTTTAATACAAGTGGTGTTAATCGTTGAATATTGCGTGTTGTGTTTTTCATTGTGCTTGTTCTATCCCGTTTTGCATGCTAGCTTGGATTCCGCACTCGCTAGTGTGTTAGACATAACAAGGAATAGGTTAAACCTCAACCTCCGAGGGACCTACAAATTGTTCATCATAATCTGCTTTGTATTAATACGTCTCATTCAGAAACAATTTTCAATGTTTGCAGATACTCAATGAAACACCGATTGATTAAATGTTATCTCTCATAAAATCACATGCACACACAATTACCAATGATGTTGTCTGACAATTCATAAATCGACAAAAACGATGCTAATCAATTTATGATTTGACTGATTATAAGAATCTATCAATTAACGAGAATCTAGAACCTTACAAATGAACTCGTTTGAAGCCTATTTATAGAGTAGGACCCTTCCGTTTGAAAGTGGTATGACCATTTCAAACGGAACCCTTCAAACGTACATGATTCAAACGGGTACATCATTTCAAAGGGCCAATCTCCTAATTCTTGTTTCATGTGTTCTAAATTGTGATGTCATCATTATGATGTCACATGATGAGGTCATAATGATGATGTCACACTTGTTCAAATCCGCAACGAACCCGAGACTCGACATAAGACGAAGACGACAGATGAATGCACCAACAATTCTGAAATTTTTATCGAAGTGTCAAAATATGCCCAGAAACTCACTGTAAAATTTTCAAGTTCAACCGAATTTTGTAAACAGGGTTTTTGGTTACCGAAATTTTGATAAATTGTGATTTTTAAAACCATATCTATGGCCAACCAATGAACCCCGTAGTTTTTTGGATCATTCTTATGTCAAATACAACATCTCTTCAAAATTTTTACATTTACTGAATCCGTTTGATATTTTTCCTGAATTAATGCCATTAAACGCTAATAAATTCACTAAGTATTATCAGAACTGTGAAAAATTCCCAAATTTAGGAGAGTCCTTATTTTCACCATGCATCATCAGCCTATAACATTTCAAGTTCTAAAAATACCTACGCAAAAAGTTATGCTTAAACAAAATTCTAGTGTTCAGTTTTAGGCGATATACCTTCCATTCCTCGATTCCTTGAGCGATTTCAACACTTCAAAATCCCGAGTAGCTCTAAGAACAGTACCTAAACACCATGTATACCAAAAAATTGTATTCACCATAATCAATCAAGCCTTGTTACTAGTCTTTTTTAGTTAGGGTTTGTTTTGTTCGTTTCTTGTCGAATTATCCGTGTTTTTGCTCCATAATCTAAAGTTTCGCATTATAAAACACCATGAATTAACTTGTTACATATTAAAAGGGTTTGAACAGTCCTTATAGCTAAAAGTAGGGTTGTAAATGAACCAAACGTTCAGCGAACAGTTCGTGAACCGTTTTACGGGAAGTTCGTTTATGTTCGTTCGTTTAACGAATAAACAAACGAACATGAACATTAAATTTTGTTTGATTAGTTAAATGAACAAACATGAACAAAGGTCTCGTTCGATCGATTGTGTTCGTGAACGTTCGATAAGGTGTTCGTGAACATTCGTTCATTTGCATTCATTTATGTTCGTATGTTTGTATTTTAATTAAAGATTTTTGTACTTTGGTATATTTTATCTATACTTTTTATATTATTAATATTTTATTTATTTTATTACCCTAACAATTAAATTAGGAAACCCTATTTCACCTTGTTTATGCACCATTTCCAATTTCTTTCTCATTATATTATATAACCATACAAAAAGCAACGTAGATTGGCTCTTTAGATCGAAAAGATGTGACTTTTAAAAGACAACACATACATACCCCTTTGCTTAATTATTATTATTATTATTATTATTATTATTATTATTATTATTATTATATGATATAACAATATGAAAGGCAAGAAAAAAAACCCATTAAGAATGCCGCATCCACGCAACCTTTCGCTTTTGTGTCCGTTTTAAATTAATGAGTAAATTACAAGTTTGTCGTTTATGTTTACACCATTTTGCAGGCGGTGTCCTTTAGCGCAAAAGTTGACAAGTTTTGTACTCACTGTTTCGAAATCTTGCACGTTATGTCCTTTAGGCCAAACCCAGTTAGATTTTTTGGTTAAATCGGGTCATGTGCCTTGCACATGAGGTCATTTTTTGTCATTTAATTAACCAGAGACTATTGTGCAAATAACATATCTCTATGGACGTATTATGTACAAAAATTAAATTAAAAACATTAAAATAAAACAATCTGTTTCATCCAATCTTGTTCAGGTGCTCCGACACCTCCGACGGGTTTTCCGGCAAACCCGGAACTCCCAAATTGTTCGATCAAATCCCGTTTTTATTGCGTTAATGCTTATCTCCATCTTATAACTATCGGATGCTAAGTCTTTATCTCGTAATTTTCTAAAATTCATGATTATATGGTAACCCAACATCACCCGAAAATCCCCTTTACGAACTTTTATCCGAACCGACTCCTATTAGTATTAAGACAAACCCTTATACTTCATTCTAACCTGCCACAACTCAAAACTACATTCAATTTCTCTGGGTTTCTTCGTCTGCAAGTCGCCGGATTTAAAACTCCGGCCAAACTCCTGTCAACTTCAATCAAACTTTCGTATTATCAAAAACATAAACTATGGGAAGAAAAATAAGAACTTACTGAACTCAATTACCACATCTAAATCGATTGCCTAAGAGAAAGGGGAAAATGGAAGCATCAGAGGTTGAGGTTGAATCTGAAAACACACCCAGGAGGCGCTTCTTTTTCGAAACTTTCAGAGACACTTCAATCACCATTTCCACTTCTCAACTTCCCCCTCAATGTAACCCTAACCCTAACCAAACACCAACCCACCATCGTCCACCACATCCTCCATCATAACCAGCCATCTTCTTAGATCCACCTCAGATCCAAACCCAGCACTCTCCCTTGTTCAGATCCAACAACCACATTGAATCCAACTACCTCAGATCCAACTTGAACCAGAGTGGAGGAGCCGCCGGAGAGTTCTCCGTGGAGATGGTGGGTCGCCAGAGATGGTAGGTCGTCGGAGATGGTGGTGGTGGCGGATGTTGGCAGAGAGAGCGAGGTAGTGAGAGAAATTAAGAGAGATATAGAGAGACTGAAGACAGAGAGGGGGCTTTCAACTTTATACATGCTTTTTTTAATTAAATGGATCAAATTACAAAAATACCCTTATTTGCCTACTAAAATTACAATAGTACCCCGATTTAACAGAAAAAAATAACTGGGTTTGGCCTAAAGACATACCATGCAAGATTTCGAAACATTAAGTACAAAACTTGAAAACTTTTGCGCTAAAGGACACCGCCTGCAAAATGGTGTAAACTTAAAGGACAAAACTATGCCCCGGTGTAATTATTATTAAATTAATATTACTTATGATGAATTTCGTGATCTCAATGATGAATTTCGTGATCTCAATGATGAATTTCGTGATCTTGAGGTATTTGGTCCTACATCACAACAGTTTGTGTGTTGTGTGTAGTTGTTTTGACTGTTTCTTTTCAAAATTTTCTTTTGCATAACAAAATCTGTGTTGGATTTGTTTTTAAAAGATCCAATTTTATCAGTCCCTCGGGATTTCACGAAGTTCACCTTCTGAACCTTTTTCTTGTTTTGGCTTTCTTTTCCCTTTCCCTTTCCTTGGTGAGCTTGACTTTGCTTTCATTGATTGTTTTGAGATTGCAATTTTTGATTCCCGTATTGCTTTCTAACTTCTGATTTTGGGATATGAGCACACTGAGTTACTACAACTCTTGGGCTCGACTTTCCCAAAAACTTACTGGTTGAATCCTCAAACACTTTATCAATCAAGGATTGATTAACATTTTTAATGGGAAAATATTGGTTTGAGTAAACTTTGTCGGAACTAATCAACGTATAAAGCAAGCTCGTGCTTTCACATGTTTCAACATGAGCTTCAGCAATCTCGACAGGAGCAGTCACACACGGTTTTGTTGGAGGATCACAAAGAATGTGATTCTCTAGAGGTATGTTGTCTTCTTTGGTCACCTCATCAGACTGTGCTGAGTTAGTATCCTCGGATTCATCATTTGACGAATCAATATCCTCAACAATGACTTGAGGATCCTGATTTTGTTCAGCCATTGACACTTTCGCATCTACTGATTGATCCGAATCTGAGGGCACTTCCTTTTTGAAACCGAGCCCAGCTGTGAATTCCTCAAGATCTAATGGCACTGATGGCTCAAAGTGAGGCTTATTTTCCTCATCAGGCATCGCAGTATAATTGTTTCGAATAGGTGGAGGACACTTATTATATCCAATGCACGTAACGTCATTCTTCTTTTTCTGTATGTCAATGATGTGATCCAGCACATACCTAGAGTTTGAGTAACTAGCTAACTTAAGATGGATCACCTCATTTTCACACTTAACACAGGCTAATTCTTTTTGTATTTCCTCGAGCCCTATTGATGTAACTGTTTATTGCATTTTATTTTCTTGAAACTGTTTTCTTTAGCTCGAAATTATCTTCTTTTAATGTGTCAATTAACTTCTTAAATTTCTTTTCATCATTTTATGAAACATATTGGCCTCCGTGCATTTTGAAAGATCCACGATGAAATATTGATTGTGGATAAATGTCACGTCATATTTGATTTGCAAATCATCATATTTTCTTTGCAAATCAGACAATTTAGCACTTAATTCAACACAACTATCACACCTATCATATTTTGGTTTATCGACACATACCTAACTGAATTCACTCTCAGATAGTGACTCATCTGCCTCAGAATCAACAACCTCCCTCGATGGATATTCGGATTCATCCTCGCTTGAACTTGTAACATCTTCATCTGAACTACCGCCATGTCCAGAACTGTCATCATTTCCCGAGGACTCACCATCGCTGACATTCTTGACAATTTCGGCATAAAACGCAGTTCTTGTTTGGCCATTGTAGTTTGGATCAAGAAATGATGGTACTCCAGTAACCGATAGCTTTGCTCGGAAGCAACTGGTTGTGGTTCACCATACATAGTGGTGCTTGAGACAAAAGTTGTTTGTAGCTAAGCATGTTGAGCAGGTCTTGTAGATGAGGCAACTGGTTGTGGTTCACCATACATATTTCTTGCCATTTTCGGTTTACTTTGATGAGAAGGATCATTTGAAGATTGAGATCCTAAAAGTGCTTGACCCCAAAGATGTGTACTCATGATGAACTGAAAAACAACAACTTAACAGGTGACTGTGAACTTTCTGTAAGGCTTCTGTGAAAGACTAGATGTCCACGAAAAATAACAAATCCACGAAAAATAGACCACGAAAAATTGACCACGAATAATAATTTTCAAGAATAATTGATGTCTACGAAAATTGTGTTTGGTGAAGCCCAAGTTTGGAGAAGTCCACGAAAGATGAATGGCCCAATTGTGACAAGGCCCAATCAACGAAAGATGTGAAATGGAGTCCATGGTGAGTCTGACCAAATGAAGAACCTATGTATTTCGTGAATGATGAATGGCTGTTAAAACCCAACTCACGAAAAATAGCTAGGAGCCCAAGCCCAAGGAATTAACCCACGAATAATAAATGAAAAACAGGCCCAACAGTAAGCCGACGAAAAACTAATTAGACAAAAAATCAATGTTTCGTGAGCCTTTTGTTTCGTGAGTGGGAGTATTCGCAAAATAAGACAAAAAATTGGACCAAAGATTTAAAATCTACAACCCACCAAGAATACAATGGGTCTTTTGTGAAGATAGGCTGAAATCACCACAAAGAATAACTGTGAGCCCAAATCTCTTTCGTGGAATAAAGAGTTTCGTGAGTGTGGATATTTGAAAATGGATTTTTTGTGAGACAAGACAAACAAGATTTTTCGTAGAATAAAACAAAGGATTCTTTGTTGACTTTAAATGTATGTTTCGTTGAAAGAGTCTTTCACAGGTATTGAGTTCTGTGAAAAGTTGGTAGAATATTTCCAATTTAGACAGAATATGGTTTCTGATTATGAAAAGAAGATTGGTGAATATCCTGATTTAGAAAAAAACGTATATTAAATATCAACTTTTCTGAAGGATCTTGAAGTTTATCTTCTCAACAAGGTATATTCCGGTGACTTTTCCGGTCAAACACCTCGCCGAAAAATATGGTGAACAAGATTTTGCTAGAAATTTTAAGAAAAACCAAATTTTAACATGTCTCCATGTGTTTTAACAGGGTTTTTTTTATCAAAATATTTGGCAAACAACAAGTTTTTCAAATGACTTAACCCATTTTACTTTCAAAAACATGAAAATCTTGTTTAAAAGTTCAAGAAAACTTTCAAAAACCTTCAAAGATTTGCTCGAAAACACGACACAAAGCTTGGTTTTAACAAGGAAGAGAGCCTTCTAATACCACTTGTAGGTCCACTCGAAGGATCAAGTTAACCTACTTCCTTGTTCTATGACACACCCGCAAGTGCAGAATCCAAGCGGGTATGTAAACCAAGCCAAAGAACACAAATACAAGAAGAGATTCAAAGTTTAACGCTCAAATGTATTGATTCAGCAGAGTTTAGTTACAAGATAATTGTAGGTCCCTCGGAGGTTGAGGTTTAACCTATTCCTTGTTATGTCTAACACACTAGCGAGTGCGGAATCCAAGCTAGCATGCAAACCGGGATAGAACAAGCACAATGAAAAACACAACACACAATATTCAACGATTAACACCACTTGTATTAATGCGTATGAAAGGTTCGGTTACAAGCACAAGGTTTACAGATGTATTCTATAAACTCTCTCTAACTTTCATGTGTGTATGTTCCGAGCAGAATGCTCTCTGTGTTCTCTCTATGTCTAACTTTCGAACTCTACTAAAAAGAACACGCTGCATGGGATTATATACCCAGCACAGATCATCTGGTCGAAGGATCAGAATTACTGATCGAAACATCATCTTTCGATCATGCATCCATCGAAGGATCCACATATGCTTCGAAGGATGGCATATCCTTCGAAGTCCATCAGTATCCTTCGTGGGATATCTTTCGAGCTTATCGAAGGATAGAAACAATCCTTCGTTGGCCCAACCTTCGACACAGACAATTTACAACCAATTTCAAACTGTTTGACCAAGTCAAACCGGAGGATGGTTGACTTGGTCAAACTTACAGAACTAACAAAGACATCGTTTTGTATCAAGACGAAATACAGACAAAGTACAGACACAAGTGCACCAACAAACTCCCCCTTGGCTGTAGCTTTGTCTGGCTGTAGCTTTGTCTCGATCTTTGTGACTTCAAGTCTTTGACGTCCTTTCAAGTCTTCAATGTCGGAGGATCTTTAAAGTCTTCACGTCTTGAAAGCAGAAAGTGTATCAACAAACTCCCCGTTTCATGTAGGAAGTGTGTTGACAAACTCCCCCTTAACATAAGCTCCCCCTTGAGTTATGCTCGTGAAATACTTGTTCTTTATGAATTGAGATCCTTGTGGTGTTTATGATGGTCAGCGGCAACTCGATTATCTTCGTCTTTTGAGTGCCTTCACGTCGTGTCTTCATTCCGAAGCTTGTCATCGACCATGTTCTCCTTGCCTTTAGAATCTGCACATGCAAGAAATCTAAACGCGTAATGGGAACAACTGCTTGGAATATCATAAGTAAACGACACACATGTGACCATTGTACAATCAAACACCGTCCGACAGTTTGAAAGTTCAATAAAATTTATCAATTTAACGTTTTTAACTTTCAAAACTTCCAAATTTCGACCGTTTATGAAGATTTAGTCGTTTCGGTTTTCGTTCAGGTTTCAGGTAATGAAGACTCGAGCTCCAACATCGTACGATCGAAAATAAAATAGAAATAAAATCTTTTTGGCTTTTATAAAGTTTATATTAAAACACACCTAAAATCTTTTTGGACTTTTGAATATTTTAAATTTAAAGACTGAAAGCAGTAAATAAATATATACAAAGATGCAGAGACTGAAAGCATTAAATAAATATTTACAGACATTATTTTTGCGAGTTTCGAGGGTAAGAGAATCATATCAGTGTACGGTCATGCCAAAACGCTCTTGTTGTTCAATTAGTTAACATTAAGATAAGCATCCTATAACAATTATCGGTATTGTTGTCCACTTAAGCTCAACTTATCAGATGTAATCATGGCGAGGGGATACGTTAAGGTATGATTTATACTTACCGACCGGTGTTCATCCACATCACGACATATTCCCGTATCAAGGTATGCACGAAGGTTCATCTTACCGGTGAGTATACCGATTATCATCTGTTTGACCGTATATGATGTGAGATTCTCACTTATTTTGATTTGAAAACAAGCCCTATGTGATAGAATCACTTATTGATGAGGAACTTGATTTTCGATGCATGAGGGCACAGGAGCAAGTCCGTGAACAGGTCAGTACTTTCGTACAGCAGAGAGACGAACTTGACTCCCGGATAAATGTGATATTATATCACTTATTTGCTTGGACATGTGATTGTTGATCACTTATTGAGGTCGAATGCAGTATGTACACGTATGTATAGTATCATGGAAGATCTAGACTTGCGTCCCCGTTATTTTTCGGTAAAAGATACAACCATGATACCCAGATGACAAGCAGCATAAAGACCGAATATCTCAGAACCTCGGCAATCTCTCAAACGAAATTTCGGTACCAAGACCATATGCCAATGAATGGTTCCCACCCAGTCTTCAGTCGATTTAAGTTTATATCACCCTGCACACTTTAAAATGATTGTGAGCCTACCGATACATCTTATATAGAGCTGCTTATCGTTTTTCATTTTAGGTTTAAAGAGGTTTAGACAGACCACTGATGTACTATCATTTTCTCTTTTGCTCGCCAGGAAACTCATTTTTGTTTTTCTATTGTTTTTGTGTTTTTGAAATTTTTCGATGTTTTTGGATTTTCAAATTTTGGATTTACTCCCCCTAAAATCAATAAACTAAGACAAATTAAAACACAAAGGTATTTACAAAAATGATTTTCCGATGTTGGTTTTACTCTTGCTTGACCTTAATGCCGTTTACCAATAATAAATAGTCAAATCTTGATTTGTCAAAAGCTTTGGTAAAAAGGTCGGCACGTTGGTCATCGGTGTGGACGTAAGCAACATCGATTAGCCTTTTCTCAAAGCAATCACGTATGAAGTGATACTTAATTTCGATGTGCTTAGTCTTTGAATGCTGCACAGGATTTCTAGTGATCTGTAATGCAGCAGAATTATCAACGTAAATAGGAGTAGTTAGGAATTCAAAACCGTAGCCGCGCATTTGTTGTTGGATCCACAGGACTTGAGAGCAACAACTTGAGGCAGCAATGTATTCAGCTTCGCATGTTGATGTAGCGACGCACGTCTGCTTCTTGCACTGCCATGTGACTAGGCGATTTCCCAAAAACTGACATCCAGCCGTTGTGGATTTGCCGTCGATTTTGCATCCGCCAAAATCAGAATCACTGAATGCGATCAAGTCAAAGTTATTATCCCTAGGGTACCATAGACCGGTGTCAGGGTAACCCTTCAAATAACGAAAAATCCTTTTTACAGCTGCAAGATGTGAGGCCTTCGGGTTGACTTGATATCTGGCAAGCAGGCACGTTGGGTACATTATATCTGGTCTTGATGCTGTGAGGTACATAAGAGATCCGATCATCGCGCGGTAGTATGAGAGGCTAACAGCTTCACCCTTCAAGTCTGGAGTAATTCCGTGATTTTGCGGCAATGGGGTACCGATGGGCGTTGCATCAGACATCTGGAACCGGCTCAAGATGTCACCAACATATTTAGTCTGATGGATGAATATCCCAGACTCGGTTTGTTGTACTTGTAGGCCCAAAAAGAAAGTCATTTCCCCCATAGCACTCATCTCGAATTTATCCTGCATGATGCGCTCGAAATTCCTACACAAAACATCATTAGTAGAACCAAATATAATATCATCAACGTATACCTGTACCAGTAGAAGATCTCCATCTTGTTCTTTGATGAAAAGAGTACAATCGATAAGACCTCTGCGAAATCCATTCTCCAGCAAATAATTAGATAAGGTTGCATACCAAGCTCGCGGTGCTTGATGAAGACCATAGAGAGCTTTGTTGAGCAACCAAACCCGATCGGGATGGATAGGATCTTCAAAACCTGGAGGCTGTTCGACGTACACCTCTTCTTCCACCACACCATGTAAGAATGCACTTTTCACGTCCATCTGGTATACCTTGAAGCCTTTGAATGAGGCATAAGCCAGAAAAATCCGAATTGCTTCTAGACGTGCAACAGGTGCATATACTTCGTTGTAGTCGATCCCTTCTATCTGACGAAAACCTTGAACGACTAGCCTTGCTTTGTTTCGAATAACGATTCCACGGTCATCCTTTTTGCATTTAAACACCCAACGGGTACCAATCTTCTTGTAACCAGCAGGTTTCTCTACGAGTTTCCAGACACCAAGCTTCTGGAATTGTTGCAGTTCTTCCTGCATTGCTTCAACCCAAGAGTTATCTTTCAAAGCATCTTTCCAAGTTCTTGGCTCTTCCTGTGAGACATAACACGCGAAAGACCAACCATTTTGTTGACCAGATTCTCGGATAGTTGCATACAAGCCTGCATTGTTGTTGTTCCGCAACATGTTTCTTGTTTGAACGCCACTTTGTACATTTCCAATGATGTTTTGTTGAGGATGGGTATTGTGAATCCTTGTTTCTGGATTATCTTGAACTGGAATATTTGTACCCAAATTGTTGAGATTGAGATCAACAATCAATTCAATGCCCGGAATTGCCGAAGAGGATGATGCAGTAGCTTCAGCTGTTCTAGGGACATCCACTGGAGGTGTACCCTCTGAAGTACCATGTACTGCTGTTGTTGGAGCTTCTTGATCTGCATCTAGAAATTCATCATCCTCTGAAGATTCGTTCAAATCGGTAGCATCGTGAAAATCCTCATTGTCGAGAGCATTATTGTTCACTGAAGATGGTTCTTGATTGACAATAATTGGACGAACCACCGGTGAATCTGTTGCATTGTCACTCTCGAAAAACATCCTTGCCGCAGCATTTTCTTCAACGGCTTCAACATTGATCGAATTGAAAAAAGTCATCGTACTCAAACATCCAAGGCTGACCAGGACATTTGACTGGTAAAGTGTGCCTTTGTACTCTGACTTCAGACCATTCCTCGACCATTTTAGCCTCTAGATTCCAGACTCTTAAGTTAGGGGTGGAATACCCAAGAAAGTATCCCTCAATTGCTCTTGCCCCAAACTTTCCATTTGGATCGATTAGTGTGCACGGAGTTCCAAACGGTTCAAGATATGACAAATCTGGTTTCCGTTTGTTAATAAGCCCAAAGCAGGTCTTGTTGTGCCTTTTGACTGTGAGGACTCGGTTCAACGTGTAACATGCAGAGGACACAGCTTCAGTCCAAAATGGAATCGGCAATTGTGACTCTACTAACATAGTCCTAGCAGTCTCGATCAATGTGCGGTTCTTACGTTCAGCGACGCCATTCTGTTGAGGAGTGTAAGCTGCACTAAATTCGTGAAGAATACCTTTTGAAGTGCAAAACTCCGCCATGGCGTGATTTTTGAATTCAGTACCATTGTCGCTACGTATCCGCCTAACCTTCAAATTATAGAGATTCTCAATCTGAATGATCAAGTTTTTGATAATACCGAAGGTTTCACTCTTATGTGCCATGAACGCCACCCAAGAAAATCTTGAATAATCATCAGTAATCACGAGGCAATATTGATCATTTCTAATACTTTTGTGCTTGACAGGACCGAACAAATCCATGTGCAAACGTTCAAGAGGAACAGCCACCGTGTTGACTTTCTTTGTAGGGTGTCGCTTCTTCGTTTGTTTTCCTTTCTGGCACGAGACACAGACGTCTTGAAGATGGAAGTTTTTAAGAGGAACACCATTCACCAATTCATTTGACACCAAATGATTCATTTTGCGTAAGTGAATGTGACCCATTCGTCTGTGCCAAGAGATTGAGTCTTTTTCTGTGGCTTTGGAAACGAAACAAGTTGCTTGTGCAGACGTTGTGATAGCTTGGCTCATATCAAGGACATACAAATCATTTATCCTTGGAGCCGACAAGAGAATCCATTCTTTCGGAATTTTGAAGCCGGGTTTCAGCACATAACATCCATTTGCATCAAAGTGTACTGAGAACTGCTTATCACAAATTTGAGAAACACTAAGAAGATTGTGATCAAGTTGTTGTACAAAGTTGATCTTATCAAAGCTAACAACCCCGTTGGAAATCATTCCTTCACCCGTAATATATCCGCCTTTATCTCCAGCAAAAGCAACATAACCTCCTCTAATAGATTTAACGTCGTAGAGAAGCTTCATGTCGCCTGTCATGTGCCTGGATGCCCCACTATCAACAATCCAATGACTACTGATAGTTCCTCCTGGAACACCCTGCACATGAACTCAAAGGATTAGTTGGAGATGGGGACCCAAGCCATTGTGGTCTTGGGTCTTCCATTTTCATCAACAACAATAACTTCTATTCTTTGATGATTTGAAAATTGTGATGGTCCCCCTGATTCAATAACCGTTTTTGGTTTCCAGGTCTGTTTTGTTATACCAGTGTTATTCTTTAAAACCTTAACTTCATGGTTGTCTGAAGTTTTTAAATTGTTTGGTTTGACAGAAACAGATGTTTTGTTAACCACATCGGTTTTAATCGCCTTTTCAATTTTCTTGACCTGTTGGCGTTTCTGTTTCTTTTTCCTTTCTTTTACAAGACGGGGATCTGGTTTGGATGAAACAGATCGCTTGCGGTCAATTTGGTCACGGGGATCATCAATCTTAGCTTTCAACTTATGAAGATACGGACAATTTCGAATGATATGTCCAATTGTACCACATTCAAAACATGATCTTCGTTCAACAAACCCCGAAGTATCATGTGGTCGTCTTGCCGATGATGAACTTTGTGATCCCGAGGTACTAGGTTTTGAACTACTTGGTTCATTCCTTTTCATCACAGTTGCTTTCTTGACAAAATCTAAATTAGATTGGTTTTCAAATGTTGCAATTTTGTCCGTTCCCTTGGATTTCACAAAGTTCACATTCTTTTTCTTCTTCTGATTCGGCTTCCTTTGACCTTGAGTCGGTGTTTTACCTTTTGGTTTGGCATGATTTTGCTGTTTTTGCACTGTTGGTAATTTCTGATTGCCAAATTGTTTTCTAACTTCAGCCTTAGGGATAGGAGGGCACTGTGTTACTGTAACACGTGATCCTGTCTTTCCCAAAAACTTACTTGTTGAATTTTCAAAGACTTTACTGATTAATGATTGATTAACGTTCTTAATAGGAAAATATTTGTCAGAATAAATTTTATCATCACCAACAAGAGTGTACAGCAAATCCACACTCTCCGACCCTTTTTCAGACGAGGACTCGATTGCAACAGTCTTAACGGGTTTTGCAGGAGGATCACACAGAATATGATTCTCAAGAGGTATGTCCTCTTCGTTTATCACCGCATCAGACTTTGCTGAATCAGTATCATCGGATTCATCATCAGAAGAATCAGTATCCTCAATCACAACTGGAGGATCCTGATTTTGTTCAGCAGTTACAAATGTATCTGCTGACGCATCTGAATCTGACGATACTTCTTTTTTGTATCCGAGTCCTGTAGCAAATTCATTAACATCTAAAGGAACAGATGGTTCAAAGTGAGTTCTATATTCCTCATCAGGCAGTGCATCGTAATTGTGTCTGACAGGTGGTGGACATTGCTTATAACCTATGCATGTGACATCCTTTTTCTCTTTCTGTACGTCAATGATGTGATCCAACACATAGCTAGAGCTCAAATAACTGTCTAACTTGAGTCGGATTGCCTCACTTTCAGTTTTAACACAAGCCATTTCCTTTTGCATCACCTCAAGACGAGTTATATACAAATTAATGTCAGTTTGTTTTCTGGAAACCATTTTAGTCAGCTCTGTTTTATCTTTCTTTAATGTTTCAATCATCGATTTAAATTCCTTTTCATGGTTTTCATAAAACATGTTGGCTTCAGTGCACTTTGAAAGATCAACGGTTAACTTCTGGTTGTGGATGAATGTCACATCATACTTTTCTTGCAAAGCCTCGTGTTTGCTTTGCAATTCACACCACTTATCATTCACTAAAACATGTTTGTCTTGCAAGTCAAACAAACTAGCTTGTAAAGCATCATGTTTGCCTTGCAACTCAGACATGTTTGCATCCAAATCAGCACATCTAACATGCAATCTATCACAATTATCACAAATAGCAGCAGTGGGTTCATCGACACATACATGACTTGATGAACTGTCGACATTAGCCATAAAGGCTGAATGGAGAGAAGACGAAGAATAAGCAGCTTGATCCACCAAAATAGATCTTCTTTGAATTCCTGCTGCAGCTTCTTCCAATAGCTCATCAATATCTGCATTAACTGACGCAGTTGATGTGTCATCTTCCTGATCATTCCCTGAACTCGAGGACTCTTCATCTGAGCTTCCACTATAACCGGAGCTGTCTTCATCTTCAGAAGATTCAACACCATTGGTGGAAGATTCTCCACCACTGGCGTGCTTAAGATCCTTGACAATCTCAGCAAAACAAGCTGTTCCATCTGGAGCATCATTTCCCAACTGGATTGACCAATCACAGCCTTCATCTACTTGAACCACAAGTGCCTGGTTGGCATTAGATGGTCCTGCTTGACTCTGGTTGTTGACAGGCACCAATGTGCGCTCATTGTTCCTTACTTGGTTCTGAGCCCTGTTGCCTTGACCTCTGAAAGGATTTTGGTTTCCATGTTGATATGGCCTTGTACATTCACGTTTGAAATGACCACGTTCACCACAATTGAAACACTTAACAGCCTGCTTATCAAACCCATACTTGGTGTCTTTCTTGCTCTCCAAGCTGGTTCTTCCCGTTCTTTCCATGAAGTCCTTTGCTCGCCTAACAGCACTAGCAAAGGCCCATTTGATGTCCATCATCTCCATCTCCTCTTTATCAATCTGCTGATAGTCTTCTTGTGTCAGATTAATGTTGCCAATCTGACCTTCCACAAATCCACAGTATGCGCTCACCAAAGTGTTTAGCAGCTCCATGTGCTCCTTTGCTACTTCCACACTGACTTTAGAAAAACTTGAAGTGTCGAGCCGTACAGTATTTGGCTTTGATTGTTGACCAGCAGATGATGTGCTTCCATAACACGCTTGCTGTTGAGGAGGAGGAGGAAGTGGATTTCCGAATATATCAGTTGCTCTGATAGGTTGTTGGCTTTGCTGTTGTGGCACTGGTTGAGGAACTGGATTAAGCGGATTTCCATATATGTCTGTTGTTGGAGGAGGAGTGCCATACAAGCTAGTGCTAGACACAAATGCTGTTTGAATTGGAGCGTGTGAAGAAGGTTTTGTAGAAGTGCTAGAAGCTCCATAATACATTTCAGGATTTTGTGGCACTGGAACTCTTTTAGCCTTGAGAGTTTCTTCCTGATTCTTGTTTTCCAGGAGTTGAGCAAAGTCACCGAAGTTTGTTGTATCCAAAGTGCCATTGTACTTCAGGATTTCTAAGAAATTATTCCATTGAGGTGGCAGTGCATCTGCAAACTTCTTCACTATCTCTGCTGAAGTTGTTATAACCCCAATATTTACCAATTCAGTCAGCAAATGAGTATATCGACTTGTCAAATCTCCTAAAGATTCATTCTGCATACAAGTAAAACCATCAAACTCTTTCTTTAGCAGGTCTTTTCTTAATTGACGTGTCGCTTTATTTCCTACACCCCTTGTCTTCAACGCGTCCCACAACCTCTTTGTCGTCTTGTGACTGACAAATTGATGATAAATATCTTTGCTTAACGCCTGAGTAAAAATGGCATATGCCTTCTTTTCCAAATCATAGACCTTCTTCTGATCTTCTGTAAGATCGGCAAACGTAGCAGCAGATGAAGCGGCAACCTCTATTGTTTGATCAAAATCTGTGATGAAACGCAACCACAATTCTGTATTTTGACCAAGGACGTATGTATGAAATCTACCAAACCATCCCGGATATTCACTTAAATGCATCAACTTTGGAGGCCTATTCAAACTTCCCGTTTCACTTTCGCTTAGCAAAATGCTTTGAACACTTGGAGCTTGATTTGATACGAATGCCCATTGACCGGTAGATGTAGCATTAGCTTGCGAACCCGAATCCGGAGCCGGAGTACCAAAATACATCTCTGCATTTACCGGAACACCCCACATCGAATTCATTTTTATCAAGAAAAATTGTTACACCAGCCGAAGGATCTGAGATCGAAAGACCAGGAAAAACACAAACTTGTTAACCATAAACAGACTAAGGATCGAAAGATCAACACTTGTTCGAAGGATCAACAGTGTTCGAAAGATCACTGTTGAGTTTCGAACAATGACTTCGAAAGATTCTCCAAGACGAAGGATCCTTATCTTTCGAAATGTAACAGTAGTTCGAACAATATATCCTTCGAAAAGATTCCTTGGCTCGAAAGATAACTCACTGACTTCGAAAGATGTTCGAAGGATGGGTATCTGTCGAACCTCCTTGATCGAAAGATGATCTTTCGACTTCGAAGGATATCTATCGAATCGAACTGACACAGTTGACAAAGAGTGACAGGAAGGTGAAAAAGGTGATGGGTTGGTGAGATCTTTCGCAGAAAGTATGGTCAGACCATGATTTTTACCAAAACCAAGATTTTAAACAATAAAAAAAGATAAAAATACCCAGAAACCGGTACTGGAGTAAGCCGGAATTATGGTCGGAAATCACCAAACACCTAAAAAAAAGTTTTTAAGTTACCCAAACCTTCCCTTAACACACCCGACAAGTTTTGAACACGTTTTAACGACAAAAACAGCGAGAAAAACACTGAAAACAGAAGCAAAACCAAATGAGTTTTTGTCCAAAACACTCCAAAGCTTGTATAAAACCCGGTTTTTTTACAAGGAAAAGAGCCACGGCTCTGATACCACTTGTAGGTCCCTCGGAGGTTGAGGTTTAACCTATTCCTTGTTATGTCTAACACACTAGCGAGTGCGGAATCCAAGCTAGCATGCAAACCGGGATAGAACAAGCACAATGAAAAACACAACACACAATATTCAACGATTAACACCACTTGTATTAATGCGTATGAAAGGTTCGGTTACAAGCACAAGGTTTACAGATGTATTCTATAAACTCTCTCTAACTTTCGTGTGTGTATGTTCCGAGCAGAATGCTCTCTGTGTTCTCTCTATGTCTAACTTTCGAACTCTACTAAAAAGAACACGCTGCATGGGATTATATACCCAGCACAGATCATCTGGTCGAAGGATCAGAATTACTGATCGAAACATCATCTTTCGATCATGCATCCATCGAAGGATCCACATATGCTTCGAAGGATGGCATATCCTTCGAAGTCCATCAGTATCCTTCGTGGGATATCTTTCGAGCTCATCGAAGGATAGAAACAATCCTTCGTTGGCCCAACCTTCGACACAGACAATTTACAACCAATTTCAAACTGTTTGACCAAGTCAAACCGGAGGATGGTTGACTTGGTCAAACTTACAGAACTAACAAAGACATCGTTTTGTATCAAGACGAAATACAGACAAAGTACAGACACAAGTGCACCAACAATAATACAACAAGAAACTCTCTCAAAACTCTCTGATATGTTCTCTTAGTTCTAACTGATCTGCAAGCCTTGTATTTATAGCCAAACAAACAGCACCATACGAAACATTGGTACTGGGCCAAATAAAAGCCCACGAAAGACCTGGGCCCACGAAAGATGGGTGTCTTCCGTCCAGTCCACCGAAAAACCACAAGATGAAGAATATTCTTCGTGGAACTTCAATCTGCATGGTTCTTCGTGGCTTGACTTTAGGGACACGCAGCATGTTGGCTTTCATTCTTTGTGAGTTAGTCACATGCAAGCTAATAATATTCTTAATGAGATTTCCATGCAGAGAACAACCATGCAAGATTCACATTATATTAAGGTGACATCATCATGGTGATGTCATGGTGATGTCAGCAACGTCGGTCTTGAACCGAACCAAACCAAGCCACATCCACACAAAACTGCATCAACAAGGAAAACCAAAATTGTTATCTTTTTAAAATAGTTTATACAAATCTCTAAAACTATTTTAAATCAAGTTGTTTATATGTTTTAATATTTAGTTATCTTAATTTCTCCAAACTTTGTTTATATTTTTTAACATTTTAATTATCTTAATATTTCCAAACCATTTTAATCTGTTTGTATCTTCCTCTTTGTTTTTTTATTTAAGCAGTTTTTGTTGTTGAATCCAGATGTAATTTTGAATCGAAAAAAAAAAATTTTTCAATGGATGATTGCAGGTGGATTTAATGTTTTTATGAGTTAATTCTGAAATTTGCAAATGATGTAATCTTAATATACTTTTAATTTTTATGTTGAATTTAGCAAAACTATTTTGAACTGAACACTTTATTATATGATTTGCAATTGATTTCTTCTATGGTTGACAACATAGACACATAACCACTATTTATGTTAGATATGTTGCATGAACACCCTCATTTGTGTTCAAAATGCATGTCTCTTTACGTTGAAAATATCAACCATATTACTTATTTTTTTGGGATGTGACTGATAATGCTTTACCTTGCATTATTTGTAAAACATTAAGAATAGGAAGATACTAAATGGTTGAACGTTTAATATGTCTTTGTCGTTATGTATAATATCCGGAGATTAATGATATTATAAATAAATGCAGTTGTGAGTAATATGTTGTTTGTGGTTTGTTTTTTCCAAGTTTTTTTGTGTAGTATTGCTATAAATATATTATTTGTATGATAATGAGACACTTATAGCTTCTTTTAAATAAATAATAATGATGTTGTATACATAATTATATAAAGTAGAAAAAACCTTAATAAAAGCTTACGAATTCCTATTTGTAATTATGGAGGGGAAGAATTATTTGCCTTAGTTTTTTTAATCCTGAGAAAATATAAATTGTTGATGAAAAGTGACATCTTGAATAGCTTATTAATTCAACCAAAAGAAACATTTCTATATACAAATGATTGAGTTCGATGGTGTAGGTTAGGAGTAGATCAAATTGAAAACAATTATTTAGCTTAAACTAGAGATTTTTCGCATCTCATAGTTATATTAAAGATTTTTATAATTAGCATCCCGCCGCAACGCGCGTGAAGCCTTAACTCATTATTTACATCGACAAAGATCAACCTCCGTTCCACAATAAGGGATTCAAGTTCCAGTGCTACTCTCTGGGCCATCCACCATTATCCTTCACCGCGTTCGCCAAACTTATGTGTGTTTGTGAACCGTTCATGAACACGCTCATTTCCTTAATGAACGAACGTAGACATAAAATCTCATTCAGTAAGGGCTCATGAAGTGTTCGTAAACAAATTTATTTGGCGTGTTTTTTCACGAACCAAAGCTAATGAAAACCCGAATGCTTAAACATATTTACTTAGAATGCATTGTATTAATGTTTTATGTCTTTTTCGGCTTGACTGATGGTACAATGCACGTTTAATATTAAAATCGAAAACGTTCCGCTAACCAGAATTGCTTCGTTTAACTGTTTTCTCATGTTAAAATCGAAAACGTTCCGCTAACCGGATATTGCTTCGTTTAACGTGTTTGCTACACTCTAAGGCCATAAAATACTTATGTTATAGTCTAAATATCATGTTCACGTAATTCCGTACCTCTAGCATCCTTTACGACACGTCGATTCATTTTTTATTTGTTAATGCACTGTTAACTGGAAATATTTCCGTTTAACATGTTTCGTGCACTCCGAGACCTCAATTTCACCATGCTAATTACTAACGTTCATATGTTAACTATAACGTGTCCTCAGATTCTCATCCGAGGCATGCTCAGGGTTGTTTCGTTAATCGTGTATGCCGTGCATATTTGCCATGGACATCACAATTTAATTTGATTATAATTTATTAATAAGTTTTTGTTATCCTTTCTCTTTCTTTCATTCACAACATGTATGGAAAAAGGATGAAGAATGAATAGTAACTCCCAAATATAGGGATTCACTTTAGTTTTGCGTAAAAATATAGGGATGGGGAACAGGGATGGAGTAGTGCTTTTGTAATCTCTTACATTTTCTTTAATTTTTTAGGATGCAAATGGAATGGGGAATGAGTAAACACTTATATATTCTTAATGAAAACAAGCTTTTTACTGTTTGTCTCAGAAATGTGCTGGAGAGCTATTCTTCCTCAACAAATAAAGAGTAAGACACATGTTTCTAACTTCGTTTAACATCACACCAACTGCATAGAGTGTTGTGAGCATCATAACCTGGCAAACCAGGTCTAGGCCCAATGATAAATAAGTTGTTAAAGCCTGGTCACTTCCTAGGAAGAAGGGCGATTTAGTCAAGCTAGGGGCGTGCATGGGTGACTTTTAACTTAAAACCGTATTCATAAGCAAACTTTCAATTAACTAAAGAATTACAACCAATGATTTTACATGTTGATTTGAACCGGCTATAGATGGTTAACCATAAACCATAATTGGTCATCAAAATGTTTGGGTTTGACTAAATACTCCAAAACAATGTAACTGGCATGAAACTTCGGGCATAAAATTTTTTAACGACTTAATAAGTTGTCACTATACATTTGGGCTTGAATAACTTGAGCTTTACCATTTCACATTCGTATTTATTATATATATAATTCATAACATTAATAACAAATATTCAAACGATACTATACAATATAATCCAACAATGATATACAAGTTAATTTGATAACAATGAAAGGTAGTGGGTAGGTTCGATTAACAGTGGTTTTACCAAATCTCGAGCCGTTCGGCTTTGCCAGGGACGAAAAATATGAATAACCAAAACCGACCCACTAACTTCAGTTTTCAAGAAAACTCAATACCAACTCAATAATTTCAATAGAAAAACAATAACCAGCACATCCATTTCTGGCTTGGTTTAATTATACTAGTTCGGTTAATTTGGTTAATTCGGTTTTTTGCACACCCCTATGGTTGGCTTCCCACTTTCTCAACTATTGTACTTATCTTCATTCATATATTTACTAGGTGAGAAATCCATATACCATATGGATTTGAATATAGTATATATTAAATATGTAGTAATGAAGATTTAGGAATTATAAAACCATATTTGTTGTTTGCAACAAAAAATATATATTAGAATTCTTATATTCTATTTTATTTAATGTCTTTGGATAATAGTTGTAACAAATAAATGAAATCAAAAACCATTTTGAGTTTTAGAAAGGGATTAATTAACGATTTAAAAATTTTAATTTAACCATTTGTGCTGAAAAAAAAAAAAGCAAGAAAGACCTTTCATTGGCTCACAAAGTTGTGACGCGTCACACTATGAGTTAGGTATCTATTAGGTGGGAGAGGATTTTGGTCAAAACTCACCATCTTCAAAAAAAAACTCAGTATCTGCAATTCATTTCTCTTCCCCGTATACTCAAATCCACCATTTTCAAAACTATAAACTACCACATCACAACCAACACCACCACCTGCACCACTACGACCTACGATCGCCACCATCTTGCCGGAAACTAGATCTGAAACCACCACCACCTTCAACCACGAGTTGGGTTTTTAGATATGACGCCATCATTCAACCATCCACCGCCACCGCTCCACCGCCTGCAGTTTCCCCACGGTGTATCAGAATTCTTTTTCTGTCCACTGTCGTTATTCGGAGTTCTTTTGTAAGTTGTGTTGTTTTTTATTTGCATTGCATTTTAGTTATCAAACCTTAATTGCGTTTTTCACCTCATTATGTTTTAGTTAGAGTTCTTTTCATTTTTGTTCTTCTTGATGTTAAAGCAGGGACATGACCATGCTAAAATAGAAGCATGATCATGTTGAAACAAAGGCTTGACCACGTTAAAACTTATTGCATTTTAGAACCTGCAGTGCAAAGAACATGATCATGCTTAAACAGAGGCATGATCATGTTGGAACTAAGGCATACCCATGTTAAAAGTACATTGATTTTTAGATCCTATGTTAAAAATTCATTGCTTTTTAGAACCTACAGTGCAAAATATTGATTTTGGTTTCATTGCGTCTTACAACTTGAGTGTAAAGAACATGATCATGCTAAAATAGAACCATGGTCATGTTGGAACAAAAGCATAACCATGTTAAAACATAAACATGGCAATGTTAAAAATTATGAATAGTTACTCATAATTAATATAATCATTATTTAATTATAAAATCAAGATGAATGATAGATCATAGCCTTAAGTTTGCGTGGTGAAACTTTAATGTTATGGGAAATTGTGCTTGTCCCACATTGGTGGATAGATATATATTTTGTTGATCATAAATAGAATTTTCTACAGGAATGTATTCCTATATGACAAGTGGTGGTATCCAAGACTTGTATACTTTAGATTCCATGATCACAAATATATGTTGGTGTATACTTTAGATTCCATGATCACAGGTATATGTTGGGTACTAATATTATCTAACATATGAGTTCATAACAAAACAATAGATAAACCATGCAAGAATTACTTAAATCTCTAAGTATCAAATATTATCCAAAATAAATATCTGTTCATGCAAAATATGTAATATCAAATATCTGTTTCATAAAAAATAAAAACATCTCATGATAAAAGAACTTGAATATCATTCTTTGTTCGTCATGCAAAATGTAACTCTTTGGATCGTAACTTAATAGAAACTTTAAATAATTGATTATTGGATACCAATTCCAATAGTTACCTCTTGAGATGGACTATCAGTTCACTCTTGGAAACATTCTGAGTGCATATGCCACAACTCTGTGTTAAATGGTCTCTTAGGTGTTTTATTTGAAGGTATCCACTACCAAAGATTTATGGTAGTCATTGGAACGCAAGTACCAAACTGATGCAGGTACTAAGAAGTTTGTTATGGCTAGGGTTTTGGACTATAAAACCATTAACTAAAAAATTGTGATGAGTCAAGTTCAAGAACTGCAAATTTTCTTAGTAAAATTTTGTCTAAAGGAATGAATCTTAGTGGAACATTTCAAGTGGAGGCGATTGTTGAAAATTTGCCTCCTAGTTGGATGGACTTCAAGAATTACCTTAAGTGTAAGTGAAAGGGAATGACTATTGAAGACCTTGTGGTTCATCTCCATATTGAGGAAGACAACAGGCTATCATACAAAGGAAGTGAAGTTGAAGCTTCTACAAACAGCTAACCTTGTGGAACATGGTCAATCTTCAATGGGTTCTAAAGGTAACAAAAGCCACAAATTCAATGGCAAGGGAAAAAAATAAAGGTGTTGACCTTGGGCCAAAGAAGGGTGGTGTGAAAAAGAAATTGGTCCATTTAAAGGGAAATGTTATACCGATGGTGAAACTAGTCACCGTGCTAACCAATGCAAAAAGCCTAAACGTAACAAGGCTCTTATGATTGTTGATGATGATATGCCTTTAGTGGCCATGCGGCTTTGAGACCTCACTTCCATGATGGGGAGGTAAACTTGGTGGCTAATGACCCAAAAGGGTGGTGGGTTGGCAGTAGGGCTACCTGCCATGTTTTGCCTTGACAAGACCCTCTTTAATACATTTTAATAAGGGGTGGGAGGTGAAAATATGTACATGGGAAATGTTTCTATAGATGATATCAAGGGAGAAGGTGATGTGGTCTTGAAGTGGACTTTTGGGAAAAAGCTTACCTTAAAGATTGTGTTTTATGTTTCTGACCTACGCAATAGTCTTATGCCGGGTTGGTTACTTAACAAGTTTGACTTTCGTGTGGTTTTTCAAAGTGACAAGTTTGTTTTAAGTAAACGTGGCATGTTTGTTGGAAAGGACTATACCCAAAATGGCATGTTTAAACTCAATGTAATGTCTATTAAGAAAAACATGAATAAAAATGCTACCACTTCTGCTTACTTGGTTGAGCCTTCTAATGTTGGGCATGGTCATATTGGTCATGTAACTATTAATTCAAAGTATCATTTAATTAAATAATATTTCATACCAACTTTTGCCATTGACTCTAAATCAAAATGTGAAAAATGTGCTGAAGCGAAACAAACAATATCATCATTTAAATCAATCGAAAGAATAACATTCTGAACCCCTTGATCTAATTCACACTGATGTGTGTGACTTTAAATCGACTCCCACAAGAGGTGGTAATAAGTACTTTATTACCTTTGTTGATAACAATACAAGATATTTTTATGTTTACTTACTTAAGAGCAAAGATGAAGCAAGTGAGAAGGTTATCCTGTATAAGTCTGAAGTTGAGAATCAACTTATCAAGAAAACAAAACATGATAGATGCGATAGAGGAGGTGAATATGTTTCACACTCTGGGGATGTATATGCAAAAAGTGGCATAATACATGATTGTACCCATCCTTATACAACCCAATCAAATGGCATTGCAAAACGAAAGAATCATACACTAAAAGAAATAATTTATAAATTTTGAGATGAGCCATGACATGTGGGGTTAGGCAATTTTGATAGCCAATTTTCTGTTAAATAAAATACCTTTCAAGAATAAGGATGTAACATCTCATGAGTTGTGGTGGGGACAAAAATCATCCTACAAATACTTGAAAGTGTGTGTTGTCTAGCCAAGGTGATTGTTGCACCTCCCAAAGCTCTTAGAATAGCGCCTAAAACTGTTGATTGCATATTCATTGGATATGCTAATAATGGGATTTCACATTGTTTTCTTGTACATGAGTCCAAAAATGCATGTGCACAAGAACTCCATCATAGAGACAAGGCCAGGAAATGCGACTTATTTCAAAGAGGAGTATCCAATGATGGTTGAGCCAAAAAGAAGAAAAAGGCAAAGGATTGAAAAATCCTTTGGACTTGACTTTCTTACCTACATGTTTAAGAGTGAGCCCCAAACCTATCGAGAGAAGCAGTTACTCATTGGAATCCTAGGTATCCGTTTTAATTTGTAGGTCCGGCTAGGGGAGGATCTAGTCGCCTAATCCTTGTATACAAACCAACCCGGTTGTGCGGAATCCAACCGAGATAGCAAACCGAGATAGAACATGCAATATAAACACACAAGACTCAACGATTAACACCACTTGTATTAATGCGTATGAAAGGTCCGTTACAAGCACAAGGTTTACAAATCAGTTCTGTAAACTCTCTCTAAGTGTGTGTGTTCCTTATCTGTCTGAGTGTCTGCCTATCGAAGTGAACACAACACACGGGTATTTATACCCAACACAGCAGGTCTGGTCGAAGGATCAGATAGGATGATCGAAGGATCATCTATCGATCAGAAACAGCTCGAAGGATCAATATGTACCACGAAAGATGTGATCTCTCGTGGTCCATCCATCGAAGGACATCTTTCGAGCTTATCATCATCGAAGGATAAGCAATCCTTCGTGACACATCTTTCGACACAGACACATTACAACCAGAATGTTGACTGTTTGGCCAAGTCAAACCAGGAGGATGGTTGACTTGGTCAAACCTACAAGACTAACAAGACATCGTTTGGTATAAAGACAAAATATAGACAAAGTACAAACACAAGTGCACCAACAAACTCCCCCTTGGCTGTAGCTTTGTCTGGCTGTAGCTTTGTCTCGATCTTTGTGACTTCAAGTCTTTGACGTCATTTCAAGTCTTCAATGTCGGAGGATCTTTAAAGTCTTCACGTCTTGAAAGCAGAAAGTGTACCAACAAACTCCCCGTTTCATGTAGAAAGTGTGTTGACAAACTCCCCCTTAACATAAGCTCCCCCTTGAGTTATGCTCGTGAAATACTTGTTCTTTATGAAGTGAGATCCTTGTGGTGTTGATGATGGTCAGCGGCAACTCGATCATCTTCATCACTTGAGTGCCTTCACGTCGTGTCTTCATTCCAAAGCTTGTCATCGACCATGTTCTTCTAGCCTTTAGAATCTGCACATGCAAGAAATCTAAAAGCGTAATGAGAACAACTGCTTGGAATATAGTAAACATAAACAAACGACACACGTGTGACCATTGTTTAAACAAACACCATCCGACAGTTTGAAAGTTTAATAAATTTGTCAATTTTAGTTCTTAACTTTCAACACTTGCAAATTTCGACCATTTATGAAGATTTAGTCATTTTCGGTTTTCGTTCAGGTTTCAGGTAACGAAGACTCGAGTTCCAACATCATACGATCGAAAATAAAACAGAAATAAAATCTTTTTGGCTTTTATAAAGTTTATATCAAAACACACTTAAAATCTTTTTGGTATTTTTGAATATTTCAAATGTAAAGACTGAAAGCAGTAAATAAATATATACAAAGGTGCAGAAACTGAAAACATTAAATATATACAAACATTCTTTTTTTTTTTTGCAAGTTTCGAGGGTAAGAGAATCATATCAGTGTACGGTCATGTCAAAACACTCTCTTTGTTCAATTAGTTAACATTTAGATAAACATCCTACAACGATTATCGGTATTGTTGTCCACATAAGCTCAACTTATCAGATGTAATCATGGCGAGGGGATACGTTAAGGTATGATTTATACTTACCGACCGGTGTTCATCCACATCACGACACATTCCCGTATCAAGGTATGCACGAGGGTTCATCTTACCGGTGAGTATACCGATTATCATCTGTTTGACCGTATATGATGTGAGATTCTCACTTATTTGATTTGAAAACAAGCCCTATGTGATAGAATCACTTATTGATGAGGAACTTGATTTTCATATGCATGAGGGCACAGGAGCAAGTCCGTGAACAGGTCAGTACTTTCGTACAGCAGAGAGACGAACTTGACACCCGGAAAGAATTTGTGATATATTATCACTTATTTGTTTGGACATGTGATTGTTGATCACTTATTGAGGTCGTATGCAGTATGTACACGTATGTATAGTATCATGGAAGATCTAGACTTGCGTCTCCGTTATATTTCGGTAAAAGATACAACCATGATACCCAGATGATAAGCAGCATAAAGACCGAATATTTCAGAACCTCGGCAATCTCTCAAACGAAATTTCGGTACCAAGACCATATGCCAATGAATGGTTCCCACCCAGTCTTCAGTCGGATTTAAGTTTATATCACCCTGCACACTTTAAAATGATTGTGAGCCTACCGATACATCTTATATAGAGCTGCTTATCGTTTTTCATTTAACGTTTAAAGAGGTTTAGACAGACCACTGATGTACTATCATTTTCTCTTTTTCTCGCCAGGAAACTCATTTTTGCTTTTCTATTGTTTTTGTGTTTTTGAAATTTTTCAATGTTTTTGGATTTTCAAATTTTGGATTTACTCCCCCTAAAATCAATAAACTAAGATAAATTTAAAACACAAAGGTATTTACAAAAATGATTTTCCGATGTTGGTTTTACTCTTGCTTGACCTTAATGTCATTTACCAATAATAAGTAGTCAAATCTTGATTTGTCAAAAGCTTTGGTAAAAAGGTCGGCACGTTGGTCATCGGTGTGGACGTAAGCAACATCGATTAGCCTTTTCTCAAAGCAATCACGTATGAAGTGATACTTAATTTCGATGTGCTTAGTCTTTGAATGCTGCACCGGATTTTTGGTGATCTGTAAGGCGGCAGAATTATCAACGTAAATAGGAGTAGTTAGGAATTCAAAACCGTAGTCACGCATTTGTTGTTGGATCCATAGGACTTGGGAGCAACAACTTGAGGCAGCAATGTATTCAGCTTCGCATGTTGATGTAGCGACGCACGTCTGCTTCTTGCACTGCCATGTGACTAGGCGATTTCCCAAAAACTGACATCCAGCCGTTGTGGATTTGCCGTCGATTTTGCATCCGCCAAAATTAGAATCACTGAATGCAATCAAGTCAAAGTTATTATCCCTAGGGTACCAAAGACCGGTGTCAGGGTAACCCTTCAAATAACGAAAAATCCTTTTTACAGCTGCAAGATGTGAGGCCTTCGGGTTGACTTGATATCTGGCAAGCAGGCACGTTGGGTACATTATATCTGGTCTTGATGCTGTGAGGTACATAAGAGATCCGATCATCGCACGGTAGTATGTGTAGGATCGGTTTGTGGATCCGAATGAGTCGGTTCAGAGGAATTCTATCAAATACAGGTGCGGAAAACAAGTATTTGATGTGTAAACAGCTGAATCTTCACTTTAACACTGATTTGTATTGATTAGACAACAATTACAATCAGTTCTCACACCGGCAGCACCTCGGTATGGAAATCTCTCAAATGTTACTCTCTGATTTCGCTTGACTAACATCCCTATATATAGAGATTGAGATTTCGCTTGGAATGACCTGAAGCGAAATCATTACATGTTGATTTCGCTTGAGACTTCAAGCGAAATCCTTTACAAATCCAATCCTTCAAGCGAAATCTTTCTAACTCTCGTTTTACGTGCCCTGATCTATTCTAACTAGTGTAAGACTCGATACAAGACGAAGTCAACAGATGTAGTGCACCAACAAACTCCCCCTCAGATGATGACGAGTCGACTATTGAGTCACACCAATACTGTATCTTCACATCTTCAGTCTTGATCAGTCTCTGGGCTTTTCTCTCTCTCTTTTCTCAAGAAACTTCTTCCTCTATCAGACTCCTCCTCACGATTTGCTGGTATTCATTTGTTCTTCAGCAACATCTGCATTAGGATCAATGTCTGACACAAATGTTGTTTACAAGATCATTGCCTGGCTTTTATCTAATTCTCTTGATCAGATCTCTTGATTCCTTAAGTTCATCAGCATCAGCAGCTAGCAAACTTTTTAGATTCATGATCAGAGTTTGACTTTCATAAGCTTTGAATGAATTAACCTGGCTCACCTGTAACAATCTTAACCCAGAAATAAATTTTCTAAATTTAACAATTAAATGCACCAACAATCTGATATAATCAGATAAATCTCTTTTCTATCATCAACCACTGATGAACCAAATGAAGGTTTTAAAATATCAATTGTAGGATTTATCAAACCTTTTAGCATTTTCAGATTCACTCCCCCTCACAACAAAGTAATCATGTTTAGCACTTGAAATTTTGACAATCAGCTTTTCAATATCAGTTGCCGAAAATCTTTTTGGATTTTTCAAAATTTATGCTAAAACACACTAAAAAACTTTTTGTAATTTTTGAAAGGAATGAAATATAATAAAGAAATATTTACAAACAATATTTTTGTGAGTTCGTGCAAGAGGATCATATCAGTTTCTGAGACACATCACCAACACCGTTAAGCTTCATTTCATTTTAAGTTCTAAACAATTTACCTAGATTGTCAGTATGTTTGTCCACTTAAATTTTCACACAAAGTTCAACTGATCCGAGATACGATAGTTAATGTTTTAAGAGACTTAAACTTATCCGTGCGTCCCACTACTTGAATATACTCCCGTATCCAGAATCTCAATAATCAATCTTACAGGTGAGAATACTACAATGATATCTGTATATAATTTAGGTGTGCGAGGGCCGAGGGATCTCAGATCGATACTTCCGTATACGCAGAGAGATATCAGCTTCGACTTTTCGGTGTGTTCCCTTTAGAGAATCTTTTTGCTTACAACAGCAGCATATATCAATTTTATTGTTTCAGCATGCTGAGGGTTTAATGCTGTGTTTCAAGCATTGCAGCAAGTATTAGCCAGGGACTAGGTCAGAACTACCGTTCAGCAGAAGTCCCGGAATAATACCCCAGATATCATAGAGTATAAAGACCTAGTATATCAGATTAAGAGACCTTTCAAACGAGATTTCAGGGGTTACCTATATATCCAAGTTTGTGTTAACCCACAGAACAAGCAAGTTTGAAATTTAGATTTATATCTCGTCATAATCTACTAAATGTGCAAAAACCTACTGACATATCCACAGTAAGATTGTTTATCACATTTTTCTTTACATTTCCTTAGCATGTTGTGATAGTCCACTGATGTACTATCATTTCCTCTATATGCAACAAAAACTCATTTTTGAATTTTATCATGTTTTTGTCTTTTTCAAAATTTCAAATGTTTTTGGATTTTCTGAAAAAAATTACTCCCCCTAAAATGCAAACCCATTTTAGGAAATTTGAAAATAAACTGTACAATAAAATGACAACTGATATCGAATCGCATCAAATCGCCATTCACTTGGCATAAACAATCAGAACTCCCTCTATCACAAAACTATTTTCTCATAATGATTTCAAAACACTTAAGTTTGTTTTAACCAAAATGATTTTTCCGGAAAATAAGTTTTTATTACATAATCATTTGAAGTTTCAGAGTGTGGTTCATCACATTGTCTATTCGAAATACCAATTGTAAGAATAGTCCAATCAAGTTCAACTTAATGACCTTGATTAACCTTTTCATGTATGCACCTACTATACCAAACACAATACCACTTGTAGGAATATTACGTCTACATCATAATTTTACCAATCAAAATGCCGATTCCTGCTTCGCACTTACCAACCTGGAAGCTCCGGCGTAGTCCTTCAACCTATAAACATTCAAACACTATCAAAAACTTTTAATCAAAATCTTCAAACATTAGAAAGATGCCGATTCCTGATCCACGATATAAACTTGGGATCTCCGGCAAGTCCTAAGACTTTAAGGAAAGCAAACTTCCACCCAAGTCTTATTTGACTTGGTGGCTTCCAATTCCTGGGCAGTAGGGTTGTAAGTTGCCTTTTTAGTTGCATAAAAATCTTTAACCCCCTTTACTTTCCCATCAAGCATTTTCTTGAAAATTTTCTTAACATTACCATTGAATGTTTTTTCAATATCAAAATCTGAAATTTCTATTTTACCAACCCTTTGTTTAATTTCTTTCACACTCATTGATTTAATATCAGCATCATTCAACAAATCATTAATCTCATTTTGTGACTCCTCTGATTTTGTGGAATCAGATTCATTGTCAGAACTATCAACCGATTTCTTAACAACCCATGTTTGGTTGTCTTTTGCCTTCTTTTTGTACAATCTTTTAGAATTTTCACCAACTTTATTCTTTGAATTTTCAACAGTTTTGAAGTTTGTAGTTGGTGAATCATTCTTTTCAACCACTTTTTCTTTAAGTTTTTCAGAGACTCCCTGTTTTTTGTTGACTTTGTTTGGACAATTGTGAGCAATGTGTCCAACAACTTGGCATTGAAAACAAGTTCTTGTATCTCTTGGAATGTCTCTTGAATGAAAAACTCCAGTTCCTGTTCTTTTCCTTTCAACAAGAAACTCCTGGTTTGTTTCTTTCCAGAAAGGTTTCTTCTGTTCTTCTTCAACACTTCCACCTGAAACAAATTCCGTTTTTGATTTAGAATTGTTTACCTTTCTGTAACTTTCTTGCTGAATAAAACCTAAACCTTTTCTTTTGTAATTACAATTTTGATTTGTTTTCTTTTGAAAACTAGAATCAGAATTGTAATTTTTTCTTCTTTTTTTCTTGTTTAACCTTTGTTGAACTCTAGAAGTGTATTTTTTAGGTTTTTCATTAAGATTTAAATTTTTAGTGTCAGAAATATTAATTTCTGTGATTTTGAAAACCTTTTTGATCTGATCAAATCTAACACTATCCATCGGAAACTCTTCATTAGAGTATAATTTGTCAGAACCATTTAAAGTATATGCAACTTTAAATGTTTCATCATCCAAATTTGCTTTTGATAACAAAAATTCTTTACTATAAGACCGTTTTTCCGATGACTTTGAACTGTTGACTGACGAACTTGAACACCCAGACTCAAACTTTGACTCAGACACCTCCTCAGTATCCAACACCTGATCAACCACTCTTTTGATTAACTCAGACTCATGATCAGTATCAGACGCAGTAAATGTGATGTCAATGTTATCTGGTAAAACGTCAGTTGTCTCGGATTTTAACTTTATATTGACTGCTTTTTCGACTTGTTCCTCATTTGGTTTTCTAGGAGAATACCCTTCCCAGATAGGAGGCGGACACTTGTTATATTTAACAGTCGATTTCTTACCAGTCTCGTTCTTTTGCTTCTCATCCTGAAATGCTTCAAAACCTGCAACAGTTGGATAAACTCGATCAATAACATAATCAGAACAAGAATAACTCAGTAATAACCTTCTGATCCTTTCATTCTCAATCTTTTCTTTCTCCAACTCTTGCTTTAGATTAGCATTTTCTTCGATGTAATGATTAATTGCCTTTTGCTTTGCCATCAGCGTAGAATTCGTCATTGTTAACGCCTTTTCTCTTTCAGAATTCGTTGTTTGAAGACCTGTCACAGTTCTGTTCAACACACTATATGATTCTTTCACATAACTGATGTCAGATAATAGCTTTTCTATCAGTCTTTCTCTATCAAACAGAATCACATCTTTTTCTTCACAATTTTTGCAAGCTTCCAAACATTTCTTGCAAGGCTTTTCAATTTCAACAATCTTTTCAATCTCGATTGTTTTTATCACTTCAATCACTTTTTCTTTCTCAGTTATTTTCTTAGCTTCAGTCACCTTTTCTTCAACAACTACTTTAACTTCTTCATTCGGTTGTTGTTCTTTAGCAGTTTGTTTCTCCTTCAGTTTCTCCATGCGATCTGCTAAATAAAAATGAAAACTTTCAGGAGAAAGATGTTTTTTAGCAATATTAATCTGTTTCTCTTCCTCATCATCACTACTAATCTCTATCGGTGTTTGATCAAACTCTACAGATTTTTCAGACTCAGCATCTGAAACACCAGAATCAGATGGTGTTTGATCAAAAACAACTTCTTTTTCTGAAGTATCCTCATTTTGCACACTATCGTTTGTACTTAATGACTCATCATCAGCACTTTCTAAACTTTCTTCAGATGTAACTGACTGTTCTTTCATTGTTTCACCATTGGATCTCATCCAGGTTGCAAACAAGTCTGGTTCTCTAACAATCTTTGCAATGAAAGCTTTGAAGTCACCCTTTTCATCAACAAACATATCCCAATTGAAACCTTCAGGTAATTTCTCATCATCTTGATCAACTGTGCATGCTTTGCTGTCAGAAGATATATAATTACTCCAGTTGAAATCTACCAAGCATCCTCTCTTTGAATCTTCAATCTTTCTACCATGAGCCGTATGTAATTCTTGTGTCTGACCAACTTGTTGATAAATGGCTTTCCGGTAGTAATCATTTTTTCCAAATGGATTTTGAGCTCCACTAACTTCTTTATTCTTGCACTCCCGCTTAAAATGACCTTTTTCTCTGCACCTGAAACAAGTAACTTTAGATTTATCAAAACCTAAAGTAGAAACACAAGCATCAAGAAAATCATTTCTCCCGGTAATCGTCTTGAACTTTTCAGCACGTCTCAGAACACTTGCAAGACACCATTTGATATCCATTAGTTCCATCTCTTCGGCGTCTATCTGATCGTAATCCTCCTTTGTAAGCATAGGATTTCCAATTCGACCAGCAACTAATCCTTCATATGAGATAAGTACGGAACCAAGTAATGCCATATGATCTTTCGCAATGTCTTCAGAAAAACTTTGACCTTCTGGAAGATTTAGAGCTATGTTGCATTGAATCACACAACCATTTCCCATCTTTGTGCTTTGAGACTGAAAATTTTCTGATGAAGTTTTTGGATTGACACTTGGATAGGATGAGAATCCACTACTGCTTTTGTTTAAACTTTGATCAATCTTTTCTGTAGAATCTCCAGCACTAAACGCAGTCTGGATTTTCGGACTTCTTTCAGCTTCTTGAACTGGAACATTACCCTTGTAATACATCTTTACATCTTGATGACCACTTGGACTGTTCATCCTCGCGATCTTCTGCTGTTCCAAATCCTGACTTTCAATCTTTTCAATGAACTGAGAGATCGACAATCTATCATAAACTCCAGTATTCTTCAGTATCATCAAATAAGTTCCCCACTCTTTCTGAGGTAATGCATCAGCAAGTTTATCCACCCATTCATCATTTTCCTTTTTAATACCCATCATTGACATTGTTCTCACTAAGTGACAATATCGTTCAATAAGTTTCTTTGTATCTTCTCCAGGCAAACTGGTGAACAAATCAAATTCCTTTTTAAGCAATGCCTTCCTGCTTTTAATCATACTCGTACTGCCTTCAACTTTGATTTTTAGAGCATCCCATATTGATTGTGATGTTTTGTCATGTTGAAGTAGTATGAAGATGTCTTCTTTGACGGCCTGTTGAAGTAGACTAATCATCATCTTTTCAGCTCGGTATATTTCCCGTTCTTCCTTACTGAAATCTGAAAGCTGTTTTTCAGTCTGCATTTCAGTTTGTGGTGGAGTATACTTTGTCAGAATACATTCCCATGATCTTAGATGATTTGCTTGCACCCGGTTTTCAAATCTATCTTTCCATCCGTAGTATTCTTCAATTCCCATAAGCTTCGGGGGTTTCTGAGTAGTCCCCATTTCATTTTCAGAATTCATATTCTGAGCAATGGAAGATGAACTAGATGATGTTGCAAAAGCGTTGTGGAAATCGTTATCCATGTTTCAGATACTTTCAAGCGAAATACTATTTTTAAGCTGAACACTTCAAGCGAACTAGACAAACTGAACAATCCTCAAGTGAAAACCTTGAAGCAAAATAGTTGAAGCGAAACAATTTCAAGCGAAGCTGTATGAAGCGAACACCTTGAAGCGAAAACTTTGAAGCGAAATCGTTCAAGCAACAGTTTCTGAAGCGAAATTGTTGAAGCGACGGCCCTGAAGCGAAATAGAATACTGTTTGAAGCGAAATCTACAACTGAAATCTGATCCGTTCAAGCGAAATCCATTCGGAGGTCAATTTTAATCACTTTTAGGTCAAATTTGGCTGTGAAACTTTCAAGGATTTGTTATCTTGTACTTTTAAACAATCTGTGAGAATTTGAGATGATTTAGACCGTGAAAAGTTTTCTGAACTGTTAAAATAAGATGTAGAAGGAAGAAAACGATGTCAATTTCAGCTGAATTCCTGTAGAACTCCTCAACTGGCTCTGATACCAATTGTAGGATCGGTTTGTGGATCCGAATGAGTCGGTTCAGAGGAATTCTATCAAATACAGGTGCGGAAAACAAGTATTTGATGTGTAAACAGCTGAATCTTCACTTTAACACTGATTTGTATTGATTAGACAACAATTACAATCAGTTCTCACACCGGCAGCACCTCTGTCACACCCCCAAAATCCACCTGCGGAGTATCACCGCTTGGGAGCGTGACTGACCAGGATCAAGCCACCAATCATATAGAACAATGTATAAAGTAAAAGTAATTGCAATTTAAATCCAAACAATCCATATGAGAGGTGTTCCAAAACATGAGTATGTTATCACAGTATAGCGGAAGCGTATAATTAAACCCAACATAATAAAGTATGAAATGTCATAAAGTCTAAACAAGCATTCATGATCCATGTCCACAACGACTACGCCTCCCGTGCAAGCTCCATAAGTACCTAAGGTCCTGCAAGGCATGTAACAGAGGATCAACAACTAGTTGAGCGAGTTCACAGTTAATAAGTTTGTTACACAAATCATGTATGCATTTAGTGGGGGCTTCCCATGTAGGTATGTGCTATTAGTGGGGGTTTCCCATGATCATAGGTATTACTAGTGGGGGTTTCCCACGTTTAACTTTACTAATGGGGGTTTCCCATGTTTGTACTTACTAGACTATTTACAACCATGTGTTCTTCTAAATCCGAGAACAGGAATACGTACAAGGTCACGTAGGATTTACGTGAGTGCCCTTCCCCGAGGACAGTGGTACGTGTGGGGTTTACGTAGGTTTTACGTAAGTGTCCTTCCGACCCGGAAGACAGTAGTAGGTATTAGTTTACGTAGGTTTTACGTAAGTGTCCTCCCGACCCGGGAGACAATGGTAGATACTAAGTTACGTAGGTTTTACGTAAGTGTCCTGACTATCCTGAGGACGATGGTCTATAGTCTAGCGATAGCGTAAGTACGAGTAGTTATCCATTCCAAATAATCCAACCCGATTCCCAACCCGAGAATCCCATGCCTTGGCTGTGTGAACTCACCTTGGTTTGCTCGGTATGTTAAGTATGTATGCTCGCAAATAATCAATCACGTCCTAAAGTATGCACGTATGTGAAATCAGTTTGTGTTCAAGTTGTGCACACATAAACATGTAACACGTAATCACAATCGTAAACAAGATGATTACACTTAACAGCAGTTAAATATTCCAGTTAACACTTAGCAGAATTAACCCAAGTTACTGTGCAGAATACTGTTCGGCGAAACACACATAATGGCGAAACACAAATTGACGAAACACATTCTGTTTCGTCGGGCCTTGGTTGGCGAAACAGGATTTCAGTTTCGTCGGTGGTCCTTGGCGAAACACATTTATTTCGTCGAGGTCAGGTTTGGCGAAACAAAGGTCAGATTCGTCGACTGCCCTTGGCGAAACACTTCTGTTTCGCCAAGAGATCTGTTTCGTCAAGACAGATTCGTGGTGAAATCAGTTACGTACACAGATACATGCAGAAACCCTAACAGCCGTCACTATCAAGTAGCAATCATCCAGAATTCATTTAGCATATCTCATCATAACATAATCATTCCAGAATCATTGTCTAGCATGAACCCTAGTTTAAACGTATCTCAAAATCGACTATCATTCAATATCAAATTATCGAACCCTATCAAGATGCTAACCAGATTCAGATTAACGCCATCCAGAAATCAAGTATTCAACCGTATCGAGTTTCGCATAAAACTATATATATCCGACAACAACATTTCTATCGAAATCTATATTATCATCATCATAACAAGAACCCTAATATTTAACATGTATCAGTTTCAGATATACATCATCAAAGCAGATTCACATGGCACATAAACACGTATACGGATGAACGATCAATCAAGACACATAATTTTTACTAACCGAGATGATGGTTTGATCGCACAAGGGTTTCCGGTGGGTTCTAGTTCGCCGTCACAGTGAGAGAGCTCGAGGGTTTCGATTGTGTTGATAGAAAGTGTAAAAGTGATGTTGTTTTACGTATTAAACTCGAAATAACATGTTGGGCCCGAACCGGGTTTCGCGAATTACTGGGCCGGCGAAACAGACTTCTGTTTCGTCGGAATGTTCATGGCGAAACAGTCTGTTTCGTCGGAACGGGTTATGGCGAAACAGCCTTTGTGTTTCGTCGGGTTCTTAACAGTTTAAGTTTTACAAACAGTACATAAGTTCTACAATCACACATAACCATGCAAACACACCAGGTTTTATCATAACACAACTATATAGTCAAGGTCAACGTGCATTAAATGCGAATAAAGAATGTCGGAAATTCGAGTTGTCACATTATCCCCAACTTGAAAGAAATTTCGTCCCGAAATTTAGCATGCAGTTACTGAGGAAAGCTAATGGTGTGACGTTGTTTACCTGAATTGTATCGCGGCTCCCCGAGCATGTTTGCGAAGATTACTGGTTTTCTTGGGGTGTCACATCATCCCCCCGTTGATTTGGAATTTCGTCCCGAAATTCTGTATTGGTAGCTTCAGCCTCAGTAGTAGTTGCATTGTTTCCGAATAACTGGGGATATTTGAGTTCCATTTGATCTTCTCGTTCCCAGGTATGCTCTGGGCCGCGGCGGGAGTTCCAACGAACTCGTACAAGAGGGATTCTCGTGTTCTTGAGGACCTTAACATCCCGGTCCGTGATTTCAACAGGTTCCTCGACGAAGTTCAACCGTTCGTCGATAGTGAGTTCCTTCAAAGGAACTACGTGGGTCTCATCTGACGTACATTTCTTCAGATTCGACACGTGAAAGACATTGTGAACTGCACTGAGTTCAGGTGGTAAGTCTAATCTGTAGGCCACTTTGCCTATTTTCTCAATAACTTTGAAAGGTCCAACGTATCGTGGATTTAGTTTGCCGCGCTTGCCAAAACGAACCACACCCTTCCAGGGTGAAACTTTAAGTAGCGCTCGATCCCCAACCTGGAATTCGAGTAGTTTCCTGTCTTTATCAGCGTATACTTTCTGACGGTCACGAGCTGCCGCCATGCGTTGTCGTATTTGTGCAATCTTTTCAGTAGTATCAACTACCATTTCTGGACCTGTGATTTGACTTTCTCCCACCTCTGCCCAACAGAGAGGTGACCGGCACTTACGTCCGTACAGTGCCTCGAATGGTGCAGCTTTAATGCTGGTGTGGTAGCTGTTATTGTATGAAAATTCCACGAGTGGCAAATGTTTCTCCCAACCATTGCCAAAATCAATTACGCACGCCCGAAGCATGTCTTCTAAAGTTTGAATAGTGCGCTCAGACTGCCCATCCGTCTGAGGGTGATAAGCTGTGCTCATGTCTAAACGAGAGCCAAAAGATTTATGCATTGCTTGCCACAGCTCTGAAGTAAAACGTGCGTCACGATCAGAGATAATAGAGGTTGGCACACCGTGCCTGGAGACCACTTCTTTCAAGTAGATGTCTGCTAAGGTAGAGAACTTGTCTGTTTCTTTGATTGCCAGGAAGTGAGCAGACTTAGTGAGTCGATCCACGATCACCCAAATAGTGTCATTTCCGCGCTGGGATTTAGGTAAACCAGTAACAAAATCCATGGAAATTTGTTCCCATTTCCATTGTGGTATCTCTGGTTGTTGGAGTGGTCCTGACGGTTTCTGATATTCTGCCTTGACTCTCGCACAAGTCAAGCATTTACTAACGTATGTGGCTATGTGGGCCTTCATGCTAGGCCACCAATATGTAGTTTTGATGTTGTGGTACATTTTATCCGAACCAGGATGTACCGAGTAGCGAGACTTGTGAGCTTCATCCATTACTAGCTCGCGTAAGTTGCCGTACAGTGGAACCCAGATGCGTCCTGTGATGTAGTAAGCACCATCTTCCTTCTGTTCTAATCGTTGTCTTGAGCCGCGTAGGGCTTCAGCCCTGACATTATCTGGTTTCAATGCTTCTACCTGAGCATCTCGTATCTGGGAAGGAAGGCTAGACTGTATGGTGAGTTGTAAGGCTCGAACACGCTTAGGCGCAGTGTCTTTTCGACTGAGAGCGTCAGCCACAACATTGGCTTTTCCCGGGTGGTACCTGATTGAGCATTCGTAGTCGTTTAGCAGTTCAACCCATCGTCGCTGTCGCATATTCAGCTCTTTCTGTTTGAAGATATGCTCAAGGCTTCTGTGGTCAGTGTAGATAGCACATTTGGTACCGTACAAGTAGTGTCGCCATATCTTGAGCGCAAAAACAACAGCTCCCAGCTCTAAATCATGCGTAGTGTAGTTCCGTTCATGAACCTTAAGTTGGCGCGAAGCATAAGCAATAACTTTATCCCTCTGCATCAATACACATCCAAGACCTTGGATAGATGCGTCGCAGTAGACTACGAAATCATCCGTGCCTTCAGGCAATGAGAGGATAGGTGCGCTACAGAGTCTATCCTTTAAGTGTTGGAACGCTGTATCCTGTGCATTACCCCAACGGTAAACAACACCCTTCTGCGTCAGTAGTGTAAGTGGCTGAGCAATCTTTGAGAAGTCTTTGATGAACCTTCTGTAATAACCCACCAAACCCAAGAATTGGCGTATTTCTGTTGGTGTGCGAGGTGCAGGCCAGTTCTTGATCGAATCTACCTTGGATGGATCGACATGGATCCCATCCTTGTTCACCACATGGCCTAAGAAGTGGACTTCACGAAGCCAGAAGTCACATTTGGAAAACTTAGCGTAGAGCTGTTCCGTTCGTAGAAGTTCCAGTATGAGTCGCAGGTGCTGCTCGTGTTCTTCCTGACTTTTCGAATAAATCAGGATGTCGTCGATGAAAACAATGACGAACTTGTCGAGATAGGGTTTGCACACCCTGTTCATAAGATCCATAAATACGGCAGGCGCGTTCGTTAGCCCGAATGGCATGACCATAAACTCGTAGTGGCCGTAACGAGTTCTAAATGCTGTTTTAGAGACGTCCTCATCCCGGACTCTCAGCTGATGGTACCCTGACCTTAAGTCTATCTTGGAGTAATAGCTCGACCCTTGCAGCTGGTCGAATAAATCATCTATGCGCGGAAGAGGATAACGATTCTTGATCGTCACCTTGTTGAGTTCACGGTAGTCTATACACATCCTGAACGTACCGTCTTTCTTCTTTACAAATAACACTGGGGCTCCCCAAGGCGAAGAGCTAGGACGTATAAAACCCTTTTCCAAGAGTTCTTGTAGCTGCTTTGACAGTTCTTCTAATTCAGTTGGAGCTAGACGATAAGGTGCTCGAGCTATAGGTGCTGCTCCTGGAGCGAGCTCGATCTGAAATTCAACTTGACGATGAGGCGGTAACCCAGGTAATTCCTCAGGGAACACTTGAGGAAAGTCACGTACTACAGGAATATCTTCAATCTTTCTTTCTTTCTTCGAGGTATCTGTAACGAGAGCTAAAACAGCTGTGTGGCCCTTTCGTAAACACTTCTGAGCCTTCAAAAAGGAGATGATGCCACTCACGACACCACTCTTGTCGCCTTGAACTTCGAGAGGTTCCTTGCCCGAACGAGGAATACGAATAACCTTTTCTTTGCATAAAATCTCCGCTTGTTGTTGAGATAACCAATCCATACCAATGACGACGTCGAAGCTACCCAAGGGTATAGTAATGAGGTCGATGGAGAAAGTCTGATCAGCGAGGATAAGATTACACCCTTTAACTATGTGCGTGGCCTCTAGGCTTTTACCATTAGCTAACTCTACAACATGTTTGGTATTTAAGAGAGTTGGTGCACGTTTTAACATTTCACTAGCTTTTAGAGACATGTAACTTGTATCCGCACCAGAATCAAATAGTACTGTAACATAAAAGTCGTCAAGAAGAAACTTACCCATAACTACGTTGGGATCATTCCTCGCATCACCCTGACCGATCACAAACATACGGCCTCTAGCACCATTGTTGTTGTTGTTGTTCCCATCGTTGTTGTTGTTCCCGTTGCCCTGATTGTTGTTGTTATTATTCTGGTTCTGGTTTAACTGAGGGCAATCCCGCTTGTAATGACCTTCAGCCCCGCATTGAAAGCATCCCCTGATTCCATGCTGCTGCTGCTGCTGAGGTTGGTTTCGTGGAGCAGGGGGTTGTTGTTGCTGGTTCTGATTCGCAGGTCGTGGGCTCCTGCAATCTTTGGCCTCATGACCCATCCTGAGACATCTTTGACAACGGCCCTTGTTGCACTGGCCACTGTGGTGCCTCTTACAATTGTGGCACTTGGGGTGGTTTCCTCGATAAACTCTCTGTCCGTGACTACCAGATGACTGCTGACTCGGACTCTGATAATCATTGGTCTTGCGTTGCTGAGCTTGGGACTGAACGATAGCTGACCCTTTGCTGGAATCCCCCTCCCATTTTCGCTTGCTGTCACTGGGAGTAGCAGGAGTAACCGAAGTAGTAGCTGTAGGGGTAGCGTTGATGCGTTTGGGCAACCGGTTCTGCTCCACCGCTTGGTCAGTGAGACGGTGAGCCAACTGAACAACCTGTTGGTAAGTGGCATGATTTGCTGAGGTCACATGACTCTGGATCTCTGGCACCAGACCCTTAAGATAAAGTTCAATACGCTTGTCCACCAGAGTAGGACACAGTAATGCAAGCTCATTCGATCTCTTGGTATACGCTTCGATCTCAGACCCCGTCATCTTGAGGTTGAAAAACTCGACCTCCAGCTTATGAATATCATCTCTACTGCAGTATTCTTCCTTGATCATCTCTTTGAAATTGTTCCATGGGGTGGCGTTAGCAGCAACCAACCCCAGTATTTGGACCTGGGCTTTCCACCATGTGAGGGCTAAACCCTCGAGAGTACCAGTAGCGTATTTCACCCTGCGTGCCTCAGGGCATTCACACATCTCAAACACAGACTCTATCTTTTCAAACCAGTGCAGGAGACCTACGGCTCCTTCAGTGCCGCTGAAAGTGGATGGACGACAGTCCATGAAAGTCTTGAAAGTGCACACAGGTGCTTGACCTGTTGTGTAAAAGAATTAGGACAAGTTTAAACACAAGAGTTGGTTTAGGAATGTAGGATCTAAGGATCCTAGTGTGAGTTGTAACTGCAGGGTATACCTCCTGCTTGTGCGGCTGCAACTGCCGCAGTAACTCGTTCGTTAATGAGGGCCGTCAACTGGTCCTGGGTCATGTTGATACGTGCAGACATGATCTTCATAGTAAAGATAACGTAAATGAGATAGGTTCGCGAATAGTGCGATGACAGAAGAGTGTAAGCACACAAGTGTTCTCATGCAATAACAGATAGTGAGCAATGTAATCTAAGCATACCACGAGCAAAGTTCTATGTAATTCTAATATGTAGGCAATAAACATAAACCTTATTACCTAGGATGTTGAGTCTTGCACGTGGAGCGAAGCGTCGTTGTGGATCGTTGAGAGCACTGTTCTGGTTATAGTCTGGTTTTAATAAAATCGTTTCCCCATATTAAAACCAAGTTCTCTATAACCAATGGCTCTGATACCAATCTGTCACACCCCCAAAATCCACCTGCGGAGTATCACTGCTTGGGAGCGTGACTGACCAGGATCAAGCCACCAATCATATAGAACAATGTATAAAGTAAAAGTAATTGCAATTTAAATCCAAACAATCCATATGAGAGGTGTTCCAAAACATGAGTATGTTATCACAGTATAGCGGAAGCGTATAATTAAACCCAACATAATAAAGTATGAAATGTCATAAAGTCTAAACAAGCATTCATGATCCATGTCCACAACGACTACGCCTCCCGTGCAAGCTCCATAAGTACCTAAGGTCCTGCAAGGCATGTAACAGAGGATCAACAACTAGTTGAGCGAGTTCACAGTTAATAAGTTTGTTACACAAATCATGTATGCATTTAGTGGGGGCTTCCCATGTAGGTATGTGCTATTAGTGGGGGTTTCCCATGATCATAGGTATTACTAGTGGGGGTTTCCCACGTTTAACTTTACTAATGGGGGTTTCCCATGTTTGTACTTACTAGACTATTTACAACCATGTGTTCTTCTAAATCCGAGAACAGGAATACGTACAAGGTCACGTAGGATTTACGTGAGTGCCCTTCCCCGAGGACAGTGGTACGTGTGGGTTTTACGTAAGTGTCCTTCCGACCCGGAAGACAGTAGTAGGTATTAGTTTACGTAGGTTTTACGTAAGTGTCCTCCCGACCCGGGAGACAATGGTAGATACTAAGTTACGTAGGTTTTACGTAAGTGTCCTGACTATCCTGAGGACGATGGTCTATAGTCTAGCGATAGCGTAAGTACGAGTAGTTATCCATTCCAAATAATCCAACCCGATTCCCAACCCGAGAATCCCATGCCTTGGCTGTGTGAACTCACCTTGGTTTGCTCGGTATGTTAAGTATGTATGCTCGCAAATAATCAATCACGTCCTAAAGTATGCACGTATGTGAAATCAGTTTGTGTTCAAGTTGTGCACACATAAACATGTAACACGTAATCACAATCGTAAACAAGATGATTACACTTAACAGCAGTTAAATATTCCAGTTAACACTTAGCAGAATTAACCCAAGTTACTGTGCAGAATACTGTTCGGCGAAACACACATAATGGCGAAACACAAATTGACGAAACACATTCTGTTTCGTCGGGCCTTGGTTGGCGAAACAGGATTTCAGTTTCGTCGGTGGTCCTTGGCGAAACACATTTATTTCGTCGAGGTCAGGTTTGGCGAAACAAAGGTCAGATTCGTCGACTGCCCTTGGCGAAACACTTCTGTTTCGCCAAGAGATCTGTTTCGTCAAGACAGATTCGTGGTGAAATCAGTTACGTACACAGATACATGCAGAAACCCTAACAGCCGTCACTATCAAGTAGCAATCATCCAGAATTCATTTAGCATATCTCATCATAACATAATCATTCCAGAATCATTGTCTAGCATGAACCCTAGTTTAAACGTATCTCAAAATCGACTATCATTCAATATCAAATTATCGAACCCTATCAAGATGCTAACCAGATTCAGATTAACGCCATCCAGAAATCAAGTATTCAACCGTATCGAGTTTCGCATAAAACTATATATATCCGACAACAACATTTCTATCGAAATCTATATTATCATCATCATAACAAGAACCCTAATATTTAACATGTATCAGTTTCAGATATACATCATCAAAGCAGATTCACATGGCACATAAACACGTATACGGATGAACGATCAATCAAGACACATAATTTTTACTAACCGAGATGATGGTTTGATCGCACAAGGGTTTCCGGTGGGTTCTAGTTCGCCGTCACAGTGAGAGAGCTCGAGGGTTTCGATTGTGTTGATAGAAAGTGTAAAAGTGATGTTGTTTTACGTATTAAACTCGAAATAACATGTTGGGCCCGAACCGGGTTTCGCGAATTACTGGGCCGGCAAAACAGACTTCTGTTTCGTCGGAATGTTCATGGCGAAACAGTCTGTTTCGTCGGAACGGGTTATGGCGAAACAGCCTTTGTGTTTCGTCGGGTTCTTAACAGTTTAAGTTTTACAAACAGTACATAAGTTCTACAATCACACATAACCATGCAAACACACCAGGTTTTATCATAACACAACTATATAGTCAAGGTCAACGTGCATTAAATGCGAATAAAGAATGTCGGAAATTCGATTTGTCACAACCTCGGTATGGAAATCTCTCAAATGTTACTCTCTGATTTCGCTTGACTAACATCCCTATATATAGAGATTGAGATTTCGCTTGGAATGACCTGAAGCGAAATCATTACATGTTGATTTCGCTTGAGACTTCAAGCGAAATCCTTTACAAATCCAATCCTTCAAGCGAAATCTTTCTAACTCTCATTTTACGTGCCCTGATCTATTCTAACTAGTGTAAGACTCGATACAAGACGAAGTCAACAGATGTAGTGCACCAACAGTATGAGGGGCTAACATCTTGACCCTTCAAGTCTGGAGTAATTCCGTGATTTTGCGGCAATGGGGTACCTATGGGCGTTGCATCAGACATCTGGAACCGGCTCAAGATGTCACCAACATATTTAGTCTGATGGATGAATATCCCAGACTCGGTTTGTTGTACTTGTATGCCCAAAAAGAAAGTCATTTCCCCCATAGCACTCATCTCGAATTTATCCTGCATTACACGCTCGAAATCCCTACACAAAACATCATTAGTAGAACCAAATATAATATCATCAACGTATACCTGTACCAGAAGAAGATCTCCTTCTTGTTCTTTGATGAAAAGAGTACAATCGATAAGACCTCTGCGAAATCCATTCTCCAGCAGATAATTAGATAAGGTTGCGTACCAAGCTCGCGGTGCTTGATGTAGACCATAGAGAGCTTTGTTGAGCAACCAAACCCGATCGGGATGGATAGGATCTTCAAAACCTGGAGGCTGTTCGACGTACACCTCTTCTTCTACCACACCATGTAAGAATGCACTCTTCACGTCCATCTGGTATACCTTGAAACCTTTGAATGAGGCATAAGCCAGAAAAATCCGAATTGCTTCTAGACGTGCAACAGGTGCATACACTTCGTTGTAGTCGATCCCTTCAATCTGACGAAAACCTTGAACGACTAGCCTTGCTTTGTTTCGAATAACGATTCCACGGTCATCCTTTTTGCATTTAAACACCCAACGGGTACCAATCTTCTTGTAACCAGCAGGTTTCTCTACGAGTTTCCAGACACCAAGCTTCTAGAATTGTTGCAGTTCTTCCTGCATTGCTTCAACCCATGAGCTATCTTTCAAAGCATCTTTCCAAGTTCTGGGCTCTTCCTGTGATACATAACACGCGAAAGACCAATCATTTTGTTGACCAGATTCTCGGATAGTTGCATACAAGCCTGCATTGTTGTTGTTTCGCAACATGTTTCTTGTTTGAACGCCACTTTGTACATTTCCGATGATGTTTTGTTGAGGATGGGTATTGTGAATCCTTGTTTCTGGATTATCTTGAACTGGAATATTTGTACCCAGATTGTTGAGATTGAGATCAACAATCAATTCAAGGCCCGGAATTGACGAAGAGGATGATCCAGTAGCTTCAGCTGTTCGAGGGACATCCACTGGAGGTGTACCTTCTGAAGTACCATGTACTGCTGCTGTTGGTCCTTGATCTGCATCAAGAAATTCGTCATCCTCTGAAGATTCGTTCAATTCGGAAGCATCATGAAAATCCTCATTGTCGAGAGCATTATTGTTCACTGAGGATGGTTCTTGATTGACAATAATAGGACGAACCAACGGTGAATCTGTTGCATTGTCACTCTCGAAAAACATCCTTGCCGCAGCATTTTCTTCAACGGCTTCAACATTGATCGAATTGAAAAAGTCATCGTACTCAAACATCCAAGGCTGACCAGGATTTCTAACTAGTAAAGTGTGCCTCTGTACTCTGACTTCAGACCATTCCTCGACCCTTTTAGTGTCTAGATTCCAGACTCTTAAGTTCGGGGTGGAATACCCAAGAAAGTATCCCTCAATTGCTCTTGCCCCAAACTTTCCATTAGGATCGATAATTGTGCAAGGAGCTCCAAACGGTTCGAGATATGACAAGTCTGGTTTCCGTTTGTTGATAAGCTCAAAACAGGTCTTGTTGTGTCTTTTGACTGTAAGGACTCGGTTCAACGTATAGCATGCAGAGGACACAGCTTCAGTCCAGAATGGAATGGGCAGCTGCGACTCTACCAACATTGTCCTAGCAGTCTCGATCAATGTGCGGTTCTTACGTTCAGCGACGCCATTCTGTTGAGGAGTATAAGCTGCACTAAATTCGTGAAGAATACCTTTTGAGGTGCAAAACTCCGCCATGGCATGATTTTTGAATTCAGTACCATTGTCGCTACGTATCCGCCTAACCTTCAAGTTATAGAGATTCTCAATCTGAATGATCAAGTTCTTGATAATACCGAAGGTTTCATTCTTGTGTGCCATGAACGCCACCCAAGAAAATCTTGAATAATCATCAGTTATCACGAGACAATATTGATCATTCCTAATGCTTTTGTGCTTGACAGGACCGAACAAATCCATGTGCAAACGTTCAAGAGGAACGGCCACCGTGTTGACTTTCTTTGTAGGGTGTCGCTTCTTCGTTTGTTTTCCTTTCTGGCACGAGACACAGATGTCTTGAAGATGGAAATTTTTAAGAGGAACACCATTCACCAATTCATTTGACACCAAATGATTCATTTTGCGTAAGTGAATGTGACCCATTCGTCTGTGCCAAGAGATTGTGTCTTTTTCTGTGGCTTTGGAAACGAAACATGTTGCTTGTGCAGACGTTGTGATAGCTTGGCTCATATCAAGGACATACAGATCATTTATCCTTGGAGCCGACAAGAGAATCCATTCTTTTGGAATTTTGAAGCCGGGTTTCAGCACATAACATCCATTAGCATCAAAGTGTACTGAGAACTGCTTGTCACAAATTTGAGAAACACTAAGAAGATTGTGATCAAGTTGTTGCACAAAGTTGATCTTATCAAAGCTAACAACCCCGTTGGAAATCATTCCTTCACCCGTTATATATCCGCCCTTATCTCCAGCAAAAGCAACATAACCTCCTCTAATAGATTTGACGTCGTAGAGAAGCTTCATGTCGCCTGTCATGTGCCTGGATGCCCCACTATCAACAATCCAATGACTACTGACAGTTCCTCCTGGAACACCCTGCACATGAACTCACATAATTAGTTGGAGATGGGGACCTAAGCCATAGTGGTCTTGGGTCTTCCATTTTTATCAACAACAATAACTTCCACCTTTTGATGATTCGTAAATTGTGATGGTCCCCCTGATTCAATAACAGATTTTGGTTTCCAGGTCTGTTTTGTTATACCAGTCTGATTGTTTGTAAGTTTAACTTCGTGTTTGTTTGAAGTTTTTGAACTTTCTGGTTTAACTGGAACAGATTGTTTTTGAATCACATCAGTTTTAATTGCCTTTTCGATTTTCTTGACCTGTTGGCGTTTCTGTTTCTTTTCCCTTTCTCTTATGAGTCGGGGATCTGGTTTTACAGAAACAGATCGCTTGCGGTCAGTTGGGCCACGGGGATCATCAACTATGCCTTTTTGTTTATGAAGATACGGGCAATTTCGAACAATATGCCCGATTGTTCCACATTCAAAACATGATCTTCGTTCAACAAACCCCGAAGTATCATATGGTCGTCTTGCCGATGATGAACTTTGTGATCCCGAGGTACTAGGTTTTGAACTATTTGGTTCATTCCTTTTCATCACAGTAGCTTTCTTGACAAAATCTAAATTAGATTGATTTTCAAACTTAGCAATTTTGTCCGTTCCCTTAGATTTCACAAAGTTCACATTCTTTTTCTTCTTCTGATTCGGCTTCTTTTGATTTTGAGTCGGTGCCTTACCTTTGGGTTTGTTATGATTTTGCTGTTTTTCCACTGTTGGTAATTTCTTGTTCCCAAATTGTTTTCTAACTTCAGCCTTTGGGATAGGAGGACACTGTGTGACTGTAACATGTGGTCCTGTCTTTCCCAAAAACTTACTTGTAGAATTTTCAAAGACTTTACTGATTAAAGATTGATTAACATTTTTAATAGGAAAATCTTTGTCTGAATAGATTTTATCATCACCAACAAGAGTGTACAGCAAATCCACACTCTCCGACTCTTTTGCTGATGTGGACTCGGTTGGAACAGTCTTAGCAGGTTTTGTGGGAGGATCACATAGGATATGATTCTCAAGAGGTATGTCCTCTTCTTTGATTACTGCATCAGACTTTTCCGAATCAGTATCATCAGACTCATCATCAGAAGAATCAGTATCCTCAATCACAACTGGAGGATCCTGATTCGGTTCAGCAGTTACAAAGGTATCTGCTGACACATCTGAATCTGACGATACTTCTTTCTTGTATCCGAGTCCTGTAGCAAATTCCTCAACGTCCAAAGGAACAGATGGCTCAAAGTGAGTCCTATACTCCTCATCAGGCAAAGCATCAAAATTGTTTCTCACGGTTGGTGGACATTTCTTGTAACCTATGCATGTGACATCCCGTTTCTCTTTTTGAACATCAATGATGTGATCCAACACATAGCTAGAACTCAAATAACTGTCTAACTTGAGTCGGATCGCCTCACTTTCTGTTTTAACACAAGCCATTTCTTTTTGCATTACCTCAAGGCGAGTGATATACAAGTTTATATCAGTTTGTTTTCTGGAAACCATTTTAGTCAACTCAGTTTTATCTTTCTTTAACGTTTCAATCATTGACTTAAATTCCTTTTCATGGTTTTCATAAAACATATTGGCTTCAGTGCACTTTGAAAGATCAACGGTCAATTTCTGATTGTGGATGAATGTCACATCATATTTCTCTTGCAAAGCCTCATGTTTGCCTTGCAATTCACACCACTTATCATTCACTAAGACATGTTTGTCTTGCAATTCAAACAAACTAGCTTGTAAAGCATCGTGTTTGCCTTGCAACTCAGACATGTTTGCTTCCAAATCAGCACATCTATCATTCAAACTATCACAATTATCACAGCTAACAGAAGTGGGTTCATCGACACATACCTGACTTGATGAACTGTCGACATTAGCCATAAAGGCTGAATGGAGAGAAGACGAAGAATAAGCAGCTTGATCCACCAAAATAGATCTTCTTTGAATTCCTGTTGCAGCTTCATCCAAGAGCTCATCAATATTTGTATCGACTGACGCATTTGATGTGTCATCCACATGATCATCGCCTGAAGCGGAGGACTCTTCATCTGAACTTCCACTATAACCGGAAGAGTCTTCATCCTCAGAAGATTCACTACTATTGGTGGAAGATTCTCCACCACTGGTGTGCTTAAGATCATTAACCACTTCAGCAAAACAAGCTGTTCCATCTAGTGCATCATTTCCCAACTGGATTGACCAATCACAGCCTTCATCTACTTGAACCACAAGTGCCTGATTGGCATTTGATGGTCCTGCTTGAGTCTGGTTGTTGACAGGCACCAGTGTGCGATCATTGTTCCTCGCTTGGTTCTGATTGGCCCTGTTTCCTTGACCTCTGAAGGGATTCTGGTTCCCATGTTGAGATGGCCTTGTACATTCACGCTTGAAATGACCACGTTCACCACAATTGAAGCATTTAACAGCTTGCTTATCAAACCCATACTTGGTGTCTTTCTTGCTTTCCAAGCTGGTTCGGCCTATTCTTTCCATAAAATACTTTGCTCGCCTAACAGCACTGGCAAAGGCCCACTTAATATCCATCATCTCCATCTCCTCTTTATCTATCTGCTGATAGTCTTCTTGAGTCAGATTAATGTTGCCAATCTGACCTTCCACTAATCCACAGTATGCGCTCACCACAGTGTTTAGCAGCTCCATGTGTTCCTTTGCTACTTCCACACTGACTTTAGAGAAGCTTGAGGTGTCGAGCCGTACTGTATTTGGCTTTGATTGTTGACCAGCAGATGATGTGCTTCCATAACACGCTTGCTGTTGAGGAGGAAGTGGATTCCCGAACATATCAGTTGCTCCGATTTGCTGTTGCTGTTGTGGTGCTGGTTGAGGAGCTGGATTAAGCGGATTTCCAAATATGTCTGTTGTTGGAGGAGGAGTGCCATACAAGCTCGTGCTAGACACAAATGCTGTTTGAATTGGAGCGTATGAAGATGGTTTTGTAGAAGTGCTAGAAGTTCCATAATAAATCTCAGGATTTTGTGTTACTGGAACTCTTTTTGCCTTGAGAGTTTCTTCCTGATTCTTGTTTTCCAGGAGTTGAGCAAAATCACTGAAGCTTGTTGTATCCAAAGTGCCATTGTACCTCATGATTTCTAAGAAATTATTCCATTGAGGTGGCAGTGCATCTGCAAACTTCTTCACTATCTCTGCTGAAGTCGTTACGACCCCAGTATTTGCCAATTCAGTTAGCAAATGAGTAAAACGACTTGTCAAATCTCCTAGAGATTCATTCTGCATACAAATAAAACCATCAAACTCTTTCTTTAGCAGTTCTTTTCTCAATTGGCGTGTTGCTTCATTTCCTACGCCTCTTGTTTTCAATGCATCCCACAACCTCTTCGTTGTCTTATAACTGACGAATTGATGATAAATATCTTTGCTCAACGCCTGAGTAAGAATGGCATAAGCCTTCTTTTCCAAATCATAAATTTTCTTTTGATCTTCTGTAAGATCTGCAAACGTGGCAGCAGATGATGCGGCAACCTCTATTGTTTGATCGAAATCTGTAATGAACCGCAACCACAATTCTGTATTTTGACCAAGAACGTATGTATGAAATCTACCAAACCATCCCGGATATTCACTTAAGTGCATCAACTTTGGAGGTCTACTCAAACTTCATGTTTCACTTTCGCTTAGCAAAATGCTTTGAACACTTGGAACTTGATTGGATACAAATGCCCATTGACCGGTAGATGTAGCATTAGCTTGCGAACCCGAATCCGGAGCTGGAGTACCAAAATACATTTCTGCATTTACCGGAACACCCCACATCGAATTCATTTTTGATCAGCCGAAGGATACCTGTCGAAAGACTTGAACAACACAAACTGTTAAAAACAAACAGACTAATGATCGAAAGATCAACACCTGTTCGAAGGATCAACAGGGTTCGAAAGATCTCTGTTGAATTTCGAACAATGTTTTTCGAAAGATTCTCCAAACGAAGGATCCTTATCTTTCGAAAATGAACTGTAGACCGAAAGATGAATCACGAAAGATGAATCACGAAAGACTCCCCAGTCGAAGGATCCTAGTCTTTCGAAAATGAGCAGTAGACCGAAAGATGTATGTTTCGAAAATATTCCTTGGAACGAAAGATAAATCTCAGACTTCGAAGGATGCTCGAAGGATGACTATCTATCGAACCTCCTTTGGTCGAAAGATGATCTTTCGACTTCGAAGGATATCTTTCGATCGGTTCTGACACAGTTGACACCGGGTGACAGGTTGGTGAAAAGTTGACTGGTTGGTGAGAACTTTCGGCAGAAAGTATGTTCAGACCATATCTTCTGAACATGCAGGTTTCACCAAACAGGTAATGATGTCCAATATTTTAATCAGTTTACAATTTCCAACACAAACAAACACTTTGTAATTCAAAATTTTTAAGATCAAAAGTGTAGTTTTATGAAGAACACTATGAAGACTTCAAGAACACTTATAAATTTTCGGTGAAATTTAAACTTCCAAACACAAGATTTTGCTAAAATGTTTAATGAAAACCAAAAACCAAGGTTTTCAACAAAACACCAAGCAAAAACAGCCCGGTTTTCCAGAAAATATAAACTTCAAACACCCGGAAAACACCCGAAACCACTCGGTTTTAACAAGGAGAAGAGCCAAGGCTCTGATACCACTTGTAGGTCCGGCTAGGGGAGGATCTAGTCGCCTAATCCTTGTATACAAACCAACCCGGTTGTGCGGAATCCAACCGAGATAGCAAACCGAGATAGAACACGCAATATAAACACACAAGACTCAACGATTAACACCACTTGTATTAATGCGTATGAAAGGTCCGTTACAAGCACAAGGTTTACAAATCAGTTCTGTAAACTCTCTCTAAGTGTGTGTGTTCCTTATCTGTCTGAGTGTCTGCCTATCGAAGTGAACACAACACACGGGTATTTATACCCAACACAGCAGGTCTGGTCGAAGGATCAGATAGGATGATCGAAGGATCATCTATCGATCAGAAACAGCTCGAAGGATCAATATGTACCACGAAAGATGTGATCTCTCATGGTCCATCCATCATCGAAGGACATCTTTCGAGCTTATCATCATCGAAGGATAAGCAATCCTTCGTGACACATCTTTCGACACAGACACATTACAACCAGAATGTTGACTGTTTGGCCAAGTCAAACCAGGAGGATGGTTGACTTGGTCAAACCTACAAGACTAACAAGACATCGTTTGGTATAAAGACAAAATACAGACAAAGTACAGACACAAGTGCACCAACATAATTTTGTAAAATCCAATTTTATTTAATAATAATAATAACACTTTATTTTTAATCAGATGCGAAAGCATAAAATTAACATAAAATAAATAAACCTATTCCCGCTAGCGATTCAGTTACAACCTACTCATATAATTATATAAACACAACCATAGCGGGTTTAATTTGTACCTTAAAGAATAACAAAAACTCGCACGATGGGTGCAACAAACGGCTTCTCTATTAAGCCTAATCACAATCCCCAAAACACATATGAGATGCCACACGTGAAACCGAATCTAATTCGAAACACAAAACACGAGAGGGTAGATGGTGGCAGCGGCGAGGGAAGCGGGCGGAGGTGGCCGACAGTGGGGCTGCCAAGGGTGGCGGTGGCTGGTGGCACTTGGCTGGATGGTGGCGACGAGTTGGGGTGGTGGCCTGTGGTCGCAAGCAAGGAGATAGGGAAGGAGAGGTGGCTAAGGTTCTTGGGTAATCTCGTGTGATGCGTATCTCATACAACAGTTTATGTGGTTAGGGTTAAGGTTCAAGATATAGATCCTTAAGTTGCACTTTAGCTCGCTAACTATTAGCTTTCCCTCCAAGTAACAAGTCTTTGACTAATTTCTTATTAGCTTTCTCTCCAAGTAACAAGTCTTTGACTAATTTCTTATTATCAGTCAACCCCTTGGCTTTGTTTTAATATCTAATAATGAAACTATTATCCATAATTATTATCTAATAATAATCAATCCTTGTTTCTTTCGAATAACGATTATTCTCTGTTCATTAGGCTAAGGCTTTGACTTTATTTTATTCTTATTAGAATATCCCTTTTAATTTATTATCTAATAATAAGCTATTACTTTTCTAACTCCTTAAAGAACACCATTCATTCCCACTAAATTAATTGTTTTTGCAAACAATTAATATCCCTAGTATTTCAACAAATACTCGTTAACCACAATTAGTCCATTTTTGTGATTCATAATATTTGACAATTAAATATTATTCTTTGTTTATCGTCCAAAGTGTAACTCTTTGAATTGTACTTTAATAACAAATAAATATTTGGCAATTGGACACCAATTCCAACAGTCTCCCACTTGGACTATTTTCGATTATATCCTTTAACATAGACAAAATTGGACACCTAGCTGCATTGAATTGCTGCTAACAAGGTATGACGTATTACATCAGTCAATTATTGCTTTTACCTTGTAACTCTTTACTTATCAAGTATATAGCTGTGGTAACCTTATCGATCTATCCTTTCTTTATAAAACATTTATTTAATATGAGATATGGATCTAACTTCTATCTCATATATTGTTCAACCATTCTTGTCCTCGTCTCCAATTCAAAATGGTCGACAAGCTACTCTTAGTTTTAGTGCATCCGCACATTCATACCAGCTTGAGTGTATCAGGGCGCTAGAATGTTCAACTTCTTAAAACATTAAGAACTACAGAATCCCTTGTTTATCATACAACTGCCACTTACCTTCAGTTTTATTCCCAATCAAATATCCTTATTACTGTCCTTTCACAATGTAGCTTTAGATAAGATCAAAGAACAAACTTCCACTAATGTTAGTTCTATTATGATTCTCAACTCTAAAGATACAAAGATAATACCATTTCAAAACTTCTTATGACATTGATCCATGAAGACAATTTTGAAGCGAATTACGTTCCATATCATTCTCTAATGAATATCTGGGAATCATGATCCTCCACCTTGAGCCTTCATCCCATAAACAACCAAGCATTCACAATATTCTTAGGTTGGACTAAAACCCATGAATCCAAACAACTACGTACATTTAGAATACTATATTAAAGGATGCTTAAACGTATAAATATTCGAACATAGGAGCATTGTTTATATGTCATTTAATCGTTATTGCCAAATATATTCATAATGTGCCTTACTATTAAAAAAATCATAAAATACCAAACTACAGATCAAACTCATTTCAGAAATATTAGCCATAAATTCTCCACATGCATATTGTTTCTCTAAAAAGAAACAATTAATGGCTTGCTAAAATTAATCTCTTCTATTTCGTCTCATCAAGATGTCATCCAAAATATCTCCCTATTTGGAAGTATTGGCTCCTACCCTCTCTTGACACAAAATCTTTGCTGTCACTTGAAATCTTGATTTGCCACCATACACTTGGTGCTTTCACGATAAATGAACTCTTCATTTATGCTATTTTTTCTTAAATGAATCTTTCATTTCCATCATATATTATCATACCTTCTATACAACAACTTGTATACTAAATTACTCCTACAAGATTTCTAGGAATAATTGTTTGGTATGATTATTGCATTTATTGTGCAAAATATTTCAATTAGGTCTACGTCCTACATAGGTCTTCATTGTTTTGACTTTGTTTAAGGAATCATTTTTAGCATAAAACTTTGAGGTAATTCCTAAGTTTAAGAACTATTTCTTGACTCGTCAAAATTAATCCATCAGATATCAAAATCTTTTATATTTTTTTTGTACTTTACAAGTGATAACAATAAAATTATGATTATTTGCAACCTTTTGCAACACTTTGGCTATGAACATCTACTAATGTTTTATTATGTATGTTGGTGCAGTTTTTGTGTCTGATGCTGTTTGAATAGATTAGATTACATTTTATGCTGAATTTGTAATAGTTAGTGAAACAGTCCTCAAACGAACGTGTATAGACCCGCTTGTTTGAAGTGGTCAAACGAAATGGTTATTCGTTTGACCATGTGTGTTTGCAAGTGAAGGGGGTGTGGCTATAAATACCAACCCTTGGTCATTTGCAACATTTGAATGTTTTAGACTTGGGGGAGAGATCACCACTTGGTCTCTCCCCGGATGTATGCTCCTTTGGTATAGTTTGGGTAGCTTGTAATCGGGCCTGTTTGTAATGTTTTGCTACCAAATTTATACAAGAAAGTTATTTTATCCGTCTCTAATCTTTCCGTCTTTGAAGATAATCACACACTAATCACGGGTTTCGGTCCGAGTTATGATCCTACAATTGGTATCAGAGCCATGGTAACCGACTTTGTGAATCTAACCATTTGCTAAGTCACATGTGCGCTTGACTAGTGATTTTTGTGTTTTTGTTCAAGATGTAAATGTGGTGTAAAGAAGCAAAATTCAGACCTGGACCCGAAATATTATGGATCTGAGCTGAAATAGACCATACACAAGGGTTAAGATTTATGTTTCACACCAAGAAAATCAAGTTTTCATCATTCCCTATCATTTTTTGAGATATTTTTGGTCAGATCTAAGGATGAACAGTTCGTCATGTTTATTGAGGAGTGTGGCGGCTGTTTAAGAAACATTAGGGTTTCTTCGGTTCTGAACCCAATAGCCTTCACGAAGAACCTACCTTCCACGGAGAACCCTCCACGAAAAACTCCCAGGCGAAAAACCCCCTTGCCAAAAAACCTCCTTGCCGAAGAACCAACTGTCGAAGAACTACTGCCGAAGAACCCCCTCACGATGAACCCCATACACGAAGAACATAGTTGGTCATTTGTCTTGTTTGCTGATCTGAGTACGCGAAAGACCATGGTCTAATGTTGTTTGCAGCAGGTGATTGACAGCTGGTTTGATTTGTCGCCGGAAGTTACGGTGATCGGAATCGTTTAGTTTCTGTTCATGGAAGAGGTGATTACTTACCGGTGAAAACAAATTTGAACATAATCAATCGTTTAGTTTCAATATAGGTTTTGGAAGTGAGTGGCGGCTGCACAAGTTTTTCTTTGGTGTTTGGATGTTTGGATGTTGAATTTTTGTAGAGAGAGAGAGTGAGCTTGAAAGATGATGTTGGAGGCTTAAATGGTTTGATGCTATGAATTGTGAATGACAACTGGTAACAGTGTATGTGCAACTAGGGCTTGTGATTTCATGTCTTGAATGGCCAAGGTATGGTGGGCCATTATTGAAATACATGATAATTACTACATTATTGGGCCACCTGAATTGCATTTCGTATGGCAACACATTATTTCATAGTTCTTAAAGAAAATGATTGGGCTCCACTAATGGTTGGATAGCATGATTTCCCTTTGGGCCCACTTATTTTGAAACATCAAAAACATTGGAAATGGATGCATAATTTGGTATGACTTTTCTTTACTTGTGATGATTTAGTCATCTAAAGAATTAATGGTGGGGCCATTTGGTTTTACTAAATACATTAACATGGTCAACGTCAAATTCGTACGGGTTCAGGAGCGTGCGGGATCACTTTAGGATGATGAAAACAAATGATTTTTTTTAAATGTGGGGTAGTCACGGTTACCAATGCAAATGTCAAATTTGGTGACTTGACTATTATGGGCCAAAAAGGGTATATTTTCGCACGTGAAAATTTACTTTGTTATCGGTGTTCGTAAATGCTCGAAAGCATTTTGTTTATTGTCATATTCTCGCATTTGGTAACCATTGAAGGAACCTGGAGAGCCAAGACCGGTCCTAACGAGTTCACAAAGTCGAAGAGTTATGCCTATGATGGAAGTTTTCGGATTAGGTGTTAGCAAAACTTTGGGGGGATACAAGTCGGATCCTACGGGGCTAGGCAAATTTTTTTGTTAACTAGAATATGCAAAGAAGAAAGTCGCTTTCGTGATTTTTCAAAAAACCGAGAACATTTGAAAAATTCTGCTAAGTGGAGAGAATTTGTTCAGTGACGTTGACGATAGTTCCACTCCGAGGAGGGAATTTGTTAAGGTTTAGAGATTTCACCAAAGAAATGGGGGGATAAAAATTTTCATATGTTTTGGAATTTCTTCGGTAAAATTCTAAACGCAATCACAGGTGGTAAAGTTTGTGATTTCTGGTGATACCAATGGTTCTACGTGGAATGTTTTGCACATACATATATTTGGGAATTTTAATTAATTCTCCCGCTAGCGTGAAGGGTTTTGCATGAAAACATATAGGTATCGAAAGCCAACAGTAGTTTCAGAGCACTGTTCACTGAAGACCTGGCTAATCTTTATGAGAGCTGATAGTTCAAGGCTGACAAGTGTGGATTCCAACTCTATCAGATTGAGGGGGAATATGCAGGATTCGGTTTTGGGTTTGATGTTTCTTTGGGATTTTATAGGGATCTGATTGTAACTTAATTCGTTGAGTTTGCAAACGATGTACTTGGTCAAGCTGACATCCTGAGTACTGATGTTGAAGATCCGTAGTGCATACGTGGTCAACTTCACAAAGGCGAGACAATGAGATATGGACGTAGTTCAACCAAGCATGTTGGTTGAGCTTGCAAATGATAGACTTGGTCTAGCTGACTTTCTGAGTGTTGATGCTGATGATCAAAGTGCATTTCTTGGTCGATTCCACAAAGATGGTTTGCAGAAGACAGTTCACCAGAAAACTCTACCAATGTAGTATGCTTAAATGAAATAGAGTTCTTATGACAAGATCAAGACTTGATGCAGTTTCTAAAAGAATGGAACCCTTAACAAATGCTGGTTGGAGTATTGGAAGATCAACGGAAGATCGGTCAATTTAGCCTTGCGAGGACATTGCACAACACTCAACACGGATACGCGTACTTTGAGGCGGAAATATTATACAAGAAGCTTCAAGGGTTTGGTATTACTATGAAGACTCAAGTCATGATACAACTTACCTGGATCATCGGTCAAGGGGGAATCTGATAACATAGAGAAGACTGAAGATCGATTGCAGTTGCATTTTCAGCATTCAACAGCAACAGACAAGGGGGAATTTGTTGGTGCAGTTCTTGTGTCCGATGTTGTTCGAATAGATTAGATTACATTTTATGTTGATTTTGTAATAGTTAGTGAAACGGTCAAACGAACGTGTATAGACCCGCTCGTTTGAAGTGGTCAAACGAAAGGGTTATTCGTTTGACTGTGTGTGTTTGCAAGTGAAGGGGGTGTGGCTATAAATACCAACCCTTGGTAATTTGCAACATTTGAAGGTTTTAGACTTGGGGGAGAGATCGCCACTTGGTCTCTCCCTGGATGTATGCTCCTTTGGTATAGTTTGGCTAGCTTGTAATCGGTCCGGTTTGTAATGTTTTGCTACCAAATTTATACAAGAAAGTAGTTTTATCCGTATCTAATCTTTCGGTCTTTGTCACACCCCGACCGCATCAAAACAACGAAACCGCAGCGGAAACGTCGGGGAGTGGAGCAACAGAATTACTGTTTCACAACCATGGATTCAAAAAGTTTCGTTTTACTAAAATATTAACATTAAACATTGTCTTAAAGTTAAAACAAACAAGTTAAACATAGTCTATCATCGTTAATATGTCACTAAGGCCTCGTCCAGATCCTATGTGAGCATGCATCCTACTTGTAATCAACATCTCCTGAAACATATGTAAAAACAAAGTCAGCAAAGAAATCCTGGCAAGCACGTAGGTTTTATGGGAGTGTCGGATTCATGGCTAGTTTACATGTTGCAATACCTCATTTAAAACCTTGTTTTGAAAAGTATATAGTATTGCAACTTAATTAACCAACTCAAATCAAGTGGGTTATAGTTTATAAAATCTCGTAGCCATGATTCTTAAACCAAAATATTTGTTTAATTAAATCGAATTGTAAATCATCTTGTTAATAAAACTCGTAAGGTTTATATCTTCTAGAAAACATCGTTATGTGACATCGTTTTAACCTCGTTTACCCAAGTGAACTAAATAATGCCACCGTATGTAATATGATGAAAACACTTATATATAAGAAGTACCAGCGGCGTATCTACCATGTTTTCATCACATTACACCCGTCCCGTTATCTAAACACTAACTAAAAACCAATCATTTGTTCAATTCGTTTAACTCGTTTAAATCGTTCCAAAATCGTTTAATTGTTCCAAAATCTCTCTCGTTTTAATTGTGAAACTACTTTTGGTCGCCTCGCTAAGAACATCCAAACCTTCGCAACTCGTCCATCGCTACTCTCGCATTAACAAACCACCAAAGGGTAAGTTAACAATCACATATTAAGTCGTTACCCACATAACCCCCACACATAACCATGGGTGCAGTCTGATAACGGGATTTGTCAGATCCTATGGTATCATAACCTAATACTGGTCGGCTTGATCAATGTTAGTGAATGTTATTCGTTATGTAAATACGTCCAACAAGTTTGTTCACATTATCGAAATCGTTATTAGTTTTATATAAACCATATCATTCATTTTTGAAACCATCATTAAAACTTCGAAAACATTTAACACATATGAATCACCCCAAAACAATTGAAAATAGTAAAATAGGGGAACTATGTACTCACTTTGAACTGTAAGTATCCTTGATCTAAAGAACTCAACGAAGCTCTGGCAAACCAAGGAAATCAAGTAGCACCTATTAATCGGATCGCCTAGTTAATAAATCGACACCTAAATCGGAAGATCGGATAGATTGAGGTCTTGTAAACCAATTGAGTATTGGGACTCATATGATATGGCTTAACAAAGCCTACATTCTAAAACGGAACCTAACCTAAGTGCTTTTGACCCGTTACGACCCATTAAGGTGACTTACGCCACTTTAATGCATCGTTCGAGATGCCTAACTAGTCCAATGACAAGTATTATATGCCTAAAACATGTTACATAATTAGTTTAAGTGACAAAAGTTAAGTTACATCTGCTTAATTACCAATTATGCATAAAAAGAGTATTTTGGTCATTTACCTAAGGCATATAAACTACCTATCATACAACTAATTAAACTAAGTGACCATAAGGTATAACCTCGGAAGGCTATTCCTTATGTAACTATGGTCACATAATATGCCTTGGTCGGATCCTAACGATCGACCAAACGGGTCGGGTTCGAAAGTCTAAACGGTTGTTTAGACCGCTTACCTTACGACCCTACACAAGCACTAGACTAAAAGTGACGAGTTAAACATGTTGAAACATGTTTAACTAAGTTAGAAAACAGGTTTTGATATCAAAACAAAGGGTTTTGATACCTAAGAATAGTTTGGTTGCAAAATACGCATAAATACGCATTTTGACAGAAACTATGACTCGTCACTACGCCTAATCAACGTGGTAATCAGTAGGTATAGTCACAAGGAACTATAACTATCGTGATTACGCTCATGTTGCAAAGTTCAACCGAACTTTGAGTTGACCAAAGACTGGTCAAAGCAGAAAGTCAAACATTGTTTGACTTTCTCTTGAAAAATGTATAAAAGCACGAAAGAAACTTACAAAGGGTCCAAGCTAGGAAGATCTTGATTCAAGTTGCTCAGGTATGAAGTGCTAAACCCCAACTTAGAGCAATTGAATCAGATTTGTGAGTTGCAAGCCATGAAAGTGTTGGGTATTTATAGAAATCCAACAACTGTTAGGATCGTTCCTCGCAATTCGTGCTTCGATCTAGGCCTTACATGTGGGCACAAGGTTTTGTAATACAAGGGGTATATAAAAACTATCAAAATCCAGCCCATAGCATCCAAAACAAGGGGTTAAAAACCATCAAATTTGCTGAATTGGACCAGGTTCATTGTTTCTGTACTGGAGGACTGTCGTGCCCCTCATAAGATAGCTACTCAGCTTACGCGACCCGCCAGAACAACTTTGGCAGCTTGTCAAAACTAGTCCCTACAAGTCCAAAACTTGCATTTTGATGTATTTTTGACACGTTTAAGCCCCGTTAACCGCATTTAAAAGCTCTAAAATGAAGTTAAAGTATAGGGAACTTAAAATATGCTCAAAAACATCTCGGATGTCGGTTCGTTTGGTCGTACGGTTGCGTTATTCGGTTAATTACGACGGAAGTCGTAACGGACGCAAAAACGATCCAAATTACACGACGAATGGGATTTTATCATGCCAATCACTAAAATAAAATATTTTAATCATTAAATAAATTTTTGGATGTCCGGATATATTCAGAACGTAAGATATGCGTGAAAATACAAACTTATGCACTTTTTGACGCTTTTAGTCCCTATTGATCAAGAAAGTTTATTTTCGCGCACTAAACACCTCAAAGCCTATTTCTAAGCTATGTAAAGGATATTTAGGGCGTTTAACTTATGATCAAGTTTCGGAATGTTCGATATAGAACGAATCGGCATAGTTTCGCAGTTTGACACAAATAGTCCCTGCGATCGAATAGACTTGTTTTTGACACACCAAACCTTCCAAAACTTATTTCTAAGTTATGTTTAGGTTATTTAAGGTATGTTAAGCCTATGTCACTATTCCAGAGTGTTTGTCGCGTTAAACTGACTGCGTTTATGCACTAGTTTGCGTATAACTTTCCAGAAAGCGATTTAAAGCTTGAAATCGAACTCAAATCAAATCGTAAAATCATAAACACACATATAATAACCCCAAAACACATCTTTTTATTAATAATTGATATTTTTTTACATCGTACATCGTTTACAGAGCACAGTTGTCATAGTCTCCCCTACTTTAGGAAATTTCATCCCGAAATTTTAACTGGAGGAAACTTGTGAAAACAATTGCGGATATTTCGCCTTCATTTGGTCCTCACGTTCCCAAGTAAAATCTGGGCCACGTTTGGACTCCCAGCGAACCTTGACCAATCGAATCTGTTTGTTCTTCAACTGTTTGATCATACGGTCCATTATCTCCACAGGTTTCTTGACAAAGTGCATCGTTTCTTCAATTTGAATCTCGTCGAGTGGAATGTGAAGATCAGTATCGGCTAAACACTTTCGTAGATTGGACACATGAAAAGTCGGATGAATATTTCCAAGCTCTGGAGGTAGCTTTAGTCGATAGGCAACCTTTCCAATTCTTTCAACAATCTTAAATGGTCCAACATATCAGGGTGCAAGTTTTCCTTTCTTTCCAAATCTCACCACTCCCTTCCAAGGTGACACCTTGAGTAGGACACGGTCTCCGATTTGGAATTCCAAGGGCTTGCGTCGCATATCCGCATAACTCTTTTGACGGCTTCTGGCTGTCACAAGATTATCGCGAATTTTCTTGATTTTGTCTATTGTTTCCAGAATGAGCTCAGGTCCAGTAAGCTGAGCTTCACCGACTTCATTCCAACAGACAGGTGAACAACATTTTCAACCGTATAAAGCTTCGAATGGTGCCATGTTAATGCTACCATGATAACTATTGTTGTAAGAGAACTCGATCAATGGAAGATGAGAATCCCAATTACCACCAAAGTCTATCACGCATGCTCTAAGCATATCCTCCAAAGTTTTAATCGTCCTTTTAGATTGTCCATCTATTTGGGGATGATAAGCAGTGCTTAGATTTAGTTGGGTTCCCAAAGCAGATTGCATGGTTTTCCAAAAATGAGATGAAAATTCGAGCATCACGATCAGATATGATGTCCAGAGGAACACCATGTCGAGATACAATCTCATCAACAAAAATCTTTGCAAGTAAATCAGTAGATAGATCCTCGTGAATCGGTATAAAATGAGCTGACTTCGTTAATCGATCGATAACAACCCAAATAGCATCGTAACCTTTAGACGTACGCGGTAACTTAGTGATGAGATCCATAGCAATGTTCTCCCACTTCCAAACCAGATGGTCATTGATGTTCTTCCTTGACTTTGAGACAATTTAGGCATTTCGATACATAAAGGCAACATCCCTCTTCATACCAGGCCACCAATACTGAGTACGAAGATCCTTGTACATTTTATCAGCACCAGGATGGATAGAATATCGGGACTTGTGAGATTCGTCCATCAGTAAAGTGCGAAGACCGTCTTGTTTCGGAATCCACAAACGATCCTTGAAATAAAGCAAACCATCGTCTTTCCTTTCGAGTTTAAGCTCAAGTTGAAGCGGTAGCTCATATTTCAATAAGCCTTTGATCACACAAGATCGTTGAACTTGAGGAACTTGAGATTGAATATCAGATAGAGTTTGAACAGAATGAAGCTTGACTCGCTCCTTTCGACTAAATGCATCAGCTACAACATTCGCCTTACCAGGATGGTAGCGAATCTCGCAATCGTAATCGTTTAAGAGTTTAACCCAGCGTCGTTGCCTCATGTTCAGCACCTTCTGATTAAGAATGTGCTGGAGACTTTTGTGGTCTGTGAAAACCACACACCTCGTTCCATAGAGATAGTGTCTCCATATTTTAAGAGCAAAAACCACAGCTCCTAACTCAAGATCATGAGTCATATAATTCTTTTCGTGAACTTTCAGTTGTCTTGACGCATAAGCTATAACTTTACCTCGTTGCATAAGAACGCAACCAAGGCCTAGTTTCGACGCGTCACAATAGACAACGAAATCATCGTTTCCTTCGGGCAAAGATAGAACTGGAGTATCGCAGAGTTTCTGTTTCAGCGTTTGGAACGCTTCTTCTTGTTTGGGTCCCCACTCAAAAGGCTTATTCTTCTGAGTCAAAGTAGTGAGTGGAACCACGATCTTTGAGAAGTTTTAAATGAAACAACGATAATATCCAGCGAGACCAAGAAAAGAACGAACTTCTGTTGGTGTCGTTGGTGTATTCCAATCCTTAATAGCAGCAATCTTGGATGGATCCACATGAATAGCCTGCTTGTAATAAATCGACACCTAAATCGGAAGATCGGGTAGAATGAGGTCTTGTAAACCAATTGAGTATTGGTACTCATATGATATGGTTTAACAAAGCCTACATTCTAAAACGGAACCTAACCTAAGTGCTTTCGACCCGTTACGACCCATTAGGGTGACTTACGCCACTTTAATGCGTCGTTCGCGCAAATGCGCATTCGAGATGCCTAACTAGTCCTGTGACAAGTATTATATGCCTAAAACATGTTACATAATTAGTTTAAGTGACAAAAGTTAAGTTACATCTTCTTAATTACCAATTATGCATGAAAAGGGTATTTTGGTCATTTACCTAAGGCATATAAACTACCTATCATACAACTAATTAAACTAAGTGACCATAAGGTATAACCTCGGAAGGTTATTCCCTATGTAACTATGGTCACATAATATGCTTGGTCGGATCCTAACGATCGACCAAACGGGTCTGGTTCGAAAGTCTAAGAGGTTGTTTAGACCGCTTACCTTATGACCCTACACAAGCACTAGACTAAAAGTGACGAGTTAAACATGTTGAAACATGTTTAACCAAGTTAGAAAACAGGTTTTGATATCAAAACAAAGGGTTTTGATACCTATGAATAGTTTGGTTGCAAAATACGCATAAATACGCATTTTAACTGAAACTATGACTCGTCACTACGCCTAATCAACGTGGTAATCAGTAGGTATAGTCACAAGGAACTATAACTATCGTGATTACGCTCACGTTGCAAAGTTCAACCGAACTTTGTGTTGACCAAAGACTGGTAAAAGCAGAAAGTCAAACACGGTTTGACTGTCGCTTGAAAAACGCACAAAAGCACGAAAGAAACTTACAAAGGTCCAAGCTAGGAAGATCTTGATTCAAGTTGCTCAGGTATGAAGTGCAAAATCCCAACTTAGAGCAATTGAATCAGATTTGTGAGTTGCAAGCAATGAAAGTGTTGGGTATTTATGGAAATCCCGCAACCTCTAGGATCGTTCCTCGCAATTCGTGCTTCGATCTAGGCCTTACATGTGGGCACAAGGTTTTGTAATACAAGGGGTATATAAAAACCATCAACATCCAGCCCATAGCATCCAAAATCAGGGGTTAAAAACCATCATATTAGCTGAATTGGACCAGGTTCATTGTTTCTGTACTGGAGGTCTGTCACACCCCGCGTAAGGTAGCTCCGCAGCTTACGCGGCCCACCAGAACAACTTTGGCAGATTGTCAAAACTAGTCCCTGCAAGTACGAAACTTGCATTTTGATGTATTTTTGACACGTTTAAGCCCCGTTAACCCCATTTCAAAGCTCTAAAATAAAGTTAAAGTATAGGGAACTTAAAATATGCTCAAAAAATCTCGGATGTTGGTTCGTTTGGTCGTACGGTTGCGTTATTCGGTTAATTACGACGGAAGTCGTAACAGACGCAAAAACGATCCAAATTACACGAAGAATGGGATTTTATCATGCCAATCACTAAAATAAAATATTTTAATGATTAAAGAAATTTTTCAATGTCCGGATATATTCCGAACGTAAGATATGCGCGAAAAAGCAAACTTATGCACTTTTTGATGCTTTTAGTCCCTATTGATCAAGAAAGTTTAGTTTTGCGCACCAAACACCTCAAAGCCTATTTCTATGCTATGTAAAGGATATTTAGGGCATGTTTAACTGATGATCAAGTTCTGGAATGTTTGATATAGAATGAATCATCATAGTTTCACAGTTTGACACAAATAGTCCCTGCGATCGAATAGACTTGTTTTTGACGCCCCAAACCTTCCAAAACTTATTTCTAAGTTATGTTTAGGTTATTTAAGGTATGTTAAGCCTATGTCACTATTCCAGAGTGTTTGTCGCGTTAAACTGACTGCGTTTATGCACTAGTTTGCGTATAACTTTCTAGAAATCGATTTCAAACTTGAAATCGAACTAAAATCAAATCGTAAAATCATAAACACACATATAATAACACCAAAACACATCGTTTTTTTAATAATTGATATCGTTTTACATCATACATCATTTACAGAGCACAGTTGTCACAGTCTTTGAACATAATCACACACTAATCACAGGTTTCGGTTCGAATCTCGATCCTACATTGTAATCTCAGTTGAAGCTCATGAGAACCTTTCTCATACTTCCTGTTTGTTAGTCAAAAGTTACTTTGATATGACTCAGGTTGACCATAACCGTTAGACGCTTAACAATTTTGTATCATACATATATATCATATCTTGACATGGGCCAATTAATTGCTTTAGATTTGTCAAAAGTTTATTGTATATCTCATAAACTTAACAGTTATATTAGATTTCAGAATCTCACTAGATACATTATCTTACAGAGATTTCCATAAATATATCTACACCAGATATCAATATATCATTTAACTTACGACTTACATGTTCTTTATAACTAAGCGATGTGTCACTACACATTTTCACCAAACTTTTCTTTGTATCTTACATACAACCTTGGAAGACAACTCAACTCCCACTAGACCATAAAACCACAAAGCATTTCTATTGTAACTTGATCTCATCAAATTTAAATTCCTTAAAATTGCATTTAAAACTACAAGTGGAATTTTAATAATTACATACCATGTTGTGAATGACGATAATGAATTTCTCAAAAAACATTGCCATGACATTCCTTAAACAAAACCAAATTGATTTAACCATAATTCCTATTCTGATCTAAGGCTTTATAGTCATCATCTTCCGGAAAGTGGTTAGGCGTAAGTCAAGCGGATCTTATTAAAATCAACCATTGATTTGATTTTAATTTCCTTGTCAAGCCTTTCGTAGTATGTGCTGAATTCATGCGTTGGTTCTTTTACAAGATCCAATTTGTACCTTCAAGTCCCTACTCTTTGTACAACCATCAATTCCTAACTTAATGACCATGAATTTATCATTTCAGTGTGATTGTATCGTAGACTTTCTATGATTTGCAACATCTTGAAATCGAGGTTTCATATTTTCAATTCATCCGTTTTAGATCATTTGTATGATGAGACAATCACATAAGAACATGTTTTGTTTGAGTATTTATTATAATTCAATAATGATTCAAGGTCGAACTCTAAAAGAAGTTCAATAATCTGACTATATATGTTACTCATGTTTAGGCGTCAAATATTGTTTACAATATCATCATTAGAAACAATAAGTTCATATGATTATCTTGTTGACTTCCCACGACTTGTATACTTTAGGTTCCATGATCACAAGTATATGTTGGTCGTAGATGTAGATACTGATATTATCTAACAACTCTAAACAATAGACAAACCATGCAGGAATTAATTAAATCCATTTGTATGAAATATTATCCAAAATAAATATCTATTCATGCAAAATATGTAAACTGGAATAACTGTTTCATATAAAATAAAAACATCTCATGATAAAAGAACTTGACTCTTCAAATGTCACGGTGAAGTCATCTACACGTTTCTGTTTCAGTTTCATCTTCAGACTTCCTCATCTCCATAAAACCATTTTGCATGAAAAGGTCAGTACAATAAATGATATAGCTTAAGATCATCAATTGCAAAATTCTTGAAGTGAATGCTACTGGTGCATTCCTTCGCCTTTGCTATATTGGGCAACCTTCCGGTTCCAGCTTGTGGCGTGGTCTTCTGTCTTTTGGACATTCCTAAGATATACTTACCATTATACTTGTCTTGAAAAATCTTCTCTTGTTATTTCATCGTTGCCCTTCTTCTGGCTAGCTCATCCAAAGTTCTCTCTAGATTTATGTTAGCAAAAACTAGATTGACAATTTTCTGGGTGAGACAGATGTGAGTACCATCATGATTTGTAGTCAAACTACATCTAAGTATCCAAGCACATTTAAGATATTTTTAATGGAATTTAGAGATAAACTCCCACCAAGCCTCATGAGTTTCCATGTCCTTTGGTCGAGGGAACATTTCCTTCAACTCTATCACCATCTCGTAAGCAGTGAAACTTTTCAAACGTTTCTGAATTTCTAGTGATATGGACATTCTAATATATCTTGTTACTTTATTTGCAATTTCGATTAACTCAATCCAACCTTGTAGATTTTCTAGGTGCTTGGGAGGTTGAAGTGGCAATTGGAAATTCAAAACATGTAACCTTTCGGTAGCTCTAAGTACCTCTTTTTACTATACCAAGCTACAAAATTCGTTTCATGGCATTTGACATTTAAAATGGATTTCAAATAAACAGTGGAGTTTAACCAAGACATCTACAAAATTTAAAGACAAAATATTTAGTACTTTCAAGCTTGATATCCTAATTAATTTTATGACCTAATTTCAAAATTGTTATTAGGATGCAAGATCCCATTTCATAAATACAAAGTGAATGGCTAAGCACTCTCCAATCTATATCCACTAACGGAAATGTGTGGAATCGACCCGTGTGGCATAGGAATTGCGATTTAGCCTATCACCAAAACTATAGTCCACTGCAGGGTAATCACTAACAAAGGCGTTCCGAAAATTGAATTGGTTTGAGTATTTCCACTTTAGGATGTCTCAACAATATCAATTTAGATTGGGATTTAGCCTTTAGATTTTAATTACCATGTAGGGTCAAAATAACCTATCACAACCAGGCAAAACAACAAAATAACGAATATAGAATCAAGACACTGGTGGTAATTTGTTCAGTTTTGTTCGAGCTAGTGAACAACAAACTAAACCGGTCTGAAAAGGGACAAACAACCATAAGTTTGGCCTTGCTCCCACATAGTCTAAGATCTCCATATTCTTGGTCTTGTTTGTTTCCATCTTCGGCCTTCAATATCTTGTCTTGCCAGGTTTTTACAATTTTATAATAAAACACTTTAACATAAAAAAACCTAACTGCTACAAAGGGTTCCAAATAACTTGGAAAATACAAATATTGAAACCAACCAAATGTTATAAACAAACCAAAACACAACCACAAGTCTCTAGGGCTCGATTCATGCAATCACAGGCACATCCAAACCATAAAGCCTTGATCTTTTCATAAAACAAAAGTTTTGACAAACAAAACTAAAGATCAATTTAAACAATAATATATGAATAGCTATAAAAGTAGCTCCGATACCACTGAAAGGAATCCTAGGTATCCGTGTTAAATTTATGAAATCTAGGTTTATATTAAAACAACAATAATAATAACACTTTATTATTAATTAAATGTGGAAGCGTAAATAAACACAAAACATATAAAACTATTGTTGCTAGCGATCCGGTTATAACCTACCCATCTGATTTTCTAAAACACAACCATAACAGGTTTAAGTTTGTACCATGAAGAATACCAAAAACTTGCACGATGAATGTAACAAACTACTCCGCTAGTATGCTTAATCACAATCTCCAAAATGCCTACGAGATTCCACATGCATAACCACATATGATCTGAATCACAAATGTGAGATGGTGGACCGTGGTTGCGGCAAGGGAGGCGCGTTGAGGTGGCCGGTGGCGTGACCGACAAGGGTGGTGGTGGCCGGTGGCACTTGGTCGGACTGCGGCGAGGGGCCATGGTGGTGGCCAGCCGTCACAACGAAGGATTGATAGAGGAATAGGTGGCTAGGGTTCTTGTCTAATCTCATGTAATGTGTATCTGAAACAACTTTTTTTTTTTGTAATTAGGGTTTCAGGTTGAGGTTCTATTCGTAGAATCTTAACTTGCACTTTAGCCCACTAACTATTAGTTTTCTTTCCATGTAACAATTCCTTGACTAATTACTTAATATTAGTCAATCCCTTGACTTGGTTTTATTTTCTAATAATAAAAACTATTCTACATAATTAATATCTAACAAATATCAATCCCTGTTTCTATGGAATAATGATTATTCTCTGCTCAATAGTCAAACACTTTGACTTATCTTTTTAATAAAATAACCCTTTTAATTTATTATCTAATAATAAGTTATTACTCGCTTAACTCTTTAAGCGACACAATTCATTCCCACTAAATTAATTTTTTCGCAAATAATTAATATCTCTAGTATTTTACCAGATACTTGTTCTCCACAATTAATCCCCTTTTGTGATTCATAATGTTTGAAAATAAAATATTATTCATTGTTTGTCATTCAAAGTGTAACTCTTTGGATCATAACTTAATAACAACATTTAATAATTGATAATTGGACACCAATTCCAACAATTACCTCTTCAGATGGACGGACCCCAATGGAAAGAAACCATTTGGATAATTGATATTTGATAATCAAGAGTGAAAGTGATTCTATCTTGCAAAATCATACGTGGGAGCTAGTTGATCTTCCACTAGGGCGCAAGCCATTTGGATATGGATATATATTTAAAAGAAAGATGAACAATGATGGGTTTGTTGACAAGTATAAGGCAAGGCTTGTGATCAAAGGGTATAGACAAAAGGAGTCTTGACTACTTTGACACATACTCGCATGTGACTAGAATAACCTCTATTAGATTGGTGCTTGCAATTGCAGCCTTGAGAAAATTGGAAATACATCAAATGGATTTTAAAACATTGTTTCTCAATAAGAAATTAGAGGAAGATATTTATATGGAGCAACCTGATGGTTTCTTTGCACTTGGCCAAGAGGGCTAGGTGTGTAAACTTGTCAAATCACTGTGTGGCTTGAAGCAAGCTCCAAACAAATGTTATCAGAAGTCTGACAAAGTTATGCTTAGCATTCGTTTCATAATTAATGAATGTGACAAGTGTGTTTATGTGAAGGAAACTTCTAAAGGTTTGTAATCTTATGCCTTTAAGTAGATGATATACTTAGCATTCAGAGTGATGATAAGATTATCAGATCTACAAAAGACATGTTGAAAGCGAGATTTGACATGAAAGAATCGGGTCAAACTGATTTGATTCTTTGGGTGAAGATCATTGGAACCCAAACCGGTCTTTTGTTAATTCAATCTTATTATGTTATTAACATTCTTGAAAAATTCAATCAAGAGGACATGTGTGTGGCTCAAACTCTCAGATTGATACCTCGCATAGCGAGAGTGTTTTTCAGTTGGCCAATATTCAAGGATCATAGGCAGTCTCACGTATCTCATGTCATGTACATAGTCAGTCTTAGCATATGTTGTGAGCAGGCTAAGATTACTAAAGTATTTGAGATACATGAGGAATTATGGATTGCACTATAGCCAAGATCTAGCTATCATCGAATGATTCAGTGATACTAATTGGATATCCGATATGAAAGATTGCAGATCTAAAAGTGGTGATGTCTTTACCCTTGGTGGAGCAGCTATAGCTTGGAAGTCATTCAAACAAACTCTTATAGCTAGATCCACGACGGAATCTGAATTTATCGCATTAGACAGAGCTGGAGAAGAGACAGAATGGTTACATCAATTCTTGGAATATATTCCAAGATGGCATAAGCCTGTGATGACTATTTGTATACATTATGATTGCCAATCAGCTATTGTTAGAACTCATATGACAAATACTGTAGGTATAACACGATATGACAAATACTGTCAATGGGAGTTATCACGATTAACTATGTGAAGTCAAAGGATAACATTGCACATCTGCTTACAAAAGGCTTAAGTAGGGAGGAAATACATAAGTCCTTGGAGTAAGTTTGTACAATCGAAAACCTATCATAGAAGATCGGAGATCCCATGACCTAGGCTCAATAGGACCACCTACGTGTTCGAACTAAGGTCAATGTGGGGTACTCCTCAACATACAAAGAGAGGTTAAGCATATGACTTTTAATGATTTGTAAATCAACTATTATAAAAAGAAGTGGGGTCGTTTTGAATGGAATTGAGGGCATAATTTCTAGAGCTCTCGTAGAACTAGGCTAGTGTTCCATGACCACGATGGACACGACTATGAGGGGTTACCCTAAGCAGGAAGAGTAATGTGTGATATGTATTAACGTCTATGTAAAAAGGAGTTGGCTCAAGGACATCACGTCTACTAACCGCTAGGAGACAAAGTACATGTCACAAAGGAGGGTTTAAGGGGAAACCTACCTATCTTGTGACATTTGAGTGTATGGGATGATCTCTATTTATGTGGGGGATTATATGAAAATTATGAATTATAATTATTATTCATAATTAATATAATTATATTTAATTATAATGCCAAGATGAATGAGAGATCTTTTGTGGGAAATTGTGCTTGTCCCATATAGGAGGGTGCGAAGTACACCCAGTGATCGCTAGGAGGGTGTGAAGTCACACCCAGTGGTCGCTAGGAGGGTGCGAAGCACCTAACGTGCCCGCAGGCCAAAGATTTGGAGCCGCCTTTACTGTTTTTGGGTGTGGTTCGAGCCCTGTGGCTTGGCTTGGTTAACTGGTGTGGTCAAGACTTTTTCACGTTCTTACAAGATGAGTCTCATCAAGTTTTACTAATAATGATGCGTTCATTGTAATTGAATTCTGAATTCACTTCAAACTTCAATTTGACTCTTCTGGTTCTTTTATAAAAGACTTTGTGTCTTGTTAAAAACAAACATAAGTAGAAAACTTTGTATGGTCGAGGCACCACCCACAACCTCCAACGAATTCCCTAATTTTGCATCTTTGCACACTTTTGTTTTAGGTAGATATTTCAGGTGCTTGGCTATCCCCGACAATACAACCTGCTTTGCCTGGTGTATCCTAGGAAACAAACGGGTCACCTGGGTGGCCAAAATCTGTTTTAAGGGAAGCATGTTGATCACGATTCAGATTATGTATTGTAATTTTGTTTTTGTATTTTGTTCTTTGTCCTTATTCAGATTATGTATTGTAATTTTGTTTTTGTTTATGTATTGTAATTTTATTATTGTTTATGTATTGTAATCTTATCTTGGTTTAATAAAAGTGTTTCAATCATAGATCAAACAACATCAACATCAATAGAAAGTTTAATCACATAAACTAAAACCCGAATAACATATCATAAACATCAATAGAAAGTTTAATTCCAAGTTAGAAATAGATGGACAAAGGCTCAACAACAGAAACAACAACCTAGAAATACAAATACACGGACAAAGTGTAGGTCCACTCGAAGGATCAAGTAAAACCTACTTCCTTGTTATCGAACACAAACACGAGTGTGGAATCCAAGTGTAGTGCAAACCAAGTCAAAAAACACACACACAAGAAAAGATTCAACATTTAAAGCTCACTTGTATATAGCCAGAAGAGTTATAGTACAATGGTTTTACAAGAAAACTCTAAGAAAACTCTCACAACTCTCTCTGGTGTGCTCTATCTCTAATTATGTTACAAGATCTGCTTTTATAGACAAGACATCTGCAGCCCCATGAAACATGAACTGGCCCAGAAGCATTCCCAAAGCCCATGAAACATGGCAACTTTCGTGGATATATCATGCGAAGAACTCAACCCACGAAACATATAGGTTTTTCATGATGTTTATCTTTCGTCACATGAGGTTCTTTGTTGGAATCATAGTCAGCCGAACAACATGTGGACGAAGAAGGTTCTTCGTGGGAACCATGATCTGGTTCACATCATTCATGAGATTGATGTGCAGAAAATATAACTTGCAGACATGCATACATACAACAACATACAGAACACAAACATAGACCAACAGACTTCCGGTGCGAAGCTGTTTTACTACACGTACAAAGATAAAGATCATTCCGAGTCAAGATTGAGGAAATCTAGCTTCGGTCTTCACTTCATAACACCGTCAAACCGTAACGAGTCGCATCCACATAATATGCATCAACAAAATCCCCCTTGGATGCTGCTCGTGATGGTTCGTTCTACACATTTTAGGATCTTCGAATGCCTTCGCTTGTCACATTTAGGAGGTCTATCAGCAAACTCCCCCTTGAAAGTTGCTCCCAAGACGTTGATCTTCAAATCTTCAGATCCTTGTAGTGTTGATGAGTGGTCAGCTTCAAATCGATCATCTTGATTCTTTGATTGCATCCATGTCGTGTCTTCATTCCAAAGCTTGTCAACTAACATGTTCTCGTTGCCTTTAGCGAGTTCGGATGCTGCATTTGCACACATAACAAAGCTAAACACGTAATGAGAACAACCGCTTGGAATATAGTCAAAATAATCAAACGACACACATGTGACCAACTCTCAATCAACTACCAACCGACAACATTTTGAAAATTTTAAAATTTGATCAATTTTAGATTTGAACTTTCAAAACTTGTTAACTTTGACCATTTATGAAGATGCAATTGTTTTGGTTTCAATCAGGTTTCAGGTGGAAAAGACTCGAGATCTAACATCGGGCACTAAAAAATAATATAGAAATAAAATCTTTTTAGCTTTTATAAAGTTTATATTAAAACACACCTAAAATATTTTTGGTATTTTTGAATATTTCAAATGTAAAGACGGAAAATAGTAAATAAATATATACAGAGATGTAGAAACGGAGAAATGTAAATAAATATTTATAGACCTTCTTTTTGCTAGTTTCTAGGGTAAGAGAATCATATCGGTGTACGGTCACGCCAAAACGTTCTTGTTGTTCAATTAGTTAATATTTAGATAAGCATCCTAAAACGATTATCGGTATTGTTGTCCACATAAACTCAACTTATCAGATGTACTCGCGGTTAGGAGATACGTTACGGTGTGATTTATACTTACCGACCGGTGTTCGTGCACACACGACACATTCCAGTATCAAGGTATGCACGAGAGTTCATCTTACTGGTGAATATACCATTTATCATTTGTTTTCAACTTATATGAGGAACTTGATATTCGATGCATGCAGGGCACGAGAGCAAGTCCGTGAATAGGTTAGTACCATCGTACCGACAAAAAGACGAACTTGACTCTCGGATGATAGATGTGATTTAGAATCACTTATTCGGGGGTGAATGTGATATATTATCACTTATTGATGGTTGTATGCATCATGTATTATATACATGTATGTATGATATTTGCACGTATGTATGGTATCATGGAAGTTGTAGACTTGCGTCCCCGTTGTTTTCGGTAAAAGAAAAACAACCATGATACCCAAATGATAAACAGCATAAAGATCACGTATCTCAGAACCTCGACAATCTATCAAACGAAATTTCAGTACCAAGACCATAGGCTAATGAGCGGTTCCCACACGGTTTTCAGTAGATTTAGATTTATATCACCCTGCACACTTTAAAATGATTGTGAGCCTACCAATACATCTTATATAGAGCTCCTTATCTTTTTTCATTTTAAGTGCAAAGAGGTTTTGACAGACCATTGATGTACTATCATTTTCTCTTTTGCTCACCAGGAAACTCATTTTTGTTTTTCTATTGTTTTTGTTTTTTGAAATTTTTTGTCGTTTTTGTATTTTTGAAAATTTTTAATGTTTTTGTGTTTTTCTTGGAAATTACTCCCCCTAAAATGCAAAAAGTACGATACATTAAAAACACAAATAGATATTTACAAAATGAGTTTCCGATGTTGGTTCACTCTTGCTTGACCTTAGTGCCGTTTACCATATATAAAAAGTCAAAACGTGATTTGTCAAATTCTTTGCTAAAAAGGTAGGCACGTTGGTCACCGGTGTGGACCTTAATAACATTGATAAGTCTTTTATTGAAACAATCACGTATGAAGTGATATTCGATCTCGATGTGTTTGGTCTTTGAATGCTTCACAGGGTTTCTAGTGATTTATAAGGCAGCAGAATTATCAATGAAAATAGGAGTAGATATGAATTCAAAACCATAGTCTCGCATTTGTTGTTGGATCCACAGAACATGGGAGCAACAACTTGAGGCAGCATCGTATCCAACTTCACAAGTTGATGTAGCGACATAAGTCTGCTTCTTGCACTACCATGTGACCAGGCGATTTCCTAAAAAATGACATCTAGCCGTTGTGGATTTGCCATCGATTTTGCAGCCACCAAAATCAGAATCACTGAACACGATCAAGCCAAAGCCATCATCCCTAGGGTACCAGAGACCGGCGTCCAGGCAACCCTTCAAATAGCGAAAAATCCTTTTTACAGCTTCAAGATGTGAAGCCTTCGGGTTGGCTTGATATCGGGTGAGGAGGCACGTAGGATACATTATGTCGGTCCTCGAGGCTGTGAGATACATTGGAGATCTGATCATTGCACAGTAAAGTGAAGAGTTAACGCTTTCACCCTTCAAGTCCTGAGTAATCCCGTGATTCTGCGGAAGTGGGGTACCACTGGGCGTCTCTTCGGACATCTGGAATTGACTCAAGATGTCACCGACATATTTACTCTGATGGATGAATACCCAAGATTTCGTTTGTTGAACTTGTAGGCCAAAAAAGAAGTTCATTTCCCCCATGGCGCTCATCTCGAATTTCTCCTGCATAACACGCTCGAAGTCCCTACACAAAACATCGTTAGTTGAACCAAAGAGAATACCATCTACGTATACCTGAACCAACAGAAGATCTCCATCTTTTTCTTTGATGAAGATAGTACAATCGATAAGACCTCGGCGAAAACCATTCTATAGCAGATAGTTAGATAAGGTTGCATACCAAGCTCTCGGTGCTTGATGTAAACTGTAGAGAGCTTTGTTGAGCAACCAAACCCGATCAGGATGAATAGGATCTTCAAAACCCGGAGGTTGTTCGACATATACCTCTTCTTCAAACATACCATGTAGGAATGCACTTTTCACGTCCATTTGGTAAACCTTGAATCCTTTGAAGGAAGCATAGGCTAGAAAAATCCGAATGGCTTCAAGACGTGCAACTGGTGCATAAACTTTGTTGTAATCTATTCCTTCTACCTGACGAAAACCTTGAACAACTAATCTCGCCTTGTTTTGGACAACTACTAAACAGTCATCCTATTTGCACTTGAATACCCAACGGGTGCCAATATTCTTGTAGTTCTCAGGTTTATCAACCAGTTTCCAGACACCTAGCTTCTAGAATTGTTGCACTTCTTCTTCCATAGCTTCCATCCGAGAATTATCCTTTATGGCTTCTTTCCAAGACCTTGGTTCTTCTTGTGAGACATAACACGCGAAGGACCAATCATTCTACAAACCCGATTCTCTAGTCGCTGCATACAAGCCAATATTGATATTGTTTCTCAACTGATTCCTCGTCTGCACGCCACTTGGAACATTACCAATGATGTTTTGTTGAGGATGGGTATTATGGATTCTCGTTTCTGGATTATCCAGAGCTGGAATATTTGTACCCAGATTATTGAAGTTGAGATAAACAACCAAATCATTACCCTAAACTGGCGAAGAGGATGATGTAGTAGCTTCAGCTGTTTTGGGGCAGTCCACTGGGGGTGTTGCCTCAGAAGTACCATGCATAACTGTTGCAGGAACTTCTTGGTCTGCATCGAAAATTCATCATCCTCTGAAGATTCGTTAAGTTCCGCAGCATCGTGAAAATCCTCATTATCGAGAGCATTATTGTTAACTGAAGATGATTCTTGATTGTTAATAATAATTGAACGGACCAATGGTGACTCTGTTGTGTTGTCACTCTCGAAAAACATTTGTGCCGCAACATCCACTACATCTTCTTCAATATTGATCGAATTGAAAAAGTCATCGTACTCAAACATCCATGGCTGACCCGGACATCTGACTAGCAACGTATGCCTTTGAACTCTGACTTCAGACCATTCCTCGATCCTTTTTGTCTTGAGATTCCAAACTCTTAAATTTGGGGTGCCATACCCAAGAAAGTATCCCTCAATTGCTTTTGCCCCAAACTTTCCATGAGGATCGATCATAATGCAAGGAGCTCCAAATGGTTCAAGAAATTGTATGTCTGGTTTCCTTTTATGCAGTAGCTCAAAGCCGGTATTGTTATGTCATTTTACTGTAAGGACTAGATTCATCGTGTAGCATGCAGAGGTCACAACTTCACTCCAGAAGGGAATGGGCAACTGTGACTCTACCAACATAGTCCTTGTAGTTTTGATCAATGTGCGGTTCTTACGCTCAGCGATGCCATTTTATTGAGGACTGTATCTAGCACTGAATTCGTGAAGAATGCCTTTGGATCTATAGAACTCCTCCATAGCATGATTCTTGAATTCAGTTCCATTATCGCTGCGTATGCGTCTCACTTTCAAAGTATACAAATTCTCAATCGTAGTGATCAAGTTTTTTTATAATTTGGAAAGTATCACTCTTGTGTACCATAAATGCCACCCAAGAAAATCTTGAATAATCATCAGTCACCACGAGACAGTACGAGTCATTACTGATGCTTTTATTCTTGACAGAACCAAACAAATCTATGTGCAAATGTTCAAGCGGCACTGCCACCATGTTGATCTTCTTTATCGGGTGCGATTTCGTGCTTTGCTTTCCTTTTTCGCACGAAACACAGACATCTTGCAGATGATTCATTTTCTTAAGTGAATGTGTCCCATCCGCCTGTGCCAAGAGATTGATTTCTTTTCTGTGGCTTTAGTAACAAAACAAGTTACTTGTGCAGACGTTGTAATTCCTTGGCTCATATCAAGGACATATAAATCATTAATCCTTGGAGCAGATAAAAGAATCCAGTCTTTGGGAATCTTGAAGCCAGTCAGCACATAACTTCCATTTGCATCAAAGTGCACAGAACACTTCTTATCACAGATTTGAGAAACACTCAGAAGATTGTGATCAAGCTGTTGTACAAAGTTGATCTTATCAAAAATCACAACCCATTTGATACCATTCCTTCACCAGTAATCTAACCGCCTTTATCTCCAGTAAAAGCAACATAACCTCCTCTAATAGATTTGACGTCGTAGAGAAGTCTCATGTCGTCGGACATGAGCCTGGATACCCCACTGTCAACTATCCAAAGACTACTGATAGTTCCTCCTAGAACACCCTACACGTGTACTCAAATGATCAGTTGGAGATGGGGACCCAAGCCTTCGTGGACTTGGGTCTTCCATTTTCATGAAGAAAAGTTATTTCAACTTCGCGATGGTTTGGAAATAGTGATGCTCCCCCTGAATTTGTGACCAATTTAGGTTTCCATGTCTGTTGAGTTTTACTGGTTTGATAGTTTGAAATTATTACTTCGTTATTGTTTGAAGTTTTTGAAATTTCTGGATTGACTGAAACAGGTTGTTTTGGAACCACATCAGTTTTAAGAGCCTTTTCAATTACCTTAATTTGTTTATGTTTCTGTTTCTTCTCACGTTCTCTCACAAGACGGGGATCTTGTTTTGGAGAAACAAATTCTTTTAGTAACTTGGCTCACGGGGAACATCAACTTTAGCCTTTAACTTATGAACATATGGACAATTTCGAATGATATGTCCAAATTCACAACACTCGAAACATGATCATCGTTCAACAAACCCCGAAGTATCATGTTGATGTCTTGTTGATGAACTTTGTGATTTCGAGGTACTTGGTCTTGAATTGTTTTGACCATCTTTCTTTAAAATTTTAACTTGCTTAACATAATCTACATTAGATTTGTTTTCAAAAGTTTCAAGTTTATCAGTTTCTTTCGACTTCAAAAAGTTCAGCTTTTGATTCTCTCTTTGATTTTGTTCCTTTCAACCTTAAGTCGTTGATTTTCCTTTCGGTTTAGTGTGGTTTTGCTGGTTTTTCACTGTTGGCTATTTCTAATTGCCAAATTGTTTTCGAATTTCGGCTTTTGGAATCAGAGGACATTGTGTTACCACAACTCCTGAACTCGACTCTCCAAGATGTAGGATCAATTTGACCGATCAAATGAGTCAATTTGAATGTGTTTACACTATTTAGATGGCGGAAACATCTAAACAGCTTAGAATCAGACAGAAGAGAGTAGAAAACAGAATAGATTCACTTTTAACACTAATTCTCTGTTATATATTGACTTGAAAAACTGGCAGCACCTCGTTACAACTTCTCGGAATGCATACCAACTGAGAACTACACTAGCCTATATATAGGCAACTGGATTTCGCTTCAACCTGTCTCAAGCGAAATCTTATCATGTGATTTCGCTTGAGGCTTACATCAATACTCCTGAAGCGAAACCCTAATAAACTAAGTTAAACTTTACAGTCAGACCCCTACACTTAACATACTTGACATATTTAGACCCTAGACTTATGACATAGGCTTTAGACATCATGTATCAACAAACTCCCCCTTGGATAAAGCCGGAGTTTTCAGTCTAGGTCTTCACATGGACTTGAACTTTTCTTCTCTAGGCTTAGGTTTCCTTGACAACATCTTCCTAAGCTTTTCATTATCATCAGCTCTTTTCTTTTCTTCAGCAGCTTGCCTTTGAGCAAATGTCTCCCGAAGATATCTATCCTTTTCTTCTCGAGCTTTACGTTCCTTTTCAGCTTTCCTTTTGACTTTCTTCTCCAAAGCCCACCAAGATGACTTCCATTTAGTTTCAGAATTGATATTCTTTTGAAAACACACATTCACAACTCTCTGAAACTGCATTGCCTGATCTCTATCCTTTGGCGAATGATGAATCTTGTTGATGAACAAGCATTCTATATCTTTTGCCGAGCAATTAACAAGCCACATTGGATCAAAGACACGAATTTCTCTAAGTTTACCTCCTGCTTGATACGAGATCACTGCTTCAGTAGACAAACAACTATATACCCAATGTATAAATCCTTTATAGAATTCTTGTTCCATTGGAGGTACTGGTATAATCTTCATTGTCTTTGGGTTCTTGATATTAAGAATCCTTTCTACAACACCAGTATCAGGATTAACTCTTGGAATAATCTTTGGGCTATGAGGCTTCCAGAATCTGAATCCCTTAAATGATTGAAATCTGATAAACCCCCACATTTTAATGTCATTCTTCCTCACAGGATATTCCAAAGCTTTAACCTGTGATAACTCCTCAACATCCCACCATGGGAGTGACATAAGATCAAACAGCTTTTCAAAATACTGAACACCACATTCTCTTCTGACTGCATAAGCATTCACGTGTGGAAAAAAACCCCAACTAATAATATCTCCCAAAGAAATACTTCGATCCCGTTGATAAAACTTCAATGGTCTTTTGAACTTTCTTTCATGATCAACCTTAAACCATTTCTTCTTCTCTTCTTTCTCTAAGTCTTTCTTTGTACCATCAGGATTAAAGTTTTTAATAACTTCAGCAACTTTTCTCCTCAACTCATCCCGATTCTCTTCAGTGAAAAATTCCATCAGTGTAGGCAACTGAGAAGTATCTTCATGTACACTTTCATCATCTTCCCAGTCTTCAACTTCTACTCTGTCATACAGATCAGCATCTTCAACATATCGATATTCATAATCATCATAACGATCAGCATCAAACTCATTCAGCTCTTTTTCTAAATCAGAATTCATTTCTTCTTCGAAATCAAACTTGAACTCTGGATGATCTCTTCGAGTCATTTCTTTTATGATTTCCAGCGAATAGTTATGAAAATGCTCTCCTTCTTCCCGATATGTATCCAATCTAAGAATCAACTTTTCAGCTTGATCAACATTTTGATCATCACCACACTCCCCCTCACTTGGTGCACTATCATGTTCAACATTTGCATCATCTTGTAATAAATCATCAATTGCTTCTTCAGTTGTTTTCTCAGAAATTTTCAGACCAGAAGCACCTTGATCTTGATCATCATTTCCATCATCATCATCACTACTACTTGCAGAAATCACATCATCATCTGCATCTTCTTCTTCATCTTCGTCATCATCCTCTTCATTCTCTCCAGTAAGAAGATCATCAATTTCAACATCAACATCAAAAATACCAGAAACTGCTGTAAGAGGACGAACATTCAGAATGATATCTTCAGAAACATCAACTGGAATAATAGCTTTTTCTTCAATTTCAGGACCCTTTCCTTTATCCTGCATTTGCTTATCAATTTCAGCCTGTTTCTTAGCCTTCTCTTCATCACGAACAAATTCATTGTATTTCAACTCTAAAGATGTACCCACCAACTTTTCTAACACTTTCTTCATCATCTTGCTTTCATGTTCATTTCTTGCTTTGATTTCCTCTAACTCTTGATTTTTCAACTCATAGTACTTAAGATGTTCATCCCTACTCTTCTTTTCTTCCAGTAACTCTGCAATCTGAACTTTCATAATATCCATCTCTGCTTCATTAGATTCTATTTTCTTTAGCAAAGACTTGTTTTCAGCTTCAGTTGCCTTTACTCTCAATTCAAGAACTTTCTCACGATTTTCCATCTTTTTACACTCAGCTGCTAACTTCTTGTTTTCATCAGCTACAACATCAATTCTCTTTTCAACATGTATAATCTGTTCATCTGTTGCAAAAGTAATATTTCCAATATCATCAAGAGAAACATTCTCAGGAATACCAGGAAAACCTTTAAATCCAGAAGATCCAGGTGTTGTTTGAATGCTAGGTTGTGAAGATGGTGGTGTTTGGATATTAATTTGTGGAGTAGAAATAGGTTCATGTGGTGGTGAGAGATGTGGTGGTGAAGTTTGATGTGGTGGTGAATGAGGTGGAATAGGTTCAGATGGTGGTATAGATTGACTGGTTCCTTTAGTTGTTTTCTTCTTCAAGACAATTTTTGGAATCTTGATTGTTGGACTAACAACTTGAGTCTTCTTCTGAGCAACTTTCTTTCGAGCTCCTCTCTTCTTTCTACCACTATCAGGAGTTTGAGTTTCAGATACATGTTCAGGTGAAGGTTCATAAGCAGCATCATCCTTCTCTTGTCTCTTTCTCTTTCTTAACAACTTTTCTTGTTCATCTGCTTCTTTAATTTTTCTTTGACGTGCAACTTCATCAATGATTTCATCAGAAGAACTAGAAGAACTTTCATCAACATCTTCAATCACTACATTGTCAGCAGCTTTACTTTGTTCAGGAACGGATTCAGAAATCCCTTTCAAAAACTCTGTAGATCTTGGAGAAAAACGAATATCTCCTTCAACATTTGTTTCAATTTCTGTTTCAGCTTCAATGTTGATTTCAGCTTCAGTTTCAACATTAGTTTCTGCTACAGCTTCAACTGCTACTTCATCTTCAGGTTCATCAACCAATAGCGTTTTAGCAACCTTCTTACGTCGTTTCTTTGGTTGTGAAGACGAACCTTCTTCAGCTTGCACTTTAGGAGTTGCTTTCTTACTCCTCTTCTTTTGTTCTTTTACAAACCACACACTTCTTGAAGGTTTAAACTTTTCCAACTTCTTCAACTCATCAGCATAACCAGTTTCAGTTCTTTCATCTTCATTCCTCCAGTGTTCATGATTTACTGGATCAGGATCTTGATAATCTGGATTGCTTATGAAACCAAACAATGCAACTTCCTTCTCTGGTTCAGGATGGTTTGTATGATATCTTGCTAATTGAGCAATAGAATCATTGTTCATATGAGCTAGAACCAACAAGTCATTCTCCATATCTCGAACAATTCCTGGATAAGCATGATCAATCATCATTTGAATGAATCTAGGATATATCCAGCTTTTCCTTCTTGATGTCACCTCTTCCACAAGATAATGAAATACAATATGTGAGAAATTGTATTTCTTGTTCAAAACAAGAGCAACTACCATGTTCATGTGATAATCACGCATAGCATCGTAACTACCCTTTTGATGACTTAAAGCAATCAACACTGAATGAATAAAGAATTTGAACGGCTTTGTGAATTTTGATTTCAAAACATTAGCAGCATTCACATCTCCAATGTATCCCATTCTAAGCAAACATCCTTTTACCATTCTTTCAGGAAATGCCGTTGGTGACTTTTCAGAATCAGGAAAATCTAGAATCTCACGAACATACACCTCTGTTATCAGAATTTGTTTCTTTTCATCAGCAACCTTAACAAGCGAAGTAATTACTTTGTTTTTCTCATCATATACAGCATGCTTCCAAAAGCGTTTGATGTGAGACTTATACACCATTCTTCTATCTGTTAAAGCTTTTTGAATCGGCAATCTTCTCATGAATTCCAGAATGCTAGAGAATTCAGACAACTTTGAACTCCTTGTCACATCAAGATCACAACAAGAGTTGTGAAGAGCTTTGAATAGAATATTTGAAGGCTGCACATCAAATACCACAAAAATTCAAACACATTAGACAATTTTTTATAAAATTTCAAAATTTACTCATCATTTCAAGCGATATCCAAGATTTCGCTTAAAATTCATCTGAGCAAATAAGATCTGTTCAAGCGAAGTTAATATCTAAACATTCCTTGAAGCGACACAAACATAACCCTTGAAGTGACACAGACAACTTCTTGAAGCGACACTGACAACTTCTTGAAGCGACACTGTTCAAACTCATCAAAAATTTTCAAACAAATGATCAAATTGATAACCCAATCCTGTTCTACTTACAATTCCGAGTAACCTAATATCAATTTCATTCATTTTGACCCACACATCTATTCTAGATCTAAGATTAAAGATCTGTTCATCCGTCAAATTCTTAAACACACAGATCTGAATCAATCAAACAACACGCTATCATCTACACATGATTCCGACTACACACACATGTTTTGATTTGATTTTTATCAAGTTAAAACCCTAAAACTATGTGTTCTAACCCTAACCGTCGCCGACACACAAAAATCAACAAAGATCTGTACACAACTCAGAGATTACTTACATTCACCATGTTAATAGTTGTGTATTCCAACTAAAAACACAAGATTTGTGTGAATTTGGGCAGAGTAACGGCAGAAAAACGAGGTTTAGATGAATTCGCTTGAAGTCTCTCTGATAGACCTTGAAGCGAAGTGTTTGAGAAATTATGACTGAAGCGAAGCAATGTTGTTCTCTTATACTTCTGACGATTTCGCTTCAGGCATACTCGCAACATCTTGAAGCGAATTCATTACATAAAGATTTCGCTTGAAACAGAGTTAAGCGCAATTTTCAATACTTGAAGCGAAACCTTTTGAAAACTTGTTTTACCTTTTTGATTTTTCAGATTTTAATGTCACACCCAGTTAACCAAGTCCAAGTTAATGACCTTGGTCAACTGACAAGTCTGCCAAGTCCAACTCAATGACCTCGGCTAACCAAACTATGAAGATACCGGATTTCTTGAAAAAATAAGTTCAAATTAATGAACTTTTGAAACATTTTGATCTTTCAATCTCATTTTAATCAACAAACACTTGTACCAATCATTATACTGCATCACAAGCTTACCCAATCCTCATCAATCTCAGACATGATCTGCACAAGACTTTGAACTTTCGATTCCCAATGTCAGTTGTCGAAAATAAAATGAAAAATTAAAATCTTTTTGGATTTTAAACTGAAAAAGCTGAAACTATATACACACAATCTTTTTGTGAGCGTGTTAAGGGATCATATCAGCTGCCAACAAGATACAAGTACCGTTAAGCTGAGTTACATTACCAATATTAAACAATTTGCATTGATTTCCGATATACTGATCCACTTTAAATCTTCACACATTTCTCAATCTGTTCAGGATACGAATTAAATGTTTTAAAACTTAAACTTTTATATGTGTCCCACCTCAGAATATACTCCCGTATCCAGATCCCAATATTCAGTCTTACAGGAAAGATTTAACACAAATGATATCTGTAAGAGGTTAATAATTTATGAAGAATCATGAGAGCTCAGGTCAGAACTACCGTTCAGCAGAGAGATCATGACTCGACTTTTGGTGTGTCCCCTTTTAGAGGATCTTTTTTTACAACAGCATTGCTAAGCAATTTTATTGTCTTATCATATATGCTGAGGGTGATGCTATATTTCAAGCATATGCGAAAAGTATTATTCGAGGACTAGGTCAGAACCACCGTTCAGCAGAAGTCCTGGAATAATACCCCAGAGATCATTGAGTAAACAATCCTAGTATATCAGAATACGAAACCTTTCAAACGAGATTTCAGGGGTTACCTATATATCCTGGAGGTGTTCCCCACATAAAAGCAAGTAATTTTATGTTAATATCCCGAACATTTTTACTGAATGTGTAAAGACCTATCGAAACATCATCTACAAGACTGCTTAACACATTTATACTTTACATTTATTTAGCGTACTGCACCCGTTTAGCTGATCTACTATCATTTCCCTTTTATACACAAACTCATTTCTACTTTTTCAAATGTTTTTGGTTTTTATAGATTTTATCATGTTTTTGTATTTTTCTGCAAACTTTCTCCCCCTAAAAATAAAAACATATTTTTGTGTTTTTGTTTTTATCGAAAAGCAGAATATAAACAGTACAAACAAAATTGACAACACGACAAAAGTTCACGTCAGATCGCCGTCCAATTCGGCATCACATTCAACAACCCTCCCAGATTGCAGATTTTTCATTCCATTCAATTTTAAAAGATAATAAAACCTCTTTTTATCAAATGGTTTGGTATAGAAATCCGCTTTCTGTTCATCGGTGTGCACATATTCAATCCGAATTAATTTTTTCTCGTTACAATCTCGAATAAAATGGTGACGGATTTCAATGTGTTTTGTTTTTGAATGGTGAACCGGATTTTTAGTAATATTAATGGCTGCTTCATTGTCCACGAAAATTGGAGTATCTAAGAATTGCAAACCAAAGTCACGCATTTGCTGTTGGATCCAAAGGATCTGCGAACAGCAGCTGGAAGCTGAAACGTATTCAGCTTCACAAGTAGAAAGCGCTACAGTGGTTTGTTTCTTACACTGCCAGGTAACGAGTCGAGTTCCTAAGAACTGACACCCGGCAGTGGTGGACTTTGCGTTCTGTTTGCAGCTTCCGAAATCTGAATCAGCGAAACCGGATAAAGTAAAGTCACCTAATCTAGGATACCACAAACCAATGTTTGGGCAGCCTTTCAAATACCGTAGTATTCGTTTCACGATTGTCAGGTGTGACTGCTTCGGATTCGACTGATATCTGGCACATAAGCATGTCGGATACATGATGTCCGGACGAGAAGCTGTAAGATACATCAAGGAACCAATGATTGATCGGTACAATGTTTCATCCATCTTTACTCCATTCTCATCAGGACAAATCCCATGATTTTGTGCAAGGGGAGTAGATGCTGGACTGCAATTTGCCATATCAAACTTGTCTAGCACACCTTTCACATACTTTGACTGATGAATGAAGATTCCGTCGGCCATTTGTTCTACCTGCAACCCGAGGAAAAACTTCATTTCGCCCATTGAGCTCATTTCAAACTTTTTCTTCATCACTAGCTCAAACTCTTTGCACATATCGTCATTGGTGGATCCAAAAATGATATCGTCCACGTAAATCTGCACAATTAACAAATGGTTTTCTTTTTCTTTAATAAACAAAGTGCTATCTACTGTACCTCTTGTGAACCCGTTGTCCAACAAGTATGTCGAGAGCGTTTCATACCAGGCTCTCGGGGCCTGGTGAAGTCCGTATAACGCCTTGTCCAGTAGAAACACCTTGTTTTTGTGCTGTGGGTCTGTGAAACCTGGCGGTTGCCCCACATACACTTCCTCTTTGATAGTTCCATAGAGAAAAGCAGATTTCACGTCAAGTTGATATACTTTAAAGTTCTTCCATGATGCAAAGGCCAGAAAAATCCGAATTGCCTCTAGCCTTGCAACTGGTGCGTAGACTTCATCGTAATCAATTCCTTCTTGTTGACTGAATCCTTGAACTACCAGTCTTGCTTTGTTTCTCACCACGACTCCTCTATCATCTCGTTTACATTTGAAAACCCACTTTGTCTTGATTAACTTCTGATTTGGTGGAAGATCAACAAGCTCCCAGACACCTAGCTTTTGAAACTGTTGTAGCTCCTCCTGCATTGCATTAACCCAGCTCTCCTCGGTCAATGCTTCTTTGTATGTCTTGGGCTCTATCTGCGAGATAAAACATTTTAAAGAAACCTCTTTTTGCATGTCAGCAATAGATGAATAAAAACAAGTAAGAGCTTGATCTATTTGGTGTCGAGTTTTAACACCACTTTGCAAGTCGCCAATGATTTGTTCTGAGGGATGATAGGATAACGTTCGTGGCATTGCACTGTCAGGCACTACAACTTCCGATTCCAGATTTGAAATGTCAAGATCAACGATTTGGTCAACAGTCTCTTCTGTTGTCTCATTTGGTTCCTCGTCAAAGGTAGGAGCGGGTTCCTCCTCTGAGTCGTCAGAAACGTCAAATGACGGAGCTGGTTCCTCTGGTTCCTCTGGCGGTATATGAACGGTTCCACTTGGTCCGGCTTCATCATCATGAGTACCCACGGTGGGCGTAGGAACATCTAGCGGTCTAGATTCTGGCTCTGACAAATGACTTTGTTGATACAAATACATGAGAGCTACTTCCTCCTCACTCGGCTCGGATGGCATATGAAACGATTCCCAGAGTTTATCGTAGTCAAATAGGAATCTTTGTCCGGGAAGTTGTGGTGACGGAGTATGCTTCTGACAATCCACATGAAGCACCTGAATCACCTTGCTCAGACATGGTACGAACACCCTTTTTAGTGGACTGGCATAACCTACAAAGAAACCTTCATTTGATTTTGCCCCAAACTTTCCGTCTTCATCAATAAACGTACACGGTGATCCGAAAGGTTCCAAGAACTCAAGATTCGGCTTGTAACGATGCAGCAACTCAAAACATGTCTTTCCATACTTCTTGACAGTAAGAACTCTGTTCAGTGTATAGCACGCTGCAGATACTGCTTCACTCCAGAAGAAAATAGGTAGCTTGGAATCTGCTAACATTGTACGTGCTGTCTCGATTAGGGTTCTATTCTTTCTTTCAGCTACGCCGTTTTGCTGTGGAGTATATGGCGCACTGAATTCATGAAGAATTCCCTTTTCATTGCAGAACTCGTACATTCTGTTGTTTTTAAATTCAGTTCCATTGTCGCTTCTAATTCTCCGGATAGGCAGTTTATATACTGTTTCCATCTTCTTGAAAAGTATCATCAAAGACTCAAATGTTTGATCTTTCCGTTCTAAGCACACAACCCAAGAAAATCTTGAAAAATCATCTGTAACCACCAAGCAGTACAAATCCCGACTGATGCTCTTAACATTGACAGGCCCGAAGAGATCCATGTGCAATCTCTCAAGAGGTAACCTGACCGAATTCATGACCTTCAAAGGATGTGACTTCCGAACCTGCTTACCTTTCTTACATGCAATGCAATCATCATTTAAATGAAAATTTTTAAAGTTCACACCTTCAACTAAATCATTATGAACCAAAAAATTCATTTTGCGAATATGAATGTGACCCATCTTACGATGCCACATGATTGAATCCTTTTCTGTTGCTTTGTTTTTAGACACAAAACACTGTTTCTGATGAGACGTTGGCGTTGCTGTGCTCATATCAAGATAATAAAGATCATACTCACGTGGAGCACGCAACAACACCATCTCATCAGGGATTTTAAACCCTGGTTTCAAAACCACACATTCAGTTTTTGTAAAATGTACACTGAAATCTTTATCACAAATCTGTGAAATACTGAGTAGATTGTTAGTCAACTCCACTATGTAGTTTACTTTGTCAAAAGATATCACGCCATTTGTCAAAGTTCCTTGACCAACAATTCTTCCACCTTGACTCCCAGCAAATCCTACATGACCTCCATTGATGGATTTTACATCATAGAGCAAAGCAAGCGTCCCAGTCATGTGCCTTGACGCACCACTATCCATGATCCATTTTGATAGAATTGACTTGGGCAGCCCCTGCACATATCATATCAAATTCATTCAAACAATGAACTCCATGACTTTTTGACTTCTGAAACACTTCCAAACACTACATCACACTTTTCATCAATCTTAGGAAAGTCAAATGTGACATTCGAAGCAACAGGTTCCACTTTTGATTTTAGCATATTTTCTTTAATAGGAGGAAACTCTGCAAGAAACTTATCAAGCTCAGATTCAAATTCTTGTTTATCATTAGCACCCACTTTTGATGCATAAAATTCCTTTACCCCTTTGACTTTTCTGTCAACCATTTTTCCAAAAATATTTTGAACAGTAGGATTAAAAGCTTTTGAATCAAACTTTAACTCGTTCTCCATTTTCTTTACCTCAACTGATTGTGGTTTGGTTTCAACAACTTTTGTTTCATTTTTCAAAATATTTTCCATCTTTTTCTCCTCGACCGATGGTTTTGATTTTACAACCCAAAATTGATTCTCAAAAGTTTTCGTTTTTGGATAAATCTTTGAAGTCATTTGGGACTTTGAAGATTCGCCAATCTCAAATGTTGATTTCAGCCTATCTTCCGACTTCAATGATTCACCCCTTTTCAAAATTCGAATTAGTGAAACCATCGGCTTTTTGCCCTTTGTATTAACTGGTGACTTAGGTTGAGATTTTTTAACAAATGGTTTAATGACAGGTTTTTCAAAAACTTTCTTGCATTGTTTTGCCATGTGTCCGATTTCATTGCAGCGATAGCAAACTCTTTTGTCATATTCGACAAAAGTTGATTTGAACGACTCTTCTTTCAGTTTCTTTGCTGCATTGAAATCGTCAACTGCTTTTTGACTAAAAATGTATTCCTTTTCTTCATCAACACTTGGACCAACAACAAAAACATCATTCATTTTATCTTTTGGCTTGACAACCTTCTTAGCCAACTTTTTCTCAAAACCAATTCCTTTGTTTTTAAAATTGTTACCATTTTTCTTGTTACCATTACCTTCCCATTCCTTTTTCCCAAAGTTGTTGACACGTGTTGTAACAAATGATTTTTTAGTTTTTGAAAAGAATTCTTTGTTATTAACATCATTAATGTTCATTTCAACCAACCTAAAAACTTTCTCAACATTCTCAATTTTCACATTCTGAAGAGGATACTCAAAATCGGAATAAAGTTTGTCTGTTCCAATCATAGTATATACTACCATAATCGAATCATCATTCGCACTCTTGTCCGATTTCGGTATAAACCATTCCAAGAAATTAACTTCATCTTCAGAATCTGTAACACCTTTCTCAGATTGTGACTTTTCAGAGTTATCAATCTCTTCATCTAACACCTGATCGACAACAGTTTTGATAACCTGTGATTCGTTGTCGGTGTCGGATGCAGAGAATGTAACATCGATGCTTTCAGGCAAATCATCCTCAATTGTTCTCAATTTGAGATTCAAAGCAGCTTCCACCCCATCTGGATATTTCTGTGTGTAATGATTCCACATAGGGGGTGGAACACTATTAAAGACTGGTGTTTCATCAGGTTGTTTTGGGACAATCTGTTCAATCACATATGAAGATGCTATATAAATCATCAACTTCTTATCAATTCTTTCATTTTCAATTTTTGTTAACTCCAATTCCCTTTTTAATGAAGCAATGGTGTCCAAATGAAAATTGACTTCCATTTGTTTTTCTAAAACAGTTGATTTTAGCAATTTCGTGGCTTTGTCATTTTCAAGACTTTCATCCTGAATCATTTTGATAGATTTAGCCAATTTGTCATATGCTTCTTTTACTTCGCTCAGATCAAATTTTAGCATGTCTACATGATGTTTCGTTTCCTGATACTTAGTGTCTTTTTCGAGACACTCCATGCAAGGTTGTAAACACTTCTGGCATGGTGTTTCAGGAATTGAAACAACTTTTTCAACAACCTGTTCATGACAAACATTTTTCACATCATGTTTACCGACATTCTCAGACTCTGACTCAGACAGTTTGACTGATTCGTTTCCCTGAACTCCAGATTCCTCTCGTTTGACAGACTCACTACTGACAGACTTAGACTCCTCAGATTCTGAGTCTACCTCTCTCAGTTTTGCCATGAGAGCTTTGTCAGCAATTTCTTTCAAAGTGTCTACGGTCATTTCCTTTGTCAAATCTATCATTTCTTCAACAAATTCTTTCTTCTCCTCATATCTTGGACACAATCCAGTCGTCGGTTCTTCAAAGAAACCTGCAAAAGATTCAAAAATTTTAGGAGGCATGATAGATTTCAAAGAATTAGTTAATACCTTCTACTCAGATTGAGATTGATGAATTTTAGCAGCCATTTCTTCAAAATTGTATGCTTTTTCAACAGAAACCTCTTCAACAACTACAGAAACATCTTCAGTAACTGTTTTCGGTTCAGACACTGTCTCATAAATTTCAACAACTTCAGCCATCATTGCTTGTTCATCATTAATAGGAATATATTTATCCCAGCTGAAACCTGCAGCTACCTTCTCATCATCTTGATTTACAATCATCGCCTTTTCTGGTTTATTCTCAATTTGTGGTCTTTGAACAGTAGGCTGTTGATTTGATCGATGATAGATTGCTTGCTTGTAGTAGTCATTGGTGAACGGGTTTTGATGATTGTTTACTTCATGATTCGGACATTCTCTCTTAAAATGACCACGTTCTTTACACTTGAAGCACGTAACTTTCGATTTGTCGAACCCTAACTTCTGATCAGGGCCTGATAAACTGTTCCGACCTGTAATCTCCATAAACCGTTGTGCTCTTCTAACCAAACTTGCCATGCCCCATTTTATATCAATCAGTTCAAGTTCCTCCGGGTCAATCTGGTCATAATCCTCTTTGGTCATATCAGGATTACCAATCCTACCCGCCACTAAGCCTTCATAAGCCTCTAGAACGGAAGCAAGTACCGCAATGTGTTGTCTCGCGGCAGTTTCAGTAATTTCATTTCCATTCTTAATATTCACCGCGATGTTGCACTGCACCCCAGAAACATAAGCCTGATTATTTGAACTTGTAGAGCTTTGAGGTGAAGACTGCTCTTGAACTTTGAAATTTGGATCATAGTTCACAAATGGTGAAGGCTTGTTTGATTGTGGAATGTTTGTAGAACCACCCAAATTTACATCAGCACTAAAACCCGTCTGTATCTTTGGACTTTGATTTGTTGCAACAGGAATACTTCCTTTGTAATACAAAGATATGTCTTGCTGCACATTTGCTGAATTCATTTGTTTGATTTTTGATAGTTCCAATTCATGTGCCTCAATTTTCTCAATGAAATCACTCAAACTTATGCTAGCAAAATTTGTATTGCTCTTCAACACCATCAGGTACGTTACCCATTCATCATAAGGTAACGCGTCTGCTAATTTGTCGATCCACTCTTCATTTGTCTTGGTTATATTCAATCTACCCATCTCCAAAACCAAATGACAGTATCGTTCAATCAATTGCTTTGTGGTCTCTCCTTTCATTCCCGTGAAAATGTCAAACTGCTTGTTTATCAATGCCTTCTTGCTTTTCATCATTTCTCCACTTCCTTCAAACTTTAACAACAATTTATCCCAAATGGATTTTGAATTGTCTTCGTGATGTAATAGTACCAAGATGTCTTCTTTAATTGCTTGTTGAAGGATGCTCATCATTTTCTTTTCAGCCTTAAAGTCAGCTTGTTCCGTTTGATTTAAACCTTCAATCCCTTTCGGATGACCCATAGCATTAACAGGATATACATATTTATTCACAATCTTTAACCAGCTCTCAAAATGATTAGCTTGAACCCACGTTTTAAATCTTCCTGCCCAACTCGAATATTCGTCGATGTTCATGAGTTTAGGAGACTTTTGCATTGTTCCCAATTCGTTCTCCATGTTGACGTTTTGTATAACACTACTCGAAGTTTGTCCTGCTACCATACCACTTCCCGAGAAGAAGTTATAAAACTCTTGGTCTTCCATTTTTAGAAATTTATCGAGTAGTTTTAAAATTTTTACACACACGCTTTTCACAAAATCAGATTATCGAACAAGTTCACGAACACTATGGACTATCAGTAATCTCAAGCGAAATCACTCAAACTTCAAGCGAAATCACAGAAGATTTCAAGCGAAAACAACAAATCAAAAACAGTATGATTTCGCTTCAAACAGTAAGATCTCAAGCGAAATCTATGGTTTCGCTTCAAATCAAAATTTTCAGCTAACCACAGACTCCTCAAGCGAAATATGTGATTTCGCTTCAAGCAAACAGAATATTTCAAGCGAAATCCACGTTTTCGCTTCAAAAATACCAACAACCAATCTGCTCGCTCAAGCGAAATCTGGTTTTCAAGTCATTTTTGTCAATTTTAGTCCGAGTTTTAATCTGAATTACTCAAGGCTTTGTTAAAAAACACTTTTACACACACTGTGACAAACTCAGTCCATTTTGTCTGTGTTTTCGTCCAGAAATCAGTTTTTGTGAGTAAAAACCAACTGATTCAAGCAAACACACTCATAACTGGCTCTGATACCAATTGTAGGATCGATTTGACCGATCAAATGAGTCAATTTGAATGTGTTTACACTATTTAGATGGCGGAAACATCTAAACAGCTTAGAATCAGACAGAAGAGAGTAGAAAACAGAATAGATTCACTTTTAACACTAGTTCTCTGTTATATATTGACTTGAAAAACTGGCAGCACTTCGTTACAACTTCTCGGAATGCATACCAACTGAGAACTACACTAGCCTATATATAGGCAACTGGATTTCGCTTCAACCTGTCTCAAGCGAAATCTTATCATGTGATTTCGCTTGAGGCTTACATCAATACTCCTGAAGCGAAACCCTAATAAACTAAGTTAAACTTTACAATCAATACTCCTGAAGCGAAACCCTAATAAACTAAGTTAAACTTTACAATCAGACCCCTACACTTAACATACTTGACATATTTAGACCCTAGACTTATGACATAGGCTTTAGACATCATGTATCAACACAAGAAACTTACTTGTCGAATCCTCAAAAACTTTGCTGACTAGAGATTTATTTACATTCTTAATCGAAAAATATTTGTTTGAATAGACTTTACCGTCACCACCCAGTGTATATAGCAAATTCACACTCTCGGACTCTTGTGCAGAAGTGGACTCAACCGGAACAGTCTTAGCAGGTTTTGTGGGAGGATCACATAGAATATGATTCTCGAGAGGTATGTCCTCTTCTTAGTCACCGCATCAGACTGTACTGTGCTGAGTTAGTATCCTCGTATTCATCATCTAACGAATCAGCAACCTCAACAATGACCGGAGGATCCTGATTTTGTTCAACTATTGACACTTTTGCGTCTGTTGATTTATCCGAATCTGAGGATACTTCCTTTTTGAAACCGAGCCCTGCTGCGAATTCATCAAGGTCCAATGGAATAGATGGCTCAAAGTGATGCTTATCTTCTTCATTAGGCATTGCGGTATAATTGTGTCTAACATGTGGGGGACACTTATTATATCCAATGCACGTGACATCATTCTTCTTTTTCTTTATGGTAATGATGTGATCCAGCACATACCTAGAGTTTGAGTAACTAGCTAACTTAAGCTGGATTGCCTCATTTTCACACTTAGCACATGCCAATTCCTTTTGTGTTTCCTCAAGCCTATTGATGTAATTATTTATTGCAGTTTGTTTTCTTGAAACTGTTTTCTTAAGCTCAGAAAGATCTTCTCGTAATGCGTCAATTACGCTTTTAAAATCCTTTTCATGATTTTTATGAAACATATTGGCCTCTGTGCATTTTGAAAGATCAACGATCAAATTTTGATTGTGGATAAATGTCTCGTCATATTTTCTTTGCAAATCATCATATTTGCTTTGCAAATTGGACAATTTAGCTCCTAAATCAACACAACCATCACACTTATCAGATTTAGGTTCATCGACACATACCTGACTTGACGAACCGCCAACATTAGGCATAAAGGCTGAATGATGAGAAGAAGAAGAGTAAGCAGCTTGATCCACCAAAATTGATCTTCTATCATTCACTAATTTAGCTTCACCCAAAAACTTCTCAACATCTGTATCAATGGTCTCCTGTGACCCTTCATCCATACCGTCTTCACCTGAACTTGAGCTTTCTTTAACCGAACTCCCATCCGAGCTCCCACTATAACCATAACTGTCTTCATCTTCTGAAGATTCTCCACCACAAGCTTGTTTTATATCCTTGACAACCTCAGGAAAAAAAGTTGTTCCACCCTGATCACCGCTACCTAGTTGAATCGACCAGTCACAACCTTCATCAACTTGTACCACAAGAGCTCAATTATTGTTTGTGGCTCTTGCTTGATGAGAATTGTTCACAGGCATCAAGGCACACTCATTATTCCTGGTTTGATTCTGATTTGGTTGGTTGCCTTGATTTCTGAACGGATTCTGGTTCCCATGCTGAGCTGGCTTTGTGCATTCTTGTTTGAAATGACCTTGTTCACCATAGTTGAAACACTTGACTGCTTGCTTATCGAACCTAAACTTGGTGTCGTTCTTGCTTTCCAAGCTTGTTCTACCAGTTCTTTCCATGAAGTCTTTTGCTCACCTCACTACACTAGCAAATGCCCACTTGATATCCATCAAATCCATTTCATCCTTATCTACTTGCTGATAATCTTCCTAAGTTAAATTGATGTTTCCAATTTGCCCTGCTACTAACCCACAATACGCGTTCACCAAGGTGTTTAATAGCTCCATATGTTCCTATGCCACCTCAACACATACTTTTGAGAAACTTGAAGTGTCTAGCCGAACTGTGTTTGGATTAGTTAACTGAAAAGCATTGACTGTTGATGAAGTGTTTCCATAACAAGCTTGTTGTTGAACTTTCAAAAAATGATGGTACTCCAATAGACTGATAGCTTTGCTTTGAGGTAACTGGTTGTGGTTCACTATACATTTTAGTGCTTGAGACAAAAGCCGTTTGTAGCTGAGCATGTTGAGCAGGTCTAGTAGCTATGGCAACTGGTTGTGTTTCACCATACATATTTCTTTTAAAAGTGCTAGTACCTCCACAATTTCCATAATACATCTCAGGATTTTGTGGCACACGAACTCTTTTTCCCTTCATGATCTCTTCTTGATTTTTCTTCTCCAAAATCTGAATGAAATCATGGATGCTGGTCGTAGCCAAAGTGCCATTATACTTCAGAATCTCCAAGAATCCATTCCATTGAACTGGCAACGCATCAGCAAACTTTGTGATAACCTCTTCTGGAGTTATCACTACCCCATAATTACCCAACTCACTCAACAAGTGATAAAATCGACTTGTCATATCTCCCAGCGACTCCCTTTCCATACACATGAAGCTGTCAAATTCCTTTTTGAGCAAATCATGTCTTAGTTTTCGTGACGCCGCATTTCCTTGACCTCTCACCTTTAACGCATCCCATAAACTTTTTTTCGTTTTGAATCTCACAAACTGATGATAAATATCTTTGTTTAAGACTTGAGTTAGAATTGAGAACGCCTTCTTCAAATGATGCAGGATTTGAACCGGCTTCTTCAAGTGCTTGATCGAATTCCGAGGTAAAACACAACCACAACTCCGTGTTTTGCCCAAGAATATATGTATGAAATCTATCTTGCCATCGGGGATACTCGTTCATATGCATGAGCTTTAGTGGACGGTTGTTACTTCCGGTTTCATTTTTCGCTCAAAAGAAGACTTTGAATACTTTGACTTTGGTTAGTAACAAATGCCCACTGATTTGCTGTAATTGAACTCGCTTGTGATGAGGACGAGGGTGTGCGAGACTGAGCCCATGAAGGCACTAAGCCCTTACCCGTATACATATTATCCGTATAAGGATCAGGTTTCCAACCCCACCGGTCTGAACTCATAGTGGATTGAAAATAACCAACTAAAACAAAACTTAAATGCAACTGTGAACTTTCTGTGAAGAATTAGAAACCATGAAAAATAACAAGTCCACGAAAGACTTCCCACGAAAAATTCACTATCAAAACTAATTGGATACTGAAGGGGTAAGGTCCCTAAAACTCTACACAAGTGTTCAGAACCATACCACAGCTTCACCAACAATGAACCTCTTTCAAGAAACCTTGCACGACAGCGCACTGGTTCTAAAGAAGAGAGTTCAAAAGAAAGCAGTTTTAACACCCGCACGCCAAAAGCGACAAATAAAATCCTTGCGCAAGCTCTCATACAACAGATATGATAAAATCCTAACAAAACTTCCGCATAAATAACATCCATACTTGGATAAAAGTAACTTCTCTGTTACCATAAAAATTAGCATAAAGAAGAGCCACACAAGATTACAGCTGTATCCTTCTAAAAGGCTTGATCGTGCACCACCATTCGGATATAACCGAATGGCCACGTGGCATCATCCCAGGCTCCCTCGAAGTCATGATGATGGCACCGAATTGAAGGAAAGATCTACACTTGCCCACTGTCCACGTGGCATCACCCTAACCGTTGATCGAGACCACGATCCATGTGTATACACACCCGTTAGTGGTTAACGGAGGGAGAAATAACCGCTTACGAAAAAGCACTTTCCGTTAAGTTTTCATCAACAGATTTTCCCGCCCAAAACTTCGGCTATAAATAAAGGATAATTCAGGTATAATTCTCTAAGTTACATTCACTTCACTTTACTACTTCTTCTTCTTCATCAAACCTGTACTTATTCTCACGCCGGAGGGTGGTCATGGAGAGAACCTCCATTCTCCTCGTGACGAGTCTAACGATTGTTCGTTTTGCAGTTATTATTAGAGGAAGAAAATCATTCACCCCTGAATCGAACGAGGAGACCTAACCCTTTTATGCAGATTCAAACCCCCTGGTTCAGTTGATTCCGGTCAATTAAACCAATGTTTCTTCATTGGCGCCCACCGATTTCTCAGTTTTTATCCATATCTTCTCGTTTCGATTCGTTTACTCTTCCACCTTTGTTTTTCCATGGAAGAGACTCCGACAAACCGTCAATCCGGCCCTCGGACAAATATCGCACACAATACCCGAGTCGATGGGATTGTGGAAGAAGCTGCTGATGAAAATGAGATTCAGTACAATGATAATCAACCAAATGACCCTATTACCCCGGGAGCACAACCGGAGGTACCGATAAGTTCAATTCTACCTCCCGGTGAAACTCCCATATCATGGTATGTCAGATCCCAGGGTCCTATAAACGCAGTATACGCACAATTTGTGCACAGACTGTTGCTCCTACTCAGTCACGACGACCTGCATCTCGTACACGAGCACCGTCTGCACCACACCATGAAACACCTTCATGAATACATGTGGAAGACACCGAAGTTTACTCCAGATCTCCTACAAGGTATGATCCTACTCACTCAGAGACTCGACGAAGAGAACTTCATGTTGAGTCTCAATCTCATCGAAGACAGTCGATTCTTTCTCGGTTGGGCCCGCGTTCTCAACAAAAGCGGGACACCTAAATTGACGAATATGACAGAACATACCATGAGGAAGATAACATAAGTGTGTTTAGCCAGCTGCAACGGGATCACAAAATTTATAAACGTCGTGCGGTTTATAACCCAGATGTAGAGCACAATTACAACCTAATCTACCAGCAGTGAGATTGCCTTGGCTCCTTTGGAAAAGGCGAAACTACCATCTAACGTTGGCAAATTCAACGGCATGACAGATCCATACGATCACCTCCACGTTTTCACCAACGCAGGTCTGGTAGGAGGTTGGACATTGCCGATGTGGTGTCACCTATTCATCCAAACTCTGACAGGCGCAACACGCCTTTGGTTCGATAACTTACCAGTCGGGAAGATAACGTCATGGGTGGATCTAAGAGAAAAATTCCTAGTGCATTTTAGCCAACAGCGAAGGTCTATCAGAGACACTGTAGACGTGATGAATATTTGGAGGCGTGATGACGAGAGCCTAGAAGATTTTATCACACCCTACAACAAGGAAGTGCTAGAGATCGGGAATGTCCATGAACATTTAATTAGAGCGCATTTCAAGTATGTTGTACGTTGCGATGACATGATCAAGGTTCTGTTCGGAACAGAAGGGTTACCCAAGAGCTGGGAGAAGCTGATGGCTGCAGCCAAAGTATATGCCCAGACAGAACGAAACCTCAGCACCAACAGACCACCGCCACCGCACAGTCGCCCACAAGATATGAGTGGGAACAGCGGAAGAAAGTTCAAAAAGAATTCGCGCGACTCAAACTCCAGAACATACTCATCTGAGGACGCGCGAGCAACCATAAACAAGCTCGCAGCACAAAGAGAAACAAAACAAGAGAATAGAGAGCGACAGTGGAGCCCCCTAATGAAAACTCCGGCGGAGGTGCTTAGCACAGAAGACTATCAGTTTAAAACCCCTCCGCCAATGAAGAATAAGAGGGGTCAAGATCCGAATCAATATTGTGACTACCACAAGGATAATGGTCACACTACAAACAATTCTATATCTCTCCGCACCGAGATTGAAAAAGCACTCAAAAGTGGTGAACTCTCCCACTTACTGCAGAATATGCGAAAGGATATAAAGCAAATTACTCGCGGCGATGAAGGCCCGAGTAAGAAAGCCGAAAACTAAGCGATGCAGGAAGCAAATGGCATACAATAGTCTCTTCACATGTTGGTCAAGTCCTTTAACTTACCAATCCATGGCGTAGAACTATAGTATGATTAAGTTAAGTTCCATTTAATTATCCTAAACATACGACTTTGTACTACGGCCTCTGAGCTTTATCATTAATCAAAGCAAAGTTAGTTCTATTATTTTTGTGTTTATTACAAAGTGCATGCAATTCCTTTTGGTAAGCGCAAAAACATTATGGTAACTGTAAAATAAGTATCATGAACGGTCAACGATCACACGCATCGCGCAAGGCCCAACCTTACGTTCACACATGAGCTTTATACCACCTTTTTTCGCCTTACCTAATCAAAGCTGTAGGACCGAGTTTCGGGACCGAAACCGTGATTCGTGTGATTATGTTCAAAGACGGAAGAGATTAGCAATGATAAGCAAACAACTTTGTATTAATCCGGTAGAAAAACGTTACAAATCGGCCCGATTACATGATAACCGAACTAGTACCAAAGGAGTATACATTCCGGGAGAGATCAAGTGGTGATCTCTCCCTGGGTGAGGTCTCAAACCTTCTCTAACTCTCTTGGTCTTGCAAATGACAAAGTGTTGGTATTTATACCCAACACAGGTTATATGGTCGAAGGATCTAACTGATTGATCGATAGATCATCTGTCGATCATCCAGCTATCGAAAGATACACATATACCTCGAAGGATGACATATCCTTCGAGGTCCATCTTCATCTATCGATGGATATCTTTCGAGCTCATCGAAGGATATACACAATCCTTCGATGCCTTATCCTTCGACACCAAACATTATACAACCATAATCTAACTGTTTGTCTAGCAAAACCCACACGGTCAACCGAATAACCCTCTCATTTGACCACTTCAAACGAGCGGGTCTATACACGTTCGATAGACCGTTTCACTAACTATTATAAATTCAGCGTAAAATAAAACTAATCCTATTCGACAAGCATCGGACACAAATCTGCATCAACAAATTCCCCCTTGTCCGTTGCTGTCGAATGCTGAAAATGCAACTGCAATCGATCTTCAGTCAAGTATTCATCTTCTCTGTGTTAACAAATTCCCCCTTGACCGATGATCCAGGTAAGTAGTATCTTGACGCTCCTTGTAGAATATTTCCCCCTTAAAGTACGCGTATCCGTGTTGGGTGTTGTGCAATTTCCTCAATTGACCGATCTTCCGCTGATCTTCCAATACTCCAACCGGCATTTGATAAGGGTTCCAATCTTTAAGAACTGCATCAAGTCTTGATTTTGTCATAAGAACTCTATTTCATACAAGCATACTACATCGATAGAGATTTCTGGTGAACTGTCTTCTGTAAACCGTCTTTGTGGAATCGACCAAGTAATGCACTTTAATCTTCAGCATCAACACTCAGGAAAGTCAGCTAGACCAAGTGTATCCCTTGCAAGCTCAACCAGCATGCTTAGTTGAACTACATCCAGATCTCATTGTCTCGCCTTTGTGAAGTTGACCACGTAATGCACTACAGATCTTCAGCATCAGTACTCAGGAAGTCAGCTTGACCAAGTACATCGTTTGCAAACTCAACGAATTGAGTTACCCCCAGATCCCTGTAAAATCCCAAAGAAACATCAAACCCAAAACCGAATCCTGCAGGTCTTCAGCCTTGAACTATCAGCTTTCATTAAGATTCCCCATGTCTTCAGTGAACAGCGCTTTTGTAACTACTGTAGACTTTAGAAACCTGTATTTTTCCGTGCAAAACCCTTCACGCTGGCTGGAGAATTAATTAAAATCCTCAAATATGTGTCTGTGCAAAACATTCCACGCCGAACCGTTTGTATCACCAGAAAATCACAAACTCTACCACCTGTGATTGCGTTTAGAAATTTACCGAAGAAATTCAACATACGTTTTAATTCCCCCTATTTCTTTGGTAAGATTTCTAAACCTTAACAGATTCTCTCCACTTCAAAGAAACTGTCGTCAAATGTTCACCAGTTCCCTCCACTAAGCGGAACTGTCATCAATCTCCGTTGAATGTTCTTGGTTTTTCGAAAAATCACGAAAACGAATTTCTTCTATGCATATGCTAGTTGAATAAGACCGTCCCCTAGTACCCCGTAGGATCCGACTTGTATCCCTCCAAAGACTTTGTGAACTCGTTAGGACCGGTGTTGACATTCTAGGTTCATTCATTCGTTACCAAATGCGAGAATATGACAATAAACAAAAAGGATTTCTTCGTTGCATATTCTAGTTGATAAAGCAATATCGCCTAGTACCCCATCGGATCCGACTTGTATCCCTCCAAAGACTTTGTGAACTCGTTAGGACCGGTGTTGGCGTTCAAGGTTCATACGTTCGTCTTCAAATGCGAGAATATGACAAATAACAAAGTGCTTTCGAACATTTTCGAATAACCGATAACACTCATAAACAATCGACGTGCGGAAGTGAACATACCGTTCTCGTTTTTGGTTTTTGGCCCATAATAGTCGCGTCACCATTTTTGACATTTGCATCGGTAACCGTGACTACCCCACAATTTTTCAACCATCAAGTATCATCATCTTTTTTTTTTTTTTTTTTTTCTCGTCATGCCTCAACATCCCGCGATCAGACATCCAGGTCGAAAGATATATCCTTCGATGATGTTTCTTAACCTCGACAGATGAAAGGCAAAATATCTTTCGAATTGAGACTCGAAAGATGTTAATTTTCTCGAAGGATTCATCCTTCGATTGATCAGACCTTTCGAATGATCAAGATATCTTTCAAATTCTTGATTTTTCGAAAGATGATCCTTCGATAAGGAATTTCATCCTTCGAGGAAAGCAACATCTTTCGAACAGTCTGTCATCCTTCGAACCATGTTTCAATCTTTCGAGCACTGTTTCATCTTTCGGGAGTGGATCATCTTTCGAAATATGAAGCTGCCAAGAACATCAAGAACACAGCGCTGTTTATTTTGCAGATTTGACAAAAACGTTGTATATTTGATTTTTGATGATGATAACTTGATTATATAGGTGAAAAACATAAAACCCAACACTCGTTTCAGCACAGATCTGAATATTCGGGTCCAGATCTGAGTTTTTCTTGATTTTCACCATTTTTACATCTTGAACAAAAGTCACGAAAATCACAGATCTAGAGCACATGTGACTTAGTAAACGGTTAGATTTACTAAATCGGGCACCATGGCTCTGATACCAATTGTAGGACCGAGTTTCGGGACCGAAACCGTGATTCGTGTGATTATGTTCAAAGACGGAAGAGATTAGCAATGATAAGCAAACAACTTTGTATTAATCCGGTAGAAAAACGTTACAAATCGGCCCGATTACATGATAACCGAACTAGTACCAAAGGAGTATACATTCCGGGAGAGATCAAGTGGTGATCTCTCCCTGGGTGAGGTCTCAAACCTTCTCTAACTCTCTTGGTCTTGCAAATGACAAAGTGTTGGTATTTATACCCAACACAGGTTGTATGGTCGAAGGATCTAACTGATTGATCGATAGATCATCTGTCGATCATCCAGCTATCGAAAGATACACATATACCTCGAAGGATGACATATCCTTCGAGGTCCATCTTCATCTATCGATGGATATCTTTCGAGCTCATCGAAGGATATACACAATCCTTCGATGCCTTATCCTTCGACACCAAACATTATACAACCATAATCTAACTGTTTGTCTAGCAAAACCCACACGGTCAACCGAATAACCCTCTCGTTTGACCACTTCAAACGAGCGGGTCTATACACGTTCGATAGACCGTTTCACTAACTATTACAAATTCAGCGTAAAATAAAACTAATCCTATTCGACAAGCATCGGACACAAATCTGCATCAACAAAAGCAATTGTACTCATGCAAAATATTGCAAGTCAAACACACTTCATACTAGTTACTAGCGCACCACACGCCTTAACAAAAAACTATAAACATACACGGTAGTGTATTAAATAAAGTTACTTGCGCCACAGCGCATTAACAAGCAAGGATCCAGTTCCCAAAATCTACAGTTAACTATCCATTGTTCATACATCCACAAAGAAAACCTAAGCTAGGTCTTCATCCTCGCCTTCTTCTTTGTCTGGAAAGATCTATCTCAGCTGCGCCACGTGGTCTTCAGATTGCAGCGCGACAGTAATGAGATCCATAACTGGAAGCTGTAAAGTGTTAAATTGCGTCTTTGCAGCAGCAAGGGCAGCTTCAATATTAACACCATGGGTAGCAGACATACTAGTGTCCCAGTCAACCTTTAAAGCATTAACCACATGGTGGGAACACTCCGCATAACCTCGGGCATAACCA